>JAQPZY010001111.1:0-600000 GCA_029931535.1 Margaritifera margaritifera
TTCTCATTTAGGAAGTCTCTGTATGGCAGCATCGTGTCTCCCACAAACCGGTTCTTGGTATTTACGTGTCTTGGACTGAGGGTATTGGATGCAGTTTTGAGTACACAGGGTCTCTGAAAGATGACCCAGTTTTCCCTAGACAGTCCTCGGAGTCTGTATCATTTGTATCACAGTTTGGCTGCACAGTCCTTCGACATATGCCTGTTTCACATTCTCACTGTATTTCAATTTGGTGACATTAAGTTTTTTGGTCACTATTTTGCCCTTGTGGTTGTCTGCTGGACTGAATCAGGATATTGAGCTTGGAGACTATGAAGCTGTGGTCAGTCCAGCATTCTGCATTTCTCATGGCCTTCGTCACTCTCGGAGCCATAGCTTGCCTGTCGCTTACTCCTGACGATGATGTAGTCAATAAGAATACCAGTGCTTGGAGAGTTTGTGCATCCAAAGACTACTTGGTTGCGGTTTGTCAGTCGGAAAACAGCATTGATGACATTAGGAGGTCATGTTCAGCACGCATTTTCACAGTAGGAGGAGTCCGTTGTTGTTGCATATTGCCAAATCCATATATGCCAATAACACCAGGACCATGTCTGGTGATAGGTGCTGCCCAACTCTAACATTGAAATCCGCAGGTATGATGAGACATTGTCTGCCATTGGTACATCTGCAATACGATAGTCTCCAGGTCTTCATAAAAATTTGTCCTTGATCTCATCTGGAGTTTGGTCATTGGATGGGATATGCATAGGCGCTTATGATAGATTTGCATGTCTTTGTCGCGTGACAGGCAGTGGGAGTCTCCATTTGCATTAGTCTTTCATATCATGAGCCCTTAGTAACGATTTGTGAGTTTAGCTAACTAGCTGTGATTTTATTGGCAAACCCAACATCATTTTTCACATCACTCTTGTTTTACTTCGGCGGCCACCTCCAGAAGAAGGTGTAGCCGAATCCGTACATTCGGTTAAGTTGTCCTTCCTCAGCTATCGAGTTTCGTTCATGCGGGCTGCTATCTGGATGTTGATTCTGGCCAGTTCTATACCAGCTATACGCAGTTCTTCTACCTCTGGTCTATCTGCTGATGTAACTGTCCATATAGTGTGGCGATAACCGTTCCAGGCACCTATGGTGAGTTGCGTCACCTTATTGTCTTCTTTTTAGGTTTTCAAACCGCTAAGGTGGGAATCCCCGTCAGCCTCTGTGTGTTGACCAGGGTTACGGTGAAACATGCAATCTTTAGGGCAGCGACCTGTTCTAACCCTTTTCAGCGCATGCCAGGAGCTGACGCAGTGTGATCCTAAAAAGGGGCTGCTCAGATTCATATCCAGGGGGCTGCCCGAGTTCCAATGCTATCTCAATATCAATCCTTTATAGCATGTGCTCCCAGGTGTTTTAATATGCCATTTGACAGCAGATTGATTCTTTTCAACAGTTTCAGTCCATCATTGGAGGATCAGGCAAGTGATACATTTATTTCAGCTTCGGGTCAGTCGATCAATTGCATCCTCACTGATAGATGACTGTTTAATGAGAATGTTTGATATGACAAGTGTTTCCTGCCCATCTTTCCTTTTTTTGACGTATATTTTCTTTGTCAGTGGACAGCATGGCACTGTCAGTGAAAAGCGACCCTTATGCCCTGAGCCGCCTGTGTGCAGGTCTAACAGCTACACAGCTCTCCATTTAATAGCCAAACCTGCTGAGCTTATCCCCCACAACGCCCCATTGCCACAGCATCTTGAAGGTATCTGGTGGTTGGGGTGGGTGGGTGGGGGAGGGGAATAGTGTCCATGACTTGCGCGTGAGTTGGATTTAAAGTGAGGGATTCGACCTCATTCTCCTCTGTCTGAGCATTAATAAAAAAGAACTACTTCGGCCGCCTGATTCCACCAGAATGGAACTTTCCATACGGAATCCAGGTGAACTGGTCCACTCTGGATCTCTCTCTCTCCTATACAGTCACATGTATTACCATCTACTGTTACTTGAGGTAGCAGGCGATGCCTGAATCTGACTTACAGAGGCAGATTAGTGCTAATGAGGTCGGTGCTACACGCCAGCCCATTATATAGTGCAGCTGATTTTCTGTTTTCACACGAACCAGCTCCTTTCGTATATGTGCATCACTACCAACTCTATCTTGAAGGCAAATCATTCGATAATCATCAGGTCAAATCATATCTTTATTGACATAAAATCTCCCAAGGTTGTTGCCAATATATTTACGTTTTTTTTCTTTTTCCACCATTCTGTTTGACTATTTGCATATTTCGGAAAGTCCCAAAGAGTCTGAAGTAATTGAGAAATATTTAAAAGAGTTGTAAGAATAATAATCCAGTTAAATCTCATTAACCAATGTTACTAAACATATTGTGAAAATTGTGATGAACCACGGTACATGATTACGAAATACACAAACTAAAATCGCATATAAAGTTTTATTGGGACCACATATCGATTACTATGAATGATTTTTTAAGTGCGGGGGTGCCACATCAAAATAAGAATATAGTTTATTTTGTGCGACATAGATCTATACTGTGTATTTAATGTGTGTCATAATTCCACTTCAAAGAAATAGCAACTCTATCTTCCACTATGCCGTCGAAAATCTTAGAGCACTGACAATGCTAAACTTGTTAAAATGGAAATCGGTTTCTATCATTTCAGAAACATTTTAGTAACATTAATATCATGCTTTCCACTATAGTCGATCTCACAACCATGTGCAGTTCATGTGGTTTAATTTTCTTTGTTACCTTAACGCAGGTTCTACATTGCATTATGAAAGTAGAGTCCGACTATTGTACAAATTCAGAATCTGGACATGAAATGCAATTCGTTTTGTGTTGACGCTGCAAAGAAAATATGTAACTGTGAGAGCAGATTTTATGGTTCTGATAATAAATAGTAATTAGTGCTATTAATGTACACCAGAATTAAAGAAGGGGGAGGGGGTAAGCTATGGTGATTTCCAATACGTTGTTCTTCACACAGGTGTATCACGGTATCACGATGCAAGCAAATCGACAACATTGTCAGCATGGTAAATGCAACTATAATCAGTCCTTTTCGAGGTGGTATAAATACAGTAATCAATTGATTAAAAATTTTAGATTGAATCGTCTCCTATTGAAGCATGTTCGAATTAGTTTTTCAGTTGTCAGTTTAGAATGTCGTGTCATTAAGGTCGAATATGAGAAAGAATCATTAAAAATCGGAGGCATTGATTTCACTTTCATTGATAAATTGAAATGTCAACTGGAAAATAATATTGATATATAGTCAAATAAAATAAGCTGTTGAAATATCCATATTGATTTACTGATAGTGGGCGATTGTATTTTGATAAACGAATTAGACAGTAGTTGTTGTAGGTGGGCACTATTTCGACTTTGATATTCACAATTCACAACTGCATGACGGTCTATTTACTATTCCATGTAGAACTTTATTTCCGTTTAGTAATGAATATATTGGCCTGACAAATGAAAATTCACTGAAATGTGTAGTCGAGATAGTGAAGATCATGGTTTAATTCCACACCCGAGAAAGCGCACATTCGACTAGCGAAGGAGACGGTGATAGATCATAGAATTGGGAACGATTTTGATAATCCTGATAAAGAGGTATATTGATGAAAAGGAACTTGTACCCAAATTCCTAATGCATAAATAATATGATAATACTGATGAATAAGTAATCGATAGATAGATAGTACTTTAGGTGGAATTATATTTGTTTCGTAAATCATAAGTTTTCATTTGAGCTCTGTTGATGGAGTTTGCAAATCATTTTTGAGGACAGCTACTGACAAAGAAATGGCAAACATGACATTCAGTCCATAAGTGCATTATCATAAGCAGTTTATGGTTGTCCTAAAGAAAGACTGAAAAGAACATGGAGAAGAAGAAAAAGATGAAAAGAACACAAGTATTTACAGAACAAGTTGAAGTAATAATCAGCATGCAAATTTAGTAGGATTATACAAGGGTAGTTAAAGAATCAGCTAAGAGCTATTTATGGAAGACAACCTGCTCAATTGAAAGCGAAGAAATAAGATCCAAGTTTTAAGGAAAAGAAGTTGTCTATCAACAAATAGGAAAATGTATGCATTGCAAATAATCTTGTCTATAATTTTCATGTGATCCAATAATACCACAGAGGTCGATTCAGCTTTAGATTTTCTACGAAATCGTTGAAATATATAATATATTTTTAAGGAAGACTATATTACTCCTACAAATCCTTAGAACTAGTTTGGAAGTGCGCATGCCAAGCTATGAAAATTTAGAGTGGAGAGGAATATGTGTATTTCGTGTTTCGCACTTCATTAGTAAGATTTATTTTCTGATTTTTGACAGTTTTTTAGTCCAGAAAACTCAAGCAATTTATAATTTATTTACACATCATGCTTTGATCGCAGTTTCTGCTGTTTTGACTTTGTCTTTGTGTTTCACTTTGTTACTCACGTGCATGCATTCTGCGCATTTCATGCTGTGTGAAGTAACCATTGACGTATAGTAAGAGGAAATTAGAGGAGTGTCATGAGGGATCCACTCAGAGAATCCATAGACATAGGGGTTCTATGGGCGATTTCTGACTGGATCATATTGCTGCCATTCAAGGAAAAGTATCTGGCACAACAGTTAATATCTCTGAACTGTTTCGTACGCCACAGTGTCTGGTCCGCTCTATCTACGTGCTTTTATTCCTACTGGAAAAGTCTTTGGAGAGCTGTTGCAACCCTTGAAAGAGGGAAATGCAGTCCAAAACTACAGATAGCTCAGCTTAAATCCAAAGTGGCAGTATTAGAGATCTTTGAAATCTGAAGTTGATAATTTGGAAAAGTATTCACGAAGAGAACATTCCAACATCCTGCCAGACTACAATCACATTTATTAGGCTGTCTTAGATGTTTGCCCACAGATCGGAGTAAAGTTCACTAAATCTGATATTTCCAGATCCCATCCGCTATATAGGCCCAGAAATGGAGTCGAAGAGATTTGCGTAAAGTTTGTTAGTTACTGAAAGTGGATTGAGGTATATTCAAACAAGAAACATCTGATAAACCTTGACGGAATGATGTCTGTATTGAGCATCTGACCTCTAGCAGAGTTTCGATGGTCAAGCAACTGGCTGAGATGAAGAAAGATAAGAAGATGGCAGCATACAGGATAATAGATAGTAAAATCTATTACATGGAAAGGAAGCATGATGCCAAGACCCAGATAAAGTCAGACAAAGATGTACACGACATCAAAACCAGACTTGGAATTCAGTTTCTTGACAGCCAAGAACCTGACACCCGTTAATGTAGTAAAACAAAATTACTTTAACATGAATCTGGCCATTTGACTCTGTCTATATTTCCTTTCTTTTTTTTCTTTTTTTCTTATGACGGCAAGAATCGTACAAGTTCTGTTTTTCTGTATGTCCTCCATGAGTCTATTTAATACTTACTGAATGCGTTTCAAACTAATAACAGGTTTTGAATCTTGACTACTACAATAATTTAACTTACTAATGCACACATTGTGCAATTATAGTTGTTGTTGTTGTTATCATCGCACAATAATACTGCTGTCCTTGCTGCTGATATATATATATATATATATAATATATGTGTATGTCTGTGTCTGTGTGTTTGCTTGCATGTGTGCATGCGTGTGTGAGTGATTTCAAACCACCACTACACAAATTCTCAACTGAATTAGATTCTCAAAAACTTGTTTTACTCTCTAGGATATGATCAACCTGTATTTTCACTTTAGGGATATCTAGGATATATTGTCTTTATGATCAGATTGCTGTCCATATCCCGTATTTCACTTTAGGGATATCTAGGGGTATATTGTCTTTATGATCAGATTGCTGTCCATATCCCTATTTCACTTTAGGGATACTAGGGTATATTGTCGCTGTCCATATCCCGTATTTCACCTTTAGGATATCTAGGGTATATTGTCTTTATGATCAGATTGCTGTCCATATCCCGTATTTCACTTTAGGGATATCTAGGGTGATATTGTCTTTATGATCTGAATTTCTGTCCATATCTTGGAACATACAGACTTTTAATTGATCTGAGACATATTGGGTCATGTAATAGTACTCATTCACGCAAAACATACTTTCTAAAGATTATGCCTCATTTATTATATTCAATGTAAGTCTTTCAAGTGCTAGTCCAAGTTTGCAATACTAGCTCTACCCCATCTTCAGAGCTTTGTAAAATAACAACCTAGTCCCATTCTTATGGATCTTTGAACCATGATAATCCTGGTTTAGACAAACCACCATCCTGGTTTAGACACCACCAATCCCGGTTTAGACACCACCACACCTTTCTTCATGTGTCAATGTGCATGTAAATATATAATTCATGTATCATCTGTAAATAGTTTTGGTCTAGTGCAAGCAAGAAAATTTGATTTTGTGAATACATTTTGGATATGTCGTAACCATTCGTCTACAAAGGTTGTTTCTGTCTTTCTTTCTTTTCTTCATGATTTAATTCTTGTATATATCTATATAACAATATATGTATATGCCCTGACATGATCAAACATGTGTGTTAACATTGTATAATTCCAATTATTCTGAACTACTAAAACTCCTACTTATGGTACAACCAAAATGTTTATGATGTAAAACCAGTCCAAATTCAAGCCTAAATACATGATTCAAATCATTTTTATGAAATATTGATTCTATATTATATAGTATATATATATATATATATAATATTATAGTATATATAATACATTATATATATATATATATTGACATGTTCAAATCCATTGGTTAACGGTGCATAATGCCAACAAGTCAGAAGACAAAAGAGAATCCTTCTATGATACAACCAAAATGCTTGTTATTATAAAATCAGTTTAAATACCAACTTGAAATCATTTGAAACAAATACTGACTGTTGTTTTACTGTAATGCTGTATTGAGCTATACGATGTGTAGTATAACATATATACGACCTACACGTTGTGTAATTCGCGTAATTAAATAATTCTCGCCAATGTAACAATAATCGTAACTGTCTCTCAACTGCTCATAACAAGTCCAATAATGCATATTAAACCTCTCTTTCCTTAACTTCACTCTCTTTCTCTCTCTCTCTCTCAACTCACCTGCATAAATTTTAATATTGTTACAGTCACAGTGCCCATCTCTTTTGCTAGAAATCATTTTGTTGGACTGTTGATGCCTTTAGTTACACAGTTTGTTCCTTTTGATCCTGGGTAATGATTTAATACCCTACAGGGCATAGATCGTTGTATTTTATCACAAATTTTATTCACCTTTTAGACCATTATATAAAAATCCATTTAGATAAATATTGGCATATATTTTTCTCTTATTAGGAAGAAGTGTCAATCAAATTTAGAATACAGCAACAGGTTCTTGAGTTATTTTCTGAACATTTGTTTTATTTTTATTTGTTTTTTCATATGGTTGATATCACGCCGAAAGGATATTGAAACCAGTCCTGATCCAAATCCTGACGAAAATTATTCATCGGGCTCTGTTTTCAATGTTCTTTCTATTTTCCATCTAAATATGCGAAGAATAAACAATAAATTGATAAAAATTCTCAACATAGCCGAGGGTATGAAGAATCTTTGTTTCACGGAAATTCGCCTAGACCTCAACATAACTACAGAGAGTACCCAAATCCACGAATATAGTAAGCCGTACCGGTCTGATGGATGAAGTCATGGTGGGGGTATCCTGGTTTATTGCATGGAATCATTATTATGCCGTTAAAAGAACCGACATTGAATCACAAATCGACTAAAATATTTGGGTTGAAGTTTTAATGAAACCATGTAAATACTTTTTTGTACTATATACCGCCCGAACATTCGGATGAACTGTTGACTCTTAGTGTAGCATTAGATGAAACAGCACATGTTGTTCTTCTTGGTGACTGGAATGCAGATTTCCTAAATGTGTTACCACCTGTTGTGGCTGATGTATTATCCGTTTTAATAAAACCTCCATAACACAATTACTGAACCGATTCGAATATCCCAGACTAGATGCTTCCTCCTGGATCCCGCAATTCATGCGGACTACACGAGTGTGATTGAATAGGGCATAATTCATATTAAAATTTCTATCAGTCATCATGAAGCCACCTTTGTCGTTATAGATACACATGTTAAGGTAAGTTTTACTTTTACAATAGATCTTTGGATTTACAAAGCAGCGAATTTTGATGGACTAAGCGATCTTGTTAAAACAAAAAATTTGATTCAACTGTACAGTACCACTGTTTATCAGGCATGCGAAATGACTTCTACATCAACCTTTCTATATCTCGCTAAAAGATGTAACCCAATAAGAGGGTCACGATTAGGCCTACTGATAAACCGTGGTTTACATCAGAATGAAAGCGAGAGATGAAAAAATGAGACATGCTGAGGACTAAGGTCCTCAGAACCAAATCTCCAAAACCAGTATAAAAAAATTATAATAACCAAAGAAACAGAGTTACGAACTTGAAAAAATCAGGTATGGAAACATTTCTTCTCAAACTTGATGAAAATCGGGCATCCCCGAAATTCTCAAATCCTCGACTTTATTGGAAATTATAAGACAACAAGTACATTCCACAAAGTAATCGAACCTATTACCTCAGCCTAGTCTTACCGACCGATCATGTAACTTTGCGACAAAAACAGTGTCAGCTGCTGAACTCTTATTTTTGCTATTTCACGTTTAGAAAATAATCATAAACACAATTGCCGCATTTTGAAGTTATAAATCAAACTGTTATTTCCAACATCATCATACATAAGGCAATTATATATGTAATAACTCGTGTTGACCTAAATAAAGTCGCTGGACCCAACCAAATTAGTCATAAACTGCTAAAACTTATAGTTGAAGCAATGTATGTGTCCCTGCAGTTATTATTTAATAAATCACTTGAAACGTGTGTTTCCTGCACAGTAGCAGCTAGTGCACGTCATGTCGATCTATAAGAAAGGAGACATGACACTATTGTCTCATTATAGACCAATTTCTTCCAGGTCGTTCAACAACTCGTCAATTAAATAAACTTTATCATAAAATATGCTTTCTTCTTGATTCAAATGAAATAAAGCTTTTGATAGAGTATGGATAATAGAATTAGTTTATAGTTAATAGTCTTCAAAATATGGAATTCTTGGTAAACTTCTATCATGGCAGGAAAGCTGCTTTTAAAAAAAAAACGTCAGAGAGTTTTCTATCAGAATTCATTATCAGGAAAATGTCAGCTAACTGCTGAAGTTCCCAACGTTCCTTGTTAAATCCTTTACTATTTGTACTTATATCAGTGATATAGCAGACAATTTTAACTCGCTTACGAGGTTATTTGCGGATGATGCTTGAACTTGGAACTTCTTCGACAGATCCTTTACAAGCACAAAGGATAATACTAGTAAGCAATAATCCTCAGAACTTAATGAATGTGCAAATGAATGACTTGTTACTTTTAATACTTCGAAAAGTTACCTTTTAATAATTGCAAACAGGCAAGGTAACTTTTCCTTTCTGACCTCTTTTGATAATATGAATCTGCCTCCTGTTAAAAGTCATAGACACCTTGGACGAACAATATCTTCTGATGCTAAATGGACTAACCATGCTAGCTTGATTTTTCAGAACAGATCAAAATACTTATCTATGTTGCGCGCGGCTTAAAATAGTTTAACTGAATAACTAGCTAAACTATATATACTATTCGTACGTCCAATTTTAGAACATGCTTGTGAAGTCTGGGATAATTGCTCAAAGGAAGATTCGAAAATATTGGAAGAATCCAAGTTGAAGCTGCACGAATCGTTACAGGTCTACCCATCTTTTTTTCAAGAGAGTCTTTTTATGTGGAAACTGCTTGGGAAATTATTGTAGAACGAATGATAAAGAAGAGATTACGCATAATGTTTTCGGTTATAAAGGATCAAATACCTAACTATTTAAGCGATCTTCTTCCACAAAGGAGATTTGAGGTTTCTAATTATTGTCTACGCAACTTTCAAAGCATCACACCGATCCTACCAGACTTCAGATTTTTTAGACGTCTTTTTTCAGATTTATGAGTTTTCTTTGAATTTTCTCCCTGACGATATCCAGAATGCGTATAACTTGGTTTTTTTATTATTTTTTTTAAAAAGTTTATCTAATCAAACTAACGGGCCACCATCATATAATTCTATTGGCAAACGTCACATTAATATCTTACACATTAAATTCAGACACACATGTTGCCCCCTCAAAACACAAATTCTGTTTTCAACTTTGCAGTGTATTTGTATCCATCTCCTCAACGTCGGTGAGCGGGACCTAATTGAATTAATTGAAGACTTTGGCAAGAAAAATTCAATTTTTAAAACTTTTCATGACCAAAATAGGCCTACCCACTTTCCGAAAGTCCTTATAGAGTCGGTATCAAACTATACCATCACGGCGTACAAGAAATGCAGGCACTAGATCAAAGTGAAAGAAGAATTTATACAAATGTTCAGTGTCACTATGTGCCGATCACAATCAGGGAAGGATTTAAAAAAAAAAAAAGGTCTAGCAATATTTAATCTTTGTAAATAGTAGTTTTACTTATTGACTTAAAGTAATGTGCCCTTTATACCTAATTTTGACTAATTCCGCAGACTCTCTACAACTTTCCCATCAACTAGTCGTTAATATGCTACCAAAGTTTATCGAGACACTGAACACACTTTCAGTCACATTGATACTAAAGAAATCACACCAATGACGTTGGAAGCTGCAATAGTTATAAATCCCACAACCACCACAACCCTCATCACCCGAAATCAAACTGCAAGGATTTTCATATTCCATGCACTTTCTAAATACGATTCTGGGTAATCAACCTCCAGTATCAGCCAATATTGTCCTATATGTTTGATTAGAATTAAAGGTAACCGCTTAAGCTTTTGATTAACGCTATTTTAAATGTCATATACATTCCTGTTGAAGTTTTCCTATACTATCAAGCGCGGTCTTTTAGATATATATATTTTACGTAATTGTACGTCTAGTCAAAAGCGTAAATAAACCGAGAAGTACTCCGAGTTTAGAATTCAAGGAGCCAAATTTTTGAATTACATACATACAAATTTTGCTGGGCTCGTCGTTTCCTTTTTGCAACACGTAGAAACAATTATGCCTGCTATGGGTTATTTGGAACAATGCGTTTGTTTTCATTGCATCATAAAGATCCACATGGAAGTAGGTCGTTTATTTAAACATTTTATGGTCTAAAGAAATAATGAAAGAGCGAACTCTTGGCTATTTTTGTAACATTTTTGAAAAATTATTGTGTGGTCAAACATGAAGTTCTTCTAGGATATGCATTTCGAGGGTAGGATATTATCAAAATTATGCAAAATGTAAAATATTTCACTACATTTTAATGAAACATTGAAAACCAAGGCAACTATGAACAGCGCAAAATGCAAGTTAAGGTAACTTATCATGTCTATTGAAGTAATGTTTACGTGCGAGTTACGAGTTATATTAAACCATCTCTCTCGACCTGAAAGAGTCTTGAGTTAGGAAGCTAAACTAATGATTTTGCCCTTCTACATTGAATTGAAATATATATTATATTTATAGTGATTTATTCTTACATCCCCAATATACTTATATTCAATCATTCCAACGATACAAGATACAATTATAAACTATTTTCTATTTTATCCCAGTGGTTCAGGCAGTATACGAGACCGAATATATATATATATATATATATATATATATATATATATATATATATATATATATATATATATAGAGAGAGAGAGAGAGAGAGAGAGAGAGAGAGAGAGAGAGAGAGAGAGAGAGATTCCAAATATTGCTAATTATGACCTATTTAGAGATTTTTCTTTTCTTTTATTTATGTATGCTATATTTTTATCATTATTTAAGAGTCCTTCAGTTTGAGAGCGTCAATATTTAAGCGCATGAATGTGTATATAGATATTGGGATCGGTTGGGTTAAAGAAATGATAATAAATTCCCCAAAAGAAGCACTTTTAATGCATCTTTAAAACACTATTTGATAATGCTGCATGTAAAATGAACATTGCATGTAGTTCATCATTGTGGTCAATGGCAATTAAAACGTAATCATTATATCGATGCCATGATTGTCCATTATAAAATGATGACAAAGGATAAATGTTCGGTATAAGCAGTATAAACACTAAGTGCAAAACTCACCATCTAAGTTATCGTTGTAAGCCACGGACGAAAATCCGCTACGCTCTTTTTTCAACGTGGCTGCCTACGGTAAGATTTCCTCCTTTCTTATGAATACGCATAAATCTGCTGAACCGATTATTGCAAGCGTGAGCAAAGTTTTCTTGGAAGGTTGACACAACATGACTTTTAATGATGATTGAGTGAACCAATCGGATTTTCTCTTCCAAACACAGACACTTTTCGATTGATAAGAGGTCATTGCGGTTGATGTATAATAGCTTATTTCATTGGCCTGTTGATGGCATATATATATATATATCTGTATATGCATATTCATGAAAAACGAGGAAATTGTATCGCAGGCAGCAACGGATGAAAAGGGAGCGTAGCGGATTTCTCCCTTGGCTTGTGACGATGCATCTAAGTGATTGCAAGTGTAACATTGGAATATGTATGGTCAACTTGAGCGACAGAATGAGGCCTTGGAGACTGACTTTCGAATAAAAAATTTACAATCATACTCACGAAGCAACAAGGTTGCATTATTCAGAATGACTTTGGGATAATTGTACATCATTTAATGTTATCAGCATGTTTCAAGTAATGACAATCGACCGATATTTTTAACAACAATAATAATTCAATATTCAAACTAATAAAAATTAAATAAATGCTATTTACTGTTTCATTGTATTCACTTGGCTTGAAGATAACAAAACTAAACGACTTTCTAAAAATTCTCAAATTGTCCATATGGCCGAGTTTATTCTACATGTACGATTGTAGACTTTACATGTTTCAAGGTACATCGGTATATAGCTAGATAAAGTGAACATCAATCATTCACTACACCCACCCCCCATTGTCTTGTAACTCATAAGCATAGCCATTTGTGTAAACTCAAGGTTTAGTTTTGATGAAATCGAAGAAGTTGTCGAATACGGATGCCAAATTTACAATTGCGTATCCCTTCAGACTGATCATGAATGGTTGAGTGATCGCCGATTCGTTCGCTGATTGGTATACGGTGATGGGAAAGTCAAGGATCTCTCATAACAATGATGTTTCAGAAAACAGACAGTTGAACACAAGAACCCGTGATGATTATTTGGTGCCATGCGATTCTGAAACGGAAGTTATACAAGATATGGAGATTTTGAATGAAGCAGAAATTGTTGTACAGTGTAGTGATGCGTATAATCATCATTTAGACAAACATGTGAATGAACCCAGCAAAACTTGCAATGTGTTGCTCGCCTTCAATGCTTTTGGTTGATTCAGCACAATCGTGTGATCCTTCCCTTGACAGTAGTCATGATCAACCCAAGTACTCAGTCAATATCCAAGCCAGAGCGATTAATACGCCTACAAAGGAGTCGGCAGATCACGCATCGCCATCGAATGCACATGCCTCTCTCACAAACCTGGTCAGATGTGTCAACGATGACAATAACAATAAGAAAGAAAATCCCACTTCTAGGTGAGCGTGGACGGAACATGCAATTCGAAGCAAAATCAGACTTATCATATCAGTGTTTCACACGCAAACAATACTGAAAATGATACCAATTCGAATAGGTATAAAACTGACAATACAGTGAAAGCATCTTGTAATAAGAAAAAATGGAATATTATTCGTGCCGAAAATTCGTTAGATATTGAACTTGCTTCTTTGAATGTTTTGGAATTGAACAGGTCATTGCATTTCCCCTAATTTTGTGATCATGTTCAAAATTATGACATATTTTGTGTGCTTGAAACCAAACTTGATGATTCAGACATGATTTTTTTTGCCAGGTTATAGTGGTTAAAATTATCCAAGTTAATTGCTAATGATGACAAAGAGCTCATTTTAGGTGTTGTTTATTTACCTCCTGAAAATTAAATTTTTTAACTGAAGATAAAATTGAAATGTTTAATGCAGAAATCACATCCGAGTGTGTTTTACACGCCAATGTGTTTTATTAGGAGATATGAATGCAAGAATATCCATTGAGAATGACTGTATAGAAGTTGATGCTTTTCTGGCTGATTATCTGGATTTTGACAATAAAATTACAGATTATTTTAACAAAGTTTCTTTCTTAGACTCAAAACATTTATCACAAATGCTTGCTAGTCAAGATAAATGGTTGAATAATCATGGACGAAAACTCCTTGACAAAATTTGTTAATGTAATAATCTTTTAATATTTAATGAAAGGTGTGGCAAAGATAGAGATGTGGGTAAATGCACTTTTCGTAATGTATCTCTGATTGACTATGCTATTTCAAGCATGGAAGCCCTAACACCTATCAAAGTTTTCGAAGTTTTTGATCTAGATTCGCTTTCTAGTAACAGTCATTTTTTATTGACCCTTCCTATTTTTATGAACGTTGCGGTAAAACTTAATCCAGGTTAGACATTTATGAAACACTGAGATGTGGAGAAAAAAAAAAAATTTTGCGCCAATATGGACACCAGCGATATGAGTGAATTACTATCATGTATTAAAGCAGAACAACGCATTATTACTTCAGTAAGTAAAAGTGATTTAAATCTTATTATCGAGCAACTATCATTCTTTTTCAGAGCATAAGCAAAACATTGGAACAAGATGCAAAATTGGTACATATCCTGGATTTAGTCGACATTGGTTTGGCAGTGAATGACATAAGTTAATTATATACGAAAACTATGATTTTAAAAATATTAATATTCACAACAATATTACCAACAAAAAGCATAGAAAACTTCATTCCAGGAAACCAAGAGATCTTATGAAGATCATGAACAAATCAGAAATGCAACATGAGAATTGGAACATAAAATTAAAGATCTGCATAAGTCTTTTTTAAGAACTTGAATACAATCCCAGTGGCAAATGAAAATTGTGAAGTAGATTTTAATATAAATGATGGTGATGATGAAATCCTCAATGTCTACATTAGTACTGATGAAATTATTTAATGTATCAAGAAACTTAAGAATTGTAAAGCTTTTGCCAATGACGGAATTTTAAATGAGTATGTAAAAGAACCTTAAATCCAATGTTTCCTCTGTATGAAAGTCTGTTTAACTTGATTCTTGATTCGGGAATTATACCAGATGCTTGTCTGGAGGGGATTATAAGATCTATTTACAAATGTGCTGGTAGTTAAATTAATCCAGAGAATTACTGTCCAATAACTATTGTAAGTTGTTAAGGAAACTTTTTCACATCAATCTCGAACAAAAGATTAACAAATTTTATCAATTATTCCGGTATTCTAGAAAAAAAATCAGGCATGATTTAGTAAAAAGTACTCAACTACTAATCATATTTTTGTTATACATTGACTCATTGACATTCTGATAGTAAGGAAAAAGAAATTAGTTTGTTTATTTTGTTGACCTTAAGAAAGCGTTTGATTCAGTTTGGAGAGTTGGTCTTGGCAACAGCTAATTAAATACAATATTAATGGAATTATTTTTAGGATAATTTATAACACATTCCAGGGTATAAAATCTTGTATTAAGTTTAATGGTGAAGAAAAAACAGCTTTTCCGCTAATAATAATGTCTTTTACAAAGGAAAAATCTCTCTCCTTTACTTCTTTCGTTATTTCTTAATGATTTAGAATTATTTTTGTGGCATAATTACAGTGCAGGAATTCAAATAACTTTTTCACGCGATGATGTAACAATGTTACTCGACATTTTGATTCTTCTTTATGCAGATGATACTGTCATACTAGCTGAGAACCAAATTAAACTCCAAGAGAATTTTAAATGTTTTCTACAATACTGCAAGGATAGGACATTAAAAATTAATTATAGTAAAACCAAAACAATGTTTTTTGAAGCAAGAAAGTCAAGCAGTTACAATTCTTATTAGATGGTTATAGTTTAGAAGTAGTTGATCATTAGTTATAAATATTAAGGCGTTTTCTTCTCAAAATACAGGAAATTTTGCAAGGCAAGGAATCATTTTATAGATTAACTCCGTAAGGCTCTTAACCTTATGTTTAAGAAAATAAGAAACTTTCATTTGTCTTTAGATCCGCATTTACAATTATTTGCCCATACCATTATACCAATACTAACCTATCAGAGTAAAATATGGGAATATGAAAATGTTGATCTAATAGAAATATTCCATAATGAATTTGTAAGGAAAATAACAAATTTACGAAAAAAGTACTCCAGTCTATATATTATATACAGAATCAGGCCTGCATCGACTACATATCACTATAAACATGCGTATGATTAACTTTTGGATGTCACTCATCAATGGAAAAGAAAGTAAATTGTCAAGTATGGTGTATAGAAATGATGCCTTTTTGACCATAAATTGATAATGCATATACAAACAAATCTTCAAAGGGTAGGACGATATGATGCATGGTTAAATAATAGAAATGATAATATTAGTTTCATAGGGAATTATATTAAACCGTCCTCTTAGATCAGGACAAACAAGACTGGTTATCTTTTGTAGATCAGGACAAACAAGACTGGTTATCTTTTGTAGATCAGGACAAACAAGACTGGTTATCTTTTGTAGATCAGGACAAACAAGACTGGTTATCTTTTGTAGATCAGGACAAACAAGACTGGTTATCTTTTGTAGTCCAAAGGACACAATTTTACAATTTATAAAACAGATATCCAATTGGAAGAATATTTAATCGAATTTCCTAAAAAAGCGTACTTATCTATCTCGAAATTTAGGACGTCAAACCATAAATTACTCGTTGAAACTGGTCGATGGAATACAATTCCATATAAAGAAAGAAAATGTATAAAATGTCAAAATAATATTTTGGATGATTAATTCCATTATCCTCCTTGAGTGTGAATTCTTTTGAAAGGCTAGACTGAATTTGATTAAGAAATATTATTACATATGTGTGAATACTTTAAAGTATCAACATTTAATGAAAAATAAAAATAAAATAATAGTGAGAAATTTAAGTATATTTGTTAGCAAAATTATGAACGGATTACAAACTGAATATAGATCTCGATAGCTACATATGCTGATTTCACATTTCAACCTATCTCAACTCTTTTATATATTACGTGAAATATATCAAAAGCGTTTTCATTTAAATCATTGATAGTTCACTTTTATTTAGATACTCCTTGGACTTGTAATATTTAGATAATCCGTGTTCTCTCTCTCTCTCTCTCTGATTTTCTGTCTCCTTGCTTTTCTCTCTTCTCTCTCTTCTTTACATTACACCATGATGACTCATAATAGAACTTCGATTGTACTTGACTCGTATGCCATAATTGTATGGCCTGAGTATGATTTTTCTTTTCAATAAAGTTTTGTTCAGTTCATAAAATTGGGAGATATTATTTAAATAAAACCACCAATAGCATACAGACATATATGTATATTCACAGAGATATATGTGTATATATCTGCATTTTGCTTGTCTATCAATCTCTGACTGACTGTATATCTGAATGCGTTTCTGCCTGTCTTTATGTATGAATAATAGTGATGCGATTTTTATTGCGGTAATGTAGGTTACGGGACCAAATTACATAATGCCTATAACATGCACAATAGTTAGACCGTGAGTGAGATGGAAAAATATATACATACACAATTACTGTGCTGTATCATTATTATTCATCACAGTTTACATTAAAAGACTCTTTGATTTTTTTTCAATATTTAAGTGTGTATAACAAATATATTGATATGGATTTCAATGTATATTTACTTATACATTGCGCAGGAGATAAATATGTATCTTCTGATCGGTGTACATAAAGATATTTAGGTAAAAGATATTTAAGGAAATACAGTTTACGATGCAATTCAAAAGCTCTACATTCACATACAAAGTGGTGTTCTGTTTGTGTATCGCTTGGTATGTAGTATAACTGTATCCCGTATCAACCCTGACATTCACATAACTGCCTCTAAGTTTGCAAAATGAGTTTTCTATAATATTTAAATACGATTCTCTACTACAATCGAGCTTAATAAGTTTGTAAACTATTAATCTATCAATTCATTAATTTCAGCATTCCCGGTTTGTATGTCAATACCAATACATATCTTCTGGGGAAAAAAATTCAGAAACATGAGTTCATCTCCTACACCTTGGTTATACCGAGCTTCTCCAAAACCTTAAGAAACGAGTAGATGTTTGGTTTCGTTAACCCATAATTTACAATTGGTTGTAAATTGACTGTATTATTATGTATAATAATAGTATGTATGTCTGTCTGTGTGTATGCATGTTTTATTTTTTGTTTTTGTTTTGTTTATTGGAAGATGGTTACGGCATGGCAACACTTTCAAGGTTATATCATGCCGAGGCAAGTAGAGTAAAGTGCCCAAGGACTCGCTGCTATAGCCAATCAGGGCTGATCCGATGGTGGATTACCAGTAGTATAGGGGGATCCTTGGAGAACAGTTGGGACTATATTTGAACAATGAGAATTAACATTACGGTAGAAATTCTGAAATGGGATAGTAGGGAGACAAGGGGAATTTAACATTAGCATATAGGTTTAAAATTATGGGACTGTATGGGGACATGGGGAAATGTAATATTAAAAATGTCCGTAGGATTATCATAAGCTGGTACTATAGGGACAAAGAGAAAATTGATAGAAACAATGGGAAATATAATGTTAAAAAATTTCCATATGTTTAATATTGTGGGACTGTACGGGGACAAGAGAAGATGTAATGTTAAAATTATACCTACTAATCAATATGCCCATGTTAAAAAATATTTGGGACAAGGGGAAATGTAATGTTAAAACTGCACCTACTAACCAATATGCCATCTGACTGACCAGTACCCACTCATCTACTGAGCAACACCAACACCTACTAAGCAACGAAAAGAGTAGAAGTGCTTACACATATATACAAACATACTATCAGGGCTGAAAGTGGTAGGGATATACACACACTATACACTCAAACATACTTATATACTATTATACACGGAGTAAAAGGAGAGAAAGAGGGACCATATCCCTCTGGAGATGCCTTGAGCTGGTGTAGTAGTACTTCATCCGGTACAAGAGACGCTCTGTTCTCTCTAGCATTGATATGGCCTCGCATTCTTCTCGAGTGACAATGAATGGCAAGACTGGCAACGCTTTATATGTAAGATAAGCGGACGTGAAGAAACATGTTCCTAGGTGTAATACATAGAGAAAATAGAATACAGGTCACGAAGAATCACGCGGACCTAAAAGAAACTATCATCCTTAGAAAGTCAAAGAAAGATCCACAGAGACAGAAAGAAAAGAGTACGTCAAAGAATTTGTTAAATATTACAAACCAACCAACACCAAAAAATGTGTGCTGGGACACATTAAACAAACCTATCATCACTCACAGTAAAAGGAGTGATGTGACACTTTGACACAAACCTATCATTACTCACACTGAGATACTATTACATAAGACAAGGGTGGAGGCTTTAAAGATTTAGTTATTGAAGGTAAATACATACAAAACAAACATATATAAGCATTAAAAGAAAACATAGACTTTTGGCAATGACTGAGTAATATCTCTGTTCCTGAGAGAACTGGGTGGTCCTGAAAACGGCTTTTTTTTTCAGCCACACTCTCCATTAACGGTCACATCTCCCAGGGCGGGCTCCTCAGGCAGCACATCTCTTTTCCCATTTACTCTGTTTCCATAAGTCCACAGAAACGGATAGGGAAAAGTGAGGCTGGTTAGCCTCACTTTTCCGATCCTCCACTTGTGCGATGAGAAACTCCTGCTCCTGTTCTGGTTGTTGCTCCTGTTGTTGTTGGTATTGTTGTCATTGAAGGAACATTTGCTATTGTTCCTTCTGCCTTTTCTCTTCCTCCCACTTACTCTTCTCTCTTTCGTTTTCTTCGGTCATCACATCTTTGATCAACTATTTCAACATTTTGCAGTAGATTTGGGTTCCTTTTGCCAGTCTCCTATTTGGAAAAAGATCCATTTCTTGAACCCGGTCTAGGAAATGATTGACTTTGTCTAAGTGGATGGTGGCTTCAAGGAGTCTTCCGTTAACACTGGAACACATTTTCTTCTTCATGAGTCAGGGATGAATGGCAAGACTGGTGAACGCACCGCTTGATATGCTTTAAGTGTGGACGTGAAGGAAAACATCCCTCAGAATTGAGACGTGGACGTAAAAGAAAACATCATCTTAGAAACAATCAAAGATCGACAAAGAGAAAGGGAAGAGAAGAGTATGTCAAAGAATTTTGTCTCAAAAACCAACCAACACCATTTTTCTAAATCAACAGTTTTTAATAAGACCCCTAACTTGAAAATCAACAAAGAAATGAAGAGGAAAGATTAGGGCCAGTCCCTCCCTCGTCATGTACAACTGAAAAATACAACAATGTTAAACATGAACATATTTACAGCGTTGACAAGGTTAAGAAGTAAGATTGGACTTCCAATGATTTAAAAAAGTGTCATTATTCTATCGATTCTGCGTTTTTGAGCTAAAGAAAACATATTCATAATGATCATTAACCACATACCTATTTTGCATCATTTCTAGAGAAATCACGTTCAAAACAGCTTAGTAAATGTTGTAATGGGAATCCACGACTGCGTTCAAGAAGAAAATACACACAACATTGTCCACGCACCATATAATCTGATCCTTGTAATTTCACACTTGAAGACCTTGCAATCATTGACCGTACTGTTACGATTTTTCCGTTTCTGACAAATCTGTTAGAGCCATCAACAACTGTAACTCTTGTTGTAAGTGTGACATCTCTGTGAGATTAGGATTAGGAGATAAGTGCGGTATCCGTTGCTCGTACCAACGGTGGAGTTCCATCCTCCGTTTCTAAGGAACTAAAGTTAATTTTCGTCCTTCCATAAGGACCATGGGTACAGGATTGATGTCTCCCAGAAAGGTGTGTCCTTTCAATGTTCATCTCAACACTCCTCCTAAAAGAGGTATTGCAATCAATCCTAACAAAGGAGCAGCAACTTGTAACAACGGACCCATCATCATGGGAAGAAATCATCTTTGTTGAACGAGCACTTTTTTTTGTGACTGACTGGAATTTTCTTTTCCACCATTTTATGATGAATGTGACGATGTTGTCCGACTCGCTGTTTCTGCATCTTGGTCAAAGGAACCGTTCCTTTCAAGGCGTTCAAACATTATTCACAGACCATACCGATGACTTTTGTATCGATGACTTCTGTACGTGCTTATTTAATTATCTGTTTTTGTATTGGGGCATTGGCTTTGGTAAGTTCTGACAAGATATCTCCATGTTTAGCTAAATAAAAGGGATAGTCTGTTTTCTCCTTTTGGAAGACATCTTTGGACGTCGACGATGGTGAGAACGTTGACAGGAAGACATCTTGTCAGAGGAACTAAAGTGAGTCTTGCCCAACACTTCTGCTTTTATACTGGAATTCGTCTCACTGATTGTCTGGACGTAGTGCCAACTTGACTTTGGGCACAACTGGACGAAGATGTGATGTGAACGGACTAAATCGTGCTAGGTCTTGTTTGGACAAATCCAGTAAACTTTGTAAATCTCCTGTTCTGTCTTGCACTTTTTTCTTTGGGGATGCCATCTTTTTGACTGTAGCAGGAGAAGATATAGAAGTCCCTTTAGAGATGGGTTTCCATTTTGTCATCAGATGGGGAAACAATTGTCTTAAATCAGGTTTGGCTGTCATCATCAATAACAGAGGAGGAGTAGGAGAAAGAGAAGACAAAGTGGACACGGACACATTTGGAGGTTTTCTTGAGTACATGCGTGTTCTAGCTGCAGTACCTCTCTTTTTTGAAGGGGTAGTTTTGGGGAGTTTCTTCTTTTTCTTGGCAGAGGTTCATGTGGAGTGTAAACTCACTACATCTCTCTTTTTTTGTCTGTCTTTTGAATTTGGGTTTTTGGATAGTATTTACATTTTAGCTACGGTATTAGGATCCCATCGTAGAATCGAATGAATAATCACACCTTCTAGAGATCCACTTCTACCTGGTTTTAAGATAATTCGTTTCTTTGTTTCAGTATCAATTTTCAGATCGGCCAGTTGTGTCAATGCTAGTTTATGGTTTTAAAAAAAGCATTGTGTTTGATAAGGAATGGGAATAATTCCTTTTAGTAACTGACTGTGCTGTCAAAGTAAACTATAGTAACACTTGTTTGAGACTGGTTTCTAACAAACGCAAACGCACTTGAGCATTTATTTTGCGACTAATGGTACACAGTGCATGAATCAATCTGGCAGGAGGATGAGATGAAAAGGAAGTCTTGTTGAATATTGTCAGAGAGGACAGAAGTGAATGGTGTTTTTATATTTTTTAGACAGACGAAAATGAATAATGCAACGTTTAAATTACTGGACCTCCCACTTGACACCAATCGTGAAACAAATCCGTACGAAATCTTACATAATCGGGAGTCTTAGGTTTTAAATCAATCAGTAAATTCACATGTGGCAGTTCAGTGGGCTTGTCATAAGCATAATTCAGCCCGGGTGTTCCCAACTGTTAAGCCAAGATTTTAACTTGAAATTTGTCTCTTTGATCTTTAAACAACACCATATAATGAGCATTGAAATTGATCGTGCAATGCGTTTTACTTTGTTGAAATAAATTTTGAGTAATGTAAATAATGTTGGCATTACGATGATGTCCTTTACGTGTAAACTAAAGTTTTAATTTCTTCTTTGTCTTCACCTAGTATGTCATAAAAGACGACGAGATGTGTTTGACTACAGACAGACAAGATCCCATGGTCTTTGCGTGGAATCCCTTCTACAAACGAAATGGATTCTTCTTGACTGTCTTTTAGTAACGGGTAAGCGAATTGCCACTCTTTTTACCACCACTGTATCGTGGAGGATGATCGAAAAAGAAAAGTGATTTGTGCTTGATCACACGTTTGATTTTGATATTGCCTGTACCACTTGGTCCAGCAAGCAACATGCTATAAGGATGGCAAAGATAGAGTGCCTCCCAGCTTTGAGAATCTGACAGTTCGTCAATCGTTTTGTGAATGGAGGATGAAACAATACCTCTGTAGTAGTTTAAAAAATTCCGAGACAATCACATTGAACACAAGACATTGTATACATATTGAATACTTTATATCATGGTACCACAAAAGTATTAACATTTTTAAAAAGTTCATGTTTTGTTTCTTTCATCATTCACACGTGTCTTTCGCACGGTCAGTGACCTTGTTTTCAAGTGTCGAATCCAAGACTTTTCCAGTCAGGTGCATCCTTCCAGTCGTAAATCTGTTGGTGTATCCAACTAGCCATGCACACACTTCTTGGTAAGTATAAAGAGTAGATAAAATGCGATGAATTTCTACTTCACACATGAGTAGAGAAATCGTATTAGTCACTAATAGCAGCACTTTAACACGAGTTTCTCCTGCACAAACAACGTTTTAGTCGCTATGTCTTTGCATGAACTGGTGATAAATGTGCCAAAGAGAATCCGCCCGGTAAATGAAATCCAAAAAATTCAGTCACTAACACACATACGACACGTCGTCAACAATTCACAGGAGTCGTATCATCATGTGGAATCGGTTCTTTTACAAGTACTTTGTAATCCACTAAGTTTTGAATAGTGTCATTGACTTCTTCCCACAGAATTAGGCGTAGAGAGATTTATAACGTGTTTGCAGAAGAGTCTTATGTCTTTTGTCACAAAACAAACTCTTCTTCCGACTACAGCCTTCTTCAATCTCAATCTTTTATAGCATTCATATAAGTTTCGTTTATAACTATATCCCAGAGGTAAGAGTGAAATGGTTCTTTGCGTTTCTCTTGAATCTGTACAAAGTCTTTGCAAATGTAAATGTGCAGCTGAGGGGTAAACTACGAATTCAATTCTCTCTTCTTCTAAAGTATCATAAGGATAATAATCTGGACCGAACAAGAGAAGGAATTGACAGCACGGAGACTATCTGGCGTGTTCAAGGTAAGCTGCATCTATATACTCCCATTCGTGAAGTTTCACGCCACAAATGAAACGCTGTATTTGATATCATTGTCCGAAAGAAGTGTATGTCCATCCGAATGTTTAGGCCATTTTCTTTTGAACGTCTAGAATCGACTGGCAAAATCACAATGGACAGGCAAAGCTATAGGAAACGTGTATTCTTCTTTGATTTCACTGGTCTACAATTTTTTAGAAGTCGTCTGCTTCAGAGATAAAATGTGCTATTTATTAGGGATTTTGATGTGCTGAATTCAAATATAACAATTAAAACAACTGATTGGCTACTGTTTCCAAGATATTTAAGTTTTTACATTTTACGTCTATGTATATTGTGTACATAGTAGACTTTTAATCATAAATTGTAAACCTAGGTATTTTCATGTGTTTATGGTTGCTTTACATGATAATATTTCACCTGTCCTGTTTATGTAACACTTTAAAAAAAACAGCAAAAGGGTTATACAAATAAAAAATATATTGAACAAAAGTAAAAAAAACTATTATATATATATAAGTACATAGTTTAGTCCTTATTCAGTGTCTACTCGGTGCTTCTTGGCTTGTCTCTTGTATTCATTAAATGGAGCATCTCTTGTCACTGTCCAGCAATAGTCTGCAAGCATTGATGGGTTCCATTTGCCCTGATAGCGTTTCTCCATTGTTGCAATGTCCTGGTGAAATCGCTCGCCATGCTCATCGCTCACTGCAACGCAGTTCGATGGAAAAAATCTAGATGAGAGTGCAAAAAATGTATCTTTAGTGACATGTTGCAACCAAGGTTTTGTATGCCTTGAGGAGGTTTTCCACCAACTCCCTGTAGTTGTCTGCCTTGTTGTTTCCGAGAAAATTTGTTGCCACTAACTGGAAGGCTTTCCATGCCGTCTTTCCTTGCCACGCAGTGCACGGTGAAATGCATCATCTCGAAGAAGTTCACGAACCTGAGGACCAACAAAGACACCTTCCTTTATCTTAGCTTCACTTAACTTTGGAAATTTTCCATGGAGGTACTTGAAAGCTGCTTGTGTTTTGTCCATGGCCTTGACAAAGTTCTTCATCAGACCCAGCTTGATGTGCAAGGGTGGTAACAAAATCTTCCTTGATTCAACAAGTGGTGGATGCTGAACACTTTTCATCCCAGGCTCCAATGACTGTCAGAGTGACCAATCTCTCTTGATGTAGCGGAAATCTCTCGCACGACTATCCCATTCACAGAGAAAACAGCAGTACTTTGTGTATCCAGTCTGCAGACCAAGCAAGAGAGCAAGAACCTTGAAATCACCACAAAGCTGCCACTGATGTTGGACATAGTTTATGCACCTCAAACGTTGTTTCATGTTTTCATAGGTTTCCTTCATATGGACTGCATGACCAACTGGAATTGATGGCAAAACACTGCCATTATGCAGCAAAATAGCTTTAAGACTCGTCTTCGATGAATCAATGAACAGTCTCCACTCATCTGGATCATGAACGATGTTGAGGGCTGCCATCACACCATCGATGCTGTTGCAGGCTACAAGATCACCTTCTATGAAGAATAATGGGACAAGATCCTTTTGACGGTCATGGAACATGCAAACCCTAACATCACCTGCCAGGAGATTCCACTGCTGTAGTCTGGAGCCCAACAGCTCTGCCTTACTCTTGGGTAGTTCCAAATCCCTGACAAGGTCATTCAGTTCACCTTGTGTTATGAGGTGTGGTTCAGAGGAGGAGGATGGGAGATAATATGGGTCATGTGACATTGATGGTTCAGGACTAGAAGTTTCATCCTCTTCCTCTTCCTCGTCTGACTCGAGTGAGAATGATTCTGGTGCATCAGGAACCGGCAGTCCTTCTCCGTGGGGTACTGGGCATATAGCTGATGGAATGTTTGGATAATGCAGAGTCCACTTTTTCTTCTTTGACACCTTTCCCAACTGGAGGCACCATGCAGAAGTAACAATTGCTGATATGATCTGTTGGCTCTCTCCAAATCATTGGCACTGCAAAAGGCATAGATTTCCATTTCCTGTTCAACCACTGGTGAAGATTTGTTGCACAAGTGTTGCAGCATATATGTGGGGCCCACATCTTGTCCTGATCTCCAATTTTGCAGCCAAAATAAAGGTGATAGACTTTCTTAACCATAGTGGTTATACTGCGCTTTTGTGATGCAAAAGTCATTTCACCACAAACATAGCAGAAGTTATCTGCATTGTTCACACAAGTACGAGGCATCTCTACTCACTTTGGCTAAACAGACATGTGTCCCTTTGCAAAATCAAACACTGACAATAAGAGAGCACGACACTGTATGATTGGTAGAGCTGATATAGGACAATTTCTTCAGCAGAGTGATGTAAGCTTAGTTATGATTGCATTATCCATGACTTCTAGGAATAACATGATGCAATTCATATCATGTATGATGCAATACCAGCTTCAGATTGCATCATTCATTGTTTTGCCTAAAAGGCAAGTACTGTCCAAACCCAGTCATAGAATTATTCATAGATCCAGTCAAAGATGTATTTTAGTCATTTCTGGTTTAAATTGAGATCCCTTCCCTTTATAACTCAATTATTGTCTGCCATTCCCAAGACAAGGGTCGTATATACTGACCCAGTATCATATCTTTAAAACTAGAGCCAATCAAAAATTTTAAGCATCATTTTCGTTCTCAGTGACCCAGAATTAGTAAAGTTTGACAACATTTATTGGCTGTAGACAAATGAATGTGTGGTTCTCAAAGAGCATGTGGTATCCAGAGTGGTTTGTGAGTGCATGAATGACATCCATAGATGGATACACGGACCTCATTTCTTTCAATAGTAGAGCAAGATCGAGCTGCATCACTCTGGTCGCAGGGCACATCATCGCACTTGACTTCATTGAATTTTGAGTCAGTGAGTCCATACCATGGTTTCGGTGTTGAATTCATCTTTCTCGGTGAACGTCTGTACTCAAAATGACCTTTCTTTGTTTTGGAGCATTTTTATGCTGAAAAGGACTGTACCCGTACGGTACCGTGTTGTGGTCGGGAAGTCGCACTCGTTTCTTGTAGACGAAAGTTTTGATCTTAAGGCTTCTTTTAGCGTGTCAAAGTTCACCACTTGACTCGAGTGAGAGTCCTTTCACTTTCCGTTTGGTATCAAGTTCTTTCTTATCTCGATGCTGGTAGCCGTAATGTTAGATCCACCACTGGCAAAACTAAAAATAGTCTCTTCGGGATATTCGTCGGTCTATCCTCCTAAATGCGAGTCTTCGATGTGTTGGCGATAGTCTCTAGATCGAAAGATGTAGATGCAACTATTGGTGTCAAAGTAAAGGCATTGACTGTCACGTAAGCAGCAATGATGACATTCCCAAACTCATGGGGGTGGGGGTGGAACAAACTCCATGACTTCTTCGTAAATTCACCACGATCAAATCTTCCCGTATGATTCCGCGTGTTTAATGAGTTTTCTTTTATCGTCGATGAGCTGAAAGTATTGACTTGGATCTACCAAGTATTCGGTCATAGGCAACATCGGACATTGAGCCAGGTTTCCCCACAAACAATTCAGCATGACTTAGCAAACGGTAGTCTTCCTTCGTTCTGTTCCATGTGTTTCAATTCAATGCCTTCTAAAGATCTGTACCATAGTTTGAATTGATCTTTTTCTTCTGGAGTGTGACACCAGGAAGGATAGCCGCTGGCTTATGTGTCGATTTCAGAAACTCATTGACGTAGCCTAACAAATACATGGGATTCAAGTTGTCATCCTGTTGGTATTGTTCTGTGGTAGGAAAGTGCCATCTTTCGTATACTCTTAACAAGCGGTATCCACGATCGATAATATGAAACAATTCGACACTCACCCATGATCCTATGAAGGCACATTCTTGGCCATCGTGACGACAAGGTTGTTGCTGATTACACGTTTCAGCACAGACACGATACAACATAAAGGAAACATCAGTTTTCCGTGACAATGATGAGGCATCACGGGGTGGTACAAGTTCCTCGGTGTAAGAACTTTACATTTGATCAAACTTTCGTAGTGGCAAATGTGTTCGACGTCAATGTGTTCTATCAAACTTTAAAAGTGACCCGTAAGAAATCAAGCATATTTACACACCCAAAGATACAACGAACACACATTGACATATTTGATCCGTTCTCCTTGAGATTCGTCAGCTTTGAACAGGTTCAATGTTCACCCCATCGTAATCTTCTACGATACGTCAAAATTTTGCATCTGTTTTCAAACTTCAGTTGTATTTGTGTTTACACATTTCAAACACTTGGTACCCTTTACATTTCAAACTCTGACGTCGTTGGTAAGTTTTGTTCTGAAAATCTTCCATGTTAAACCCTGTCAAAGGCATTTTTAGTTTTCGTTGAATATAACGCGTGGGACATCTATGGGTTTTCTAAATGCCAACCATCTACAGAATAAGATCCAATCTTCTTTTCTTCACCATTTCTAGCATGTTGTATCCACTTTTCTTGAATTACAAACAAGTAATGTAACCAACGCATTGCTTTAGCTGAATATGGACAGCTGACGAATTGAGCTGGTATAATGGCTAGTTCGTCCGTGATCCAGAAATAACTGTCAAAATTTCCACAACAACGGCGTAGAATATCCACATCGGACCGACAATATTTCTGCATCTCTTCTTGAAAATCAAAAGGGTCTGAAGAGTGGTCTTGGGTACTAAACGTAAAAGCTTCTTGTTGTTCTGTTCACATAGCGTCGGGGTCATAGTAGTGAACTTCAGGCAAATGCGGGAACATGACGTGTTGATTTTCTTTGGTATTGGAGAAGTGTGGAAAATATCCTTTAGCCATTTCTGTCATTCCAAACCTTTTAGGCATTTTACTCAGAGGCATAGCTAAATAACTCATGGAATCTTTAAATTGTATGTTTCTACTTTCGTGTGAATGGTTTTGGCTCCATTCATGGAGAGTTTTAGAAATTCGGTTCTGAAATATGTTCCAAAGAAATTGTCCGTCGCATCATGAGAAATTCCGAGCAGTGACTGTAGCGTATTGATAACAGTGGCCGTAACGATAATCTCCTCCTCGTTCCGGGTGTCGTCCATGGGGTCTAAAACTCACTGAGCAAAATCAGAAAGAATATGGGATCCACGAAATTTCTTGTCACGTCCACCTGGAATCACGCTACAATTCCGACAATGATGAAATAAAGGTTCCCGAATACAGTCGTGGCAAATGCGATGAGCGACACAAATATTACGAATGTTAAGCTCAGTCTCTTGAGAACATTATAAGTAAAAAAAAGACAAAATTGACACGATGGTCCCTTTTATTTTTCTCGTTCATTATTTTCTCGGGTTCGTTAGCATATCTCTGAATGTAACATTGATGATCCAGCTGTGCGACTTGACGACAAATACGACAAATGACGAATGTATTCTCCGTCTGGAAGATGGGATCCTCGAGATTGCCACATACGACTAGAGGGTAAACTTTTAACGTATAACGAGGGGCTAGCTCGCATTTCAGGAACTCCACACACGGTCTCGTTGAAAATTCCAGCTTGATGTAAAAACAGTTCTGTTTCTCTCCGTTGTTTCGCCCTGTCATATTTTCTAATAATCTCCCATAATCGTTTCCATTCCGGTGTATCGGTTTTCTCTGCATAAGCTCGGGAGACCACGATGGCACGTGATAAACACATCTGATGTTGATCATTGTTAATCTGGACGATACTTCGTTTAGTAGACGGGAGTTGATTTACCTATAAATCAAGGGATTCAGTACGGAAATCAAACATTTTGGAAAATCAATGTCAACATATTGAGGAGAGCTCACTATTAACCTTTTTCAAAAGTACAACGACACCAATCGATCCTTGATTCATTAATTGAGGAACTTCAATCAACCGTTTTTAATGTTCACACAAAATAATGATTTTGAAAAACCAGTGAAGCTCTGCATGATGAGATATTGAATCTTCGCAGATGTCAAAGAAGTGGCAATGGCATCACCCAACTTAGAACGTTAGCAATGCTTTCAAAAATGACTTCAAATTTCAATAATAAGGGGATGACTGTTAGGGTAGAGTGTATTGACTTCGCAAAAAAATAAATAAATAGGATGCCCTAAAATGCCACAAGATGTAAAATACAGGTCAATTGTAATCAAATTCGTCAAGTTTCAGCCCTGAAATGCATAAAACGCTTTTGTAAAAAAGCAATAGATTTTATTTAAAAATCATTTCAGAACTCATAGTCGCAGAAACGCTTTAAAAATTTTCACTAAAAGTATTAGCTATAAAATGTGTTCAGAGCTAAAACTTTCATCCAGCCATCACCAATATCTTCAGTGATATTTGATCCCAACGTGTTTAATACATACTCAATGTCGAACATTACAGTTTTATAAAATCTAAGCTAGAACCATAAATTGAGAAGAGTAAATGAAAGGGGAGAAATGGAGAATAATCAAACAATTTCCCATATAAATTTTTGAGAGGAGAAATATTTTCTCCTATTGACTAATTACCATGCAAAAACTAGTGCTATTTTTTATGTCACCTGAAGTTCAAAGAATCCATCAAAGCCACCATTGTTGGACGATAATAGCTGCACCTCTCTTTGAGGTGATATCAGACAAGTTTGATCACGTGCAAAAAGATTTAAAATTATCCAGAGTAGAAAGAAAAAAATATAAGTAAAATGAGTCAAATATGACAAAATAAAAATGTATGGCCGTTGGTAAAACTTTGCACAAATCAAAAGCAATATAATAACATACTTAATTCCTATCAGACCGGAGTTTTGGCTGTGATTTGAAACACTTTACAATCTTTCTCAAGAGAGAGCGTGAAGTGGAAACAATTCCAGGTAATGAGCATACAAACCAATCACCTTTTTGGGCACGTTAGATCCTAGCAAAATCCCACTTTTCTTGGATATACACAAATATCTAAGTGGCTCTGAAGGATCAATGTTTCTCCCTGTAGCTGACTTTACTTCAGCAATAAAATAAATACTTTAACAGTGCTCTTTCTGCGTCGTTTGGATTATTTGGTTTCATAATGAGACGTCAGTGTTTATGTGTATGATTTACTCAGATTTGTTTCCCAAATATTTTTGTTCTTGACGTTTAAATTGAGATTGTTAAGCTCAAGCTATATTGGCTGCAGTATATAGTTTTTTAATGTAGATAAGTATATTCAAACGAAAGAACCACGTCAGGGCGAATTCTGGACTTACTGATTGGAAGGATTGTTTTAAATTATATGGAAAACACCCTGTCCATCATTATCTATTTTTTCATTTAATGTTGTTGTCATTTGGCTTCCTCTTGTAAATGGCAATCTTATTTGCTGACTGAGAAACGATAAAAGATACGGACGAACTGACAAAACAACGTACTGGTGGAGGTGGAATATTGCTTAGGTTATTTATAAAACTTTTTTAGGTTGTTGTTCTCTAACTCGATTCCTCTTCCTGCTACAACAAAGTTATGTATAAAAGAAAATTTACATGTTACAACAGTGTGGTTAGACAAACATACGTCACAAACCTTGCAAAAAAATAGATTTTCATTTCCGTTGAAACTTGCCTATTTTACAACAATAAATAAAGTATACATCTTCCAGTCTATATCCAGATTTTACAATATCTTAAATTATTGCAGCTGTATAGACAAGGTTTTCTAATTATTTCCCGTTGTACTGATCTCACTCGCTAGGTGAGTAGCAGTAGTGTCCGCCATATCACTAATGAAATAGATTGTAAACAAAGCGAATAGGAGCGTCAAAATACCCATAAATGATTCCACTGATTGCACACATTTTATAAGAGAACATTTACATTCCAGATTTGTAGGATATAAATTCACAAACCACGTGCTTCAAAGTGAAGTGGCAACAAAATGTAGTTTTTTGGGGGGTAGTAAAACTAATTTTAATTATGTAATGCTTACCTGTCACTATTTTTAAGCTTTACTTTTCATCCGCAGAAAATATAATTACTTTTATGAGCAAATATCCCTACCAAAGAGCAATATAAATGTTTTAATTGCAGAAAATTCATGGCAACACGGTCAATTTTAGTAACAACACTAGTCCAAAGGTCAAAGTCATTCGAAGATACTGAGTCAAAAGTTTCAAGATCGCCTGTAAAAGCATTTTTCGGGAAGACAGCTTTGTGCCATATTCTCATTCAATGGAAATGATAAACGTTTCGTGGCAAATAAAAGATTACCGTAGTTATTGCCACCTGGGAATTGTATTCTCGTTCCAAAATTAGAGATTAGTATCTCATAATTAGGTATGTAATGTTGTTTAAATAAGGCTTAGCTATCTCATAATTACGAACTAGATCGCCATTGCAAATCCCCACGCTTTTTACTACATATTCCAAAGCCCCCTCCCCCCTTCTTGGCTCACACCCTGTGGGTCATTGTCTCATTGTCTGGTGTTAGGGTGAGTATGGAAGGGGGAGGGGGTTTGGAATATGTATTAAATCCGACATATATGTGATGGGTCTTCCTACTGTCTGACTGCATATATGGAGTTTGGTCAGAAAATATTTGTCAATGTAATTTGTAATTTTGTACCTTTTACCTTTGCCCCCCTGCCAAAGACCCCAGGATCCGAAGCCACAGAGGCAACATAGCTACAAAGTTTTGTGAAATTCCACCTTAGGAGAAGATGTGGTAATTGACAGATGAATATACGGACGGACAGGCAAACGTTGAGTATCACAGTATCCCTGACGCTTTGTTTAAAGCGTGCGGATAATAAGCTACCTTTCTAGATTACAAAAAAATTATTTACATGTTACTGCTTATATTTCTAGTCCTTGGTATGTATTCCCTGAAATGCAGCACAAAATTAGATAGATTTTTACTGCATTACATTTCGTGGATTGGGCAGCTGCGTTTACCGTTTTAGTGTTCACAGCAACGACGGCTTTTGAATTTGTCATTAAATGTTTCCATAATGGTATGACCTAGGCCATAATTAGTTTCTGCGGTCATCAATACACGCAGTAAAATACCGGTTTTAATAATTGGCTGGGTGAAGAAGTACAAATGCATTTTTTCCCCCTATTTGTTAATTAAAGTACCGGTACCTGGTCATTTCATTCCAAAGGTTAGGAAATTATTCAGTTCCATCAAAATATAGCATCCACTCTGCACGGTTTTCATTCAGATCCCCATCTAAAATATCCCCCAACCATCATCACACACAGATTTTGTTTTTTAATATATATATATATATATATATATATATATATATATATATATATATATATATATATATATATATATATATATGCGGTACCGTAATAGTATCGGTCTAAGAGAAGCCGAGTCTTCATCAAGAAGCAGCAAATAAGTCATCATCTTCATAATAAATATGAAATATACGCAGAAGTTGTCATGAAACTGGCACATATATATCAACAAAATGACAACATAATTTGTTACATTTGGAATACAATCATACAATGCTTTCCATCAAACAGTGGAAAAGTACGAGGACTTTCCGATTGTCTATATGTTTGCAGGGTGAATTTATACAATTCTCTCCGCGTTGATTGAAAAAAAAAATGGAATTGTGTTGTTTGTATATGGATAAGTGGCCATAAATGTGATATTAAAATATTTCAGACTGCATATATATCACGTCGTCGGTAGTCTGAACTTTATATAACTGCACTGCATCTGTGGGCAGAACGCTAATAAATTTCATCCTTGTGGGAAGAATGCTATGTATAACATTTCGTATTCTGTATTCAAAGTTAACATCTGCCCACAATATTTATATATCTGCCCGCTAAGTAAAATATGAATATGGTTAATAAATAAGTATATATACTGGATTTGAATATATATATATATATATATATAGTTATTATATGAGTAAATAAACATATATATATATATATATATATATATATATATATATATGTATGTTTGTATATATATATATATATATATATATATATATATATATATATATATATATATATATATATATATATATATATATATATATATATATATCTCTCTTTTGATTTGAAATTGAAATTAGATGACTGCCTTCCCGTAACCCCACTTTCGGGATGAAATCCCGCAACCCACGTAAAACTAGTATATATATATATATATATATATATATATATATATATATATATATATATATATATATATATATATATATATATATATATATATATACCAGACTCTTCCGTAAGTATTGGACACTAGGTTTAAAGCCTGTCTTGGTGAATTCTATAACAAACATACATGTTTATCAATTTGTGCTCAATGCCAATACGACATGGTTGGACAGGAAGAAAGTATTTCTTTCATTAGACGGCTCAATACAGCAATTACATTATCCCTCGGCTGTACACAATAAACTTTAAACATTGCTGACAAGCCACTAATCTCCACAATTAGAGGACACCTGGTGTATATTTTATTCTTGTGGCTCTTTTCTTCACATTGCAAAATAAAATAGTGAAAATACATCATAAGTATGGATATGATCTCAATAGAATTAGTTTATTGATAGTATTAAACTGGCAAGAATAAACAACTTTGATGTAATTCAGACAAACTGTTGCTGTTTTCTCCTCCTCTTCCTACTAGTACTCTCTCTCTCTCTCTCATATATATATATATATATATATATATATATATATATATATATATATATATATATATATATATATATATATATATATATATTCGCGAGAAGATAGCTTAGACACATTTGTTTCATCATAGATTAAAGCCTTTTCTATTGCGATGAAAATTTCTCCCCTGAAAGGACTCAGCTCACAATTATTACAAAATTAGTCTTTATCTATTTTAAGAGTATTTTTTAACATATGATTTATTTGGATTTGGACACACTGGAAAGTTCAGTACTGGGAAACGTATGCAGAGAACATATATCAAAAGGAAAGGTTGCTGTACTTTGTTACAAAATTTTTAAACTTACAGATATATTGTACACTTTTTCACCACCATCCTTTATTGGAAGTATCTCTTTTTTTAAACGCTTCCTAAACACATTTAGCTAATGTACATTTTGTTTTTTATTACTAGAAATTAACAATTGATATGCACTCATACGTGGATGGTTTGTTCCAGAAGTACCTTTTAATTAAGTATTACACGTAAGTTAGTATGTAATGGACACACTAAAAGAATATGATATTCATCCTCAATATCATGGTTGTGACAAACATTGTGACATAGCATACACTATCTTTCGCTTCTATCGATTCTATTGTTTCCATATCTCTCAGTTTCAATTATCAGATTATGAGAAGACACTCGACGTTTTGTCAAATTTGATCTACGTTTATGACCACACAAGAATTTGAAATGATCTTCGAATTTAGTTTTGGTATGATCATATAGAGACAGTATATCAGAAATTTGTAATTTATTTTTTCAGTCTGATAGAAAAGCATTTGTAACCTTTTGTTCATGAACTGGAATGAACTCTGAGCAATTTACAGAATCGGAAAACAAATGTATCGTGGATTTGACGTCATGGCAAATAGCATGGGATTAGACGTGAGTAAATCACGATGTTATAATTAGTTTAGCGCGCTACAGTCGGTACTTCCCAAAAGTTGGGTCTCTTATCTTTAAAGAGCTCCCAGTAAGCGCGATATAACATACCTTTTCAGAAGGGGCTATAGTTCCAGTATAGCATATGCAAATTTATGTATACCGTGAAAATACTCTGCTGTACAGGATATGGTTTGTATATAAATCGTGAATATATGTAAGTAGCAATTGCCGACGTACATGGCCGAATTGCTGATCATCATCAATAACAATTAGATAGCAAGGGTGTTACACACGGATGTAATGCACAGATTAAAATAATAACATAACTTTTCGACTTGCGTGCAGCGTCGCAGTATACGTCAACAGTGGTTTAATAAAAAAGCTCTTAAAAAAGTGACATACTTAACATAATATAGTTGACTTAGTTGAGCACATACAACCGTGACGTAAAACAAAATGTAAAGTATTTAAATATATCTTAATTTTTCACTTCTAACAATAGTTAAATAAATATTGAAATATTTCAGGTAAAATAAATGAAAATGAAGACTTCAATACTTGAGGCACCATTACCAAAACAAGTGAGATAAAATTATAAGCACCTTTAACACTAGTTCAATTTATAACAGAATTAAGAAGAATGAATGGACAGAATTTAACAGAACCTTCCATTTCTTTAGTCATTAGGGCCACCACATTGAAATATGATTATAATGTCAATATATATTTGTCTTTTTATTTCGGTTACTCTTACAAGTTTTATTTAAAATGGTTTAACTATTTCATAAACAATTACATAAATATAAAACTCATTTTCGATTTTCCTAAAGAACTCTATTTTTACCAGACATCTATCAAAACAATGACAGAATGATAAAGAAAAGACTTAGAGATTCATGTAAGAGAAATGTCAATGAGTAAAATTTTGATGGCAGTAGCAAGCAAGATATGCATGACTTTTTCAATGATATTTAACCACACTTGAAGGAGATCATCAGGATAAAAATTCGACAACTTGGTTCTGTGAAGGCTCAATTAGATTTAACGATGAGAATTATAAACAAATGACAAAAAATTGTCTGGTGAACAGTCTAAGTTGGATTGTATTGAATTGATTAGTGTATTTTGGTGTGAATTTGATATTTTTGCACTGGTCGAGACTTGGGCTAAAGATAAAGTTGATATAAAGGGTTTTCGAGTTTCATAAGTGTCAGAGATAAAGGCTCTAACTCTGGAGATATTGCTGTGTATGTAAAACAACATGTAATATATAATTTTAAAAAATTTATTAATCTGAGAGCAAATAAAAATATTTAAAAAATTGTTTAGCTGAAATTTTTCCTCCAATGTACAAATCCTTCAGCAGGACTTAATTTTTGGTGTAATATATATGTCACCCGAATACTCATCAATACATGCAGAAGAAGATGTGTTGACCGTTGTTGAAGCTGACTCTGTACGTTATGGAGTTATGTATCCAAATCACAGATGTATGATTTGGTGGAGATTTTAAAGCTTATAAATCCACAGAGCCCTACTTGTTATATATAATGGTAATAATGTAATTTATAAAGATATAGCCTGTGTCGATTATGTAGATATGGGGAAGGGTAAACTTGAACAGAAAAGAGTTAAACCACTATGGTGAGAATTGTCTGAAATTTTGTCAGTTACTAGAATCTGGAATGAGGTTTGCAAATGGTAGATGTGGAGATGATAAGGGGATTGGAAACTTTACATGTATATAGGACAGCTACAACCATAGATTACTTACTTTTAGATTAATCATTATTTACATGTATGACCACTTTCATGATTGGTAATATGATTGGTTCCATTCACCAAACAATAATATTGCATATGGGTCTAGCTGATTCCATTTCTCTCACAAGTGAAAATAATGAAAATATTATTCCAATACATATATACATTTGGAATGAAACACAAAGAAATATATTTGTCCAAAACGTCAGCTCTTCATTTTCAGAAAAATCTCATACTATACCAATGTTATGGCATGATCAAACTGACACTGCATTAAATTATTTTATGGAGAGCTTTTGTGAATCAGCACAGACAGTGATGGTAGATCAAAGTAATATAAAAAAAGATGTGATTGGGTTTCAGCCAACAAACAACCTTGGTATGATGCAGTATGTCAATCAGCTTAGCACAGCACACTTGATACAGTTAGAAACTTCAGAAAGAATAATAAGACGGATACATGGGCCTTATAGAAGCACTACAGAATTATTTACAAAAACATAACCATGCACAAACGCAACTTATTTAAAACAAAAGAAATGTCAAGTCTTGAAAAAACACTGTTTAAGAAAGATTCGAAACGCTTCTAGAGACTTTAAAAATGTCCTCCCCCCCCCCCCCCCAGTTGAATGGAAAAATAAATAGCACAACATGGTGCCAGTACTTTTAAGAACTATTTGATGTACATTTTTATGAGTTGGATCAAAATTTCAGATTAAACGAAACAGCCGACACTCTTCATGAAAATATAGACGGTAAAATAACTGAAGTAGAAGTTCAAAACTTTATAACAGGTTTAAATCTGGAAAATCTGGTGGTACTGATGAACTTTCGAGTGATTTGTTTTCAAGGCAGCAGGAAAGATCACTATGCCTGTTTTGTGTCTATTTTGTGTAAGTTGTTTGATCTCACTGTCCGAAGTGCTGGACGACAGCTGTTACCGCACCCATTCACAAAAGAATAAAAGAAATATAAATATGCCCGAAAATTATATAGGGACAAGTCTTTTACAAGTCCGTAGCAAGATATTTACTTCTATTCTAAATGAAATATTAGTTAACTGGGTCAATGAAATTGATGTTCTGGGTGAAGAACAGGTTGGTTTTAGAAGTGAAAACTCTACTGTGGATAATATATTTATTCTAAGCACGTTCTTATGTAAATATCTGAGGAACCAAAGAAACAGATTTTATGCTATTTTTGTTGGTTTGGACAAAGCGTTTGACTATATTGATCGGAGTTTAGTTAGTAAATGAAAATATAAGTAGTCAAATGCCTTTGTTATTCAAAGTCATATATACAAATGTCAAAGCTTGTGTGAAAACGCCAAATAGCTTGACAAAAACATATAACTGCCCGGTCGGGGTGAAGCAAGGGTGTGTTTTATCACCCATTTTTTTCTTTCTCTTTAAATGACTTAATGACACATTTCTGACCAGCACAGCAGAGTAACACTAGAAAATGCTCAATAATTAGAATTGCTGTATGCAGATGTCTTGGTTACTGCTGAAGAAACTGCTATTCAGCTTCTAGGAATTGTTACGGCATTATGTATTATCTTTAAATTATAATAGTTTTCATTTGGGTTTATAATCATTGTATTAAAATTCCTTAGTTCAGTAGCCTACGCTATTTGTAAAGTACAATGTACTTCAACATGTTTACATGAGTCATGCTATGTCCTGGGAAAATCAATAATTATGTCTGTCAGCTTAACCCACAATGAAGAAATCACGTGGTAGCGCGTGCAGATTTTATGACCTGAATCCTATGTCAACAACATGTTGATTTGTAATAAGGTATTTTAATTGTAGTACAAAGGCACTACAAGCAGTAACATGCGCGACCTAGTTTCTGATTGGTTAAAGAAGGTTGTTGACAGAACTCATTCTAAGTCGCAGTATTAGAAGTTTAAATTCTCTTTTATGCCGTAAGAGACTATATAATGCCAATATAACCACTGAATGGTTCTCCAGAATCATAAGGTTATTGAGGAAGATTATTATTGTTTGTAAAATCAGCTGGTGAAAATCTATTATCTACATTGTACATTTTGGATTTAAGTACTATTCTTCAAGGAACTTTACAATATTCTACATTCACAGGAGTTTACCTGGGATTAATAACATTTGGATTTAAAACTGTGTTTCTTGTGGCACATCAACACATTAGTGACTTCATTCGGAATACTTTGGATTAACTTCCGGATTATCAAAATTCAATAGGACATTTAGGATTATTTAGGAATTTCTAAACTGTAAGTTATTTTTAATTCTTTCACTTTGTTTGAAATATTTAATATTATAGGAAATTAAATTTATATGTTATAAATTGTGAAAGCTTGTTTGAGTCGTTTTTTCTTTTGTTACTATTTCTAACCCCTAGACGTAAGAATTTTAAATAAGTTAAAATAATACTGCAAGGTTTGCAAACGTAAGATAAACCTAGAGAAGACTGATATTATAGTTTTTCGGAAAGGGGAATATTTTCGAGGATATGAAAGTTGACATTTTAGTGATAGCCTGATAAAGACGTTATCTTATTATAAGTATCTTGGTTGTGTATTTAATTCCAAAAGCTCGTGGTATACAAGTCAAAAACTCTAGCAATACAAACATCAAAGACACTATATGACCTGAAGTCTAGATTAAATCATTTTTTATAAATTGTCTACAAAACTCTATTACAAATATTTGAACTAAAATAGCGAAAAGTTTGAATTATGGGTCAGAAATTTGGGGTTTTCACAAAATCTAAATGCCGATTAAAAGTAAAGCTCCAATAAAGCAAATATAAAGAAATGTAACTTAAAATCTAGGAAGATAAAACCTTCCAAAAAGACATAAACATTAAGTACTAAACGATAAAAGTTAAAAGGTGAAGATGTTCTGTAAAAGGTATATCAAATAAAAAAAATACAGATAAAATATGTAAAATCCTAAAAATATACGACAAAAATGTGTTATTTTAACCACATTCCCTCAAAAAGTCCAAGAATATCTTTGGTGGTACATCATCATAAAGTTTCTGCAGTGAGTTCACATCAAAATGATTCTGTCTCGCAGGGTGGAAGTGGACACACTCGATAAGAAAGTGTTCCACCGTCAGTGGACACCGGCAGGATATGTTCTCTGGTCGAAGTTCACCATTCAGAAGGTATGCATAAGTCAGGTATGGGTGTTCGATACGCGATCGGCACAATATGACATCATCTCGGCCATTTGTTCTATACGAGGAATGCCACTCTCAAATGGTAGGCTTGATATTTTGAAATTTCAGGTTTTGCAAGGCTTTCAGTGTGAGACGGGAACCTGAAAAGATAATGAAATTTGTTTATTTTATTGTATTTATTGTTTTTCTTTCTTTCTTTTTTTTTTTTTGGGGGGGGGAGTGGGGTCAGTGTGGTTCAAAAATTTGAGTATGATTGTAATTTCAGCTGAAGCTTTATCCAGTAACCGGCTCGAGATGGTGCCACAGGATATTGCAATGTCAGCTCCAACCTTTCGGACCCGTTTATACAAGAACGTATAGTTACGATAAGAGGCTCTGATTTTATTGAATTTACTCTGAAAAAGAGAGGATTTTTTGAGGACTTTTTGAGCTCGCATAGGTTAAATATTAATTTGGGAGGTTTTGATAATCACTGTGGTGATTTGGGAATACAGAATTTTGCAATATTTGCAACATTTATTCTTCCTGCTTCTAGGTGTGATCGACTATACATGCCAAAAGGTGGATTGAAATTTGGTTTCTGAGTGTACAAGTTTGATATTTGGGCATAAAGACGATATCATATGCTGGATTTGATGGATCATAGGACATTTGAGTAGTAATCCGCTTTCTTTCAATGTAGTATGGGTGTGAGGCAAGGTGAAAATATTTCTCCAAATTTATTCATCATGTATATGAATGACTTAGAAAACTATCTGTTAGAAAATAGATGTACTGGCGTACATTTACAATTTTCTGACCACTCTATGTCCTTTTTCCTTCTAATTTTACACTGCTGTACGCCAATGATACTGTAATTATTGGTACAGACGAAAAAAAATTTCGGCATAATTTGGGGCCCCGGGTGGCCGAGTGGTCTAAGGCGCTCGCCTTTACCAATCAATGCCATCTCACCTCTGTCCACGTGGGTTTGAGTCTTGGGCTCGACCAATGTGTTTATGTGAGAAAGCTTGCCAGTAGCTTCTCGTGGGTCGGTGGTTCTTAAGGGGTTTTCCTGGGGTCTTCCTCCACCAGATATACTGGCCACCATATATAGCCTATCATGTGCTGAAAAATGGCGTTAAACCCATAAAATCACCACAAAAAAATCCAACATAATTTAAATGTATTTTACGAATAATGAAAGGTGTGGAAATTGAGTATCAATTTTACAAAGACAAAGATTTTGATTTTTGTACACGAAAGATGATAAATATAGATGTACGATTGGTGATAATCTAATAGATATTTGTGCAGAATTCATATTGTTAGGTGTTATTTTTCTAAAAATCGAAGATTCCTTAAATCAATTAAATACAGTGTTGACCAAGCTAGAAAGGCATTGTATCTATATTCTTTCCATAGACTTGCAATTGCATCTTTTCGATCATACTATACTACCCATTTTACTTTATAGGTTTGAAGTTTGGGGATTTGAAAATATCACAATTATTGAAAATTAGCATAACGAATTTTTAAGAAACATTTTAAATTGAGTAAAAGTACTCCTATTAGTATTTAACACTAATAAAGTTTAGGACTTCCAATCATAGGCTCCATGTTGAAAACGTTCGCTGGGACAATACACATTTTGAGGAAAGAAGATGTAATCATCATGATAAAAATGACATCGGGGGAAAATTTCATTATTAATTCATTTACCCAAAATTTCACATCGACAGAAGTAAGTTTCTAAAACTGTTATATTACCGCAAACCATGTATTGCAAAATTACAAAACTTATTTGCCACCAATAATTGCAAAATTGTCCAAAATCTTGCCAAATTTGTTACTATAATAATGAATACAATATCATAAACTGTATGCCATTTGTTGAATTGGAAATTTCTCATACTTCACAATGATATACTATTTCTTCTCTTTTTTAACTTTTGTACATTCCAGGATTGTTATCATATCTATTATATATTCTGTCCTAAAAATATTATAGTCATGCTTCTAAAGGTTTTCACATTTTCTCCGAATTTGTTATACTCCTGCTCTGATTGCAAACGCTTAACAGTGATGTCATGCGTATCACCACAGGTTTGTGATGTCACTTTATAACACTGTAGCGGTTGTGGTATTATCATATGCCACTAGTGTGTGGCCTGAGATTTACTTTCATTAATAAAAGTTTTGTTCTGTTCTGGTCTGTTCAAATACATTATGTGATCTTGTTAAAAGATACACATTTATTTATTACGTTCTTATTTAAGCCCAAACATATGGAATAACGACACGAAAGAACAACAGATTAACTTCACATATAATATATGTGTACATGTATACTGCATGTAAATGGCTAATACTACTGTAGAACCTTGACCTCCCGTCACCCTCAAATCCCCGCCATTTTCCTACTTGTAAGAAAATGGGCGAGAAATCGACGGAACACTGTATTATTTAATAAATCACACAAGCCTTTGTTTTTCCTGTGCAATGGAAGCTAGAGTACGTCATGTCGAGACCAACTAGAGACCAGTTTCTACATTGGGTTTTGTTCCAAGGTTTTTGAAAAAGAATTAGATATAGAAACATATAGAATATTTTGCACCAAAATGGCTTGATATATAAATATCAATCTGGATTTCTGGTAAACGTCTATCATGGATCAAAATGTATTTAACACATCGTTACCAGAAAGTCTTTTATCGAAATTTATTATCAATACAATGTCAACTAAATGCTGGTATTCCCCAAGGTTCCGTTTTACGCCCTTTACTATTTGTTTTATTTATATCAACTAGATTGCAGACAATGAGAACTCGCTTGCGGATGATACTTCTCTTGGAACTTGTTAGTCATATCTTTTACATGTACAAAGTATGAAAAATAATGATCTTGAAAAACAACTTAATGCAAGGGCAAGTGGCTGGCCTATTACTTTTAATTCTTCTAAAATTGACATTTTAATGATTAAAAACAGACAACTGAATTTTTCCTCTTGAAATTCTCTTTTCATAACATCAATTTTCTTCCTGTTTAAAGTCATAGACACCAAGGATTAACTTAATCATATGAGAACAATTATTCAGAACGCATCGAAATATTTATCTATGTTGAGCGCAGCTTTAAAAAAATCAGAATGACTCTAGCTAAACTCTATATACTATTCATACGTCCAATTTTAGAATGCGCTTGTGAAGCCAGGGATAATTGCTCGAAAGAAGATTCGGAAAGATTGGAAACATAATCAAATGGAAGCTGGTTGGAAAACACTTTCACTATGAAGAAAAAGGAAATAATTCTGCATAATGTTTCCCATTATAAATAATCACGTATTCAAGCGATATTCGTACAGAAAGAACCTATGAAGCACCTAATTATAAAATACGCAACTCTCAAGGCATCACACCAATTTCTACTAGACATTAGATTTTTTAGATATTTTTCCCCATCTATGATTGCTCTTTGGAACTCTCTCTCTCTCTCTCCTATGTCCAAAATGCTTTTAATGATTTTTTAAAAGAACGTTTATTTTTATGCAAATCCCGGGCCACAACCGTATTATACTATTGACAAACGTCAACTTAAATTCCTATGCACTAAACTTAGATATGCACGTAGCCCTCTAAAATTCGACATTTACAGATCTAACAGTTGAATGACCTATGTGTGAATAGAACATCCTACAAAAAAATGAATGAGACAATGAATAGAGTAAAAGAACAGTATGCACTACGTGATTACAATCTTGAAGAATTAAATGTTTTAACTGTGGGAGATATCCAGTTTATTATTGATAATCGTCTATTTCTGGAAGTTTTATTAATGGAAATAAGGGGGCACAACAATCTCATTTGCTACACATAAGAAAAAAAAAAAAAAAGAAAGGACAAAATGGAAAACAAATCTATTTTAATGAAATTGATAAAAAGACTTTTATGCAAATAGTCAAGAATTTGAACAAAAAAAGAAATCAGCTCCAAAATGTAAGAAAAGATAAACTACAAGGGTATGCCATTAGAAGCAGATTCCATTGGATTGAAGAATGCAAAAACCATAAAAAAATTTTTTTTAATTTTTTGGTCTTAGAGAACATGAACTTTATAAATAAAACAATTAGTAGAATAGAAATCTCAGAAGAAAATATTGAAATAAGATCAAAAACAAATTTTTAACGAAATTAATAATGTATACAGTAACTTCTATTGAGAGCCAACAGACGGTTTAGATGTAGACTTGGACCAGTAATAAAGAGAATATAATGTCCCAAAACTATCCAAACAACAATCTGATACTTAAAAAGATGAAAAATAACAAATCTTCAAGATCTGATGGATTTACTGTAGAGTGTTTTACAATTTTGGGAACGACTTAAATTCTTTCACCTTAAAACCAATTAATGAAACATTAAACTAACAGAAAATTTCAATCAGAGACAAGGCATTATACTTTGTTAAACAAAAATAGTCAAAACCAAGACAGTTTTTAAAAAAACAACAAAAAAAAAAAAAACCGGTGTCCTATTACCCTTTTAAATGTACTCTGTGAATTAGCATAAAAATGTATAGCTCAAAGGGTAAAAAAGGTCTTGAAGACAATAATATCAGAATTAAATACAGGATTTATTAAAGTCAGATAGGTGAAAACGTTAGATTGAGATATGATTTAATACACTATTGAGAAAAATATAATATTCCTGGCTAACTAGTTCTGTTTGATTTTGGAAAAGCATTAAGATACACTATAGTGAATTTTTCTAGAATAAGTTATAAAGTATTTTAAATTTGGAAATTCACTACAAAAATGGATTACATTTTTTATAATAAATATATTTTCATCTGTTATACAGAATGGTTTTATATCAGATTTCTATGCAGTAGGAAGGGGCTGTAAACAAGGAAACCATATATATATATATATATATATATATCTATATATATATATATATATTTAGATATATATATATATATATATATATATATATATATATATATATATATACATATATATATATATATATATATATATATATATATATATATATATATACATATATATATATACATGCCTGTTTTCACGTTGTGAAGAGATTTGTAAATTTTGACAAAAGGTAATAGTGATATTATAGGTATCTTGTTAAATAATAAAAAGACATAAAGTTTGCAGATGATACCACACTTATCCTTGACAGTTCCAAGAAATGTTTTTATTCCGCTCTAAGTCTATTCGAATTCTTTGCTTCAATATCAGGCCTTAAAGTAAATAATCATAAAACTAAAGTAATATGCATAGGAAGTAAAACAAAATGAGGAAAGATATATGCCATCACGTTCTTTGGAAATTCATTTGAAGAGAATATCAATTTAGTCTTTTAGGCATAGCATTTTCTGTGAACTTAGATGAAATGTTAAATATTGATTATTAAAGATACATCCCCACAGTACAGTCAATAGTTACTCAATGGTCAAAATGAATATTGACTCCTATTGGAAGAATTACAGAAATAAAAACGCTAGCTATCTCCAAATTCAATCACTTGTTGTTATCACTACCCAACCCACCTGATAATACTTTATAACATTTAAGTAAATCTTTCTTTAGATTTATTTGGCAGGGCAAAACTGATATAATAAAAAGAGATATAAATGTAAACAATTTTGAGAACGGTGGACTAAATATGGTGAATTTTTAAAAAAAACTTCATTGAGGAAATAAAATACTCCTGGATATACTTAAATAAAATGTAAACAAATTGTTGAGATGATATCTTTATGATACTGTCTGGGGAAATTAAACATACTGCAGATCTTGGGATGGAGTATTTGAACAAACTAAGAAATAATACAATAAAATCTTTCTTTGAGATATATATTCAGTGATTAGATTATTGTTTACGAAGATAAAACAAAAATTGATTCTTTGGAAGAATGGTTAAACCTCCTTATAAGGGAAAATGAAAATATTAAAATTATAGATAAAACGATGTTTTACAGATCGTGGTGTAATAAAGGAGTTAGGTTTGTAAGCGATATGTTTGATGGAGTTAACTTTAGCACATTTTAAAACTTTAGGACAAAATTCAATATCGGAACGGGAAATAAATACTTTTTCTGGGTCTTTGTAATAGTATAATTTTTTTTATCAGATCCAGAAGAAACCAATATACTTTTACTCAGATACTTTACCCGTACATACCGTCCCATATTAAGACATTATTAAAAAGTACAACGAGGTGTGAAGATATGTACAAAATTCTGAATAATAATATCTTAATAATAATAATATCTTAATAATAATAATATCTTAATACCTTAATTAAGACTGATATGGAAATATTCTTTATTATATATTTCATAATGAGATATTGAAATGTATAAGTCGGAGGAAATTGATATTACCACAGTGGCGATACCACTTTTATCGCCAGAGTGGCGATATCACTTTGGAACTACTTTCTTTACCCATTTAGGTTATATATCTGCCCTTATGTATGCTATTCAAACTTGTATTTCCATATTTAGGTCTATTTCATTTTTTTCTTCTCCTGCTCCTTCTCTCTCCCTCCCTTGCTCTCTCTGTCTCCTTCAGGACGAATAGATCTTAAAATACGTCAAGGCTGTAGACCCGCCAGTATAAATTTATGTAATCAATGAGGATGTGACTGAACTTCCATGACCTGTTTCTATTCGATATTCAGTGTCACCTATACAGTATCGTATACCTGTTAAACTCTATGACGAACAGTACAAGTATTTAGGGAAACACTATTGATTAAATATAGTAATAAAATGGTGTAAGTATCGATTTTAACTCTCACCACAATCATAATCATGTTTGAAAACGATGAAGAAATCGGGGATAGATGAGTGTTGATTGCAAACCGAAATTAAATGACAATCGAAATTTTGGATGCAGTGTCTGTTACTGAACAAGACTGCAAGCGTGCTAAGGTCACATAATCCACGTTTGAATGCAGATATAAACAAAATAAAGAACTAAAATGCATATAGGTAAACTCACAATCATTAAAATATTTTGTTTAAATGTGCTACGCTCCGAAGTCTATCGGATATGACTCTCTGAGATGTTTATGCAATATACCCACCCCAACAATGTTCACTGTATCAATCCGAAGAAGAAATGTGTTAAAGAAAATAAAACTCTCGCTATTTTTGTATGAAAACAGTCATGAATTTGACAAAATACACTATCTGAAGCATTATATGTAAATAAATTTGCAAAATGTCGTTGTTATAAAATTATTCTAAAATTTCTGAATTTCTTTTTATCGATGTAGTAATGCAGCCGCTAATCTCATTGGCACAGAATGGAGAAAAAGTTCATGCAAATAGACAGTTTTTGCCTAAAAATATATAATAAAAAGAAATTCTACATATTTTTTTTTAGTAGATATAAGGAAATATTTCACTCGTGAAATTGAAATATTGTATTGTCATGAGTGGCGAAGCCTCGATGTAATTCTAACGCAGAGATACGGAAACTGATTTACAAATTGCAATCGAAAGCTCCAGAGACTCTAAAATACAATTGTTCCAGTAAAAAATACTTCACAGAATATTACCTGTAAAGGGCTATTTGAACAAGATAGATGTAATCCAAAATAATCTATGTAGTTTCTGTTAAGATGAAGAGGAAACCATTCAACATTTGTTTTGGGAATGTTTACATACGAATGAGTTCTGGTAAGACCTTTTGAATACATAATAGAAAAACCGCGGATTACAATTAATTTCTCCCCTCAACAAATTATTCGTCGTGAAACATAAAAAAAAACAGAAGAACTAAACGTTATAATTTTTATTACTGAATATTACATATATACTGAAAGTAAAACAAGAAATATTTTGACTGCACAATGCCAGATTGAAATTTTAAAACTTTACTATCGTTCTGAATTCTATATAGCAAAGTAAAACAATTTAGTTTCAAAATACTGAGTAAAATCTTTCCTCACAACAGAACTAATTATTTTCAGCTGAACTTATCAGGAATTTAATCTACATAAACTATTAAAAAACTGCTCTCTCTATTAAGTTTATCTACGCTTCATAAGTTCAATAGAAAATTAAAACAAATATGCATGTCATACATCTTTTCTTCCTGGCGTACTACCTTCCAACCTTTTGTATTCATTTGTTGTTGTTGTTGTTGCTGTATTCCTTAAAACTCAGAGAATAGTTGAAGTAAAATTGATGAATAACAATTAATTTATTTAATGCACAGTTCATAATGTAGAAGTTATTCTCAGTATGCTTTTGTTTGTAAACGATGAATCCAAGGCATCCCAACCATGGCACCGTTATATGTCTTGGGTAATAAAAAAACGTTTAAAAAAATGAATTTCAGTGTTTACATTATAACTATTCATGATATTTTATATCGTACATTATTCGAGTTCTGGATGAATGTTGGATAATGTGAAATGGTGATATTGAATGTAAGAATCACATTGAACTTGTTCAGTTTACCCCGTTCTCCTGGATATGCAGTAACAACACTACTCGTTTTTTGCATTATTGTTGTTTTATTGGATGTTTTATTGGATACAAGAAAAGGATTCACGTTTGTTCTTACTCCCATAAAAAAAAGTTTATTCTGGTACACGTTATCTGACAGGTGATATTATATTGGACCCTTTATAAATACCGTTGAAAGCCCCCCCCCCCCCAATTATTAAGAGTAATAACGTAAAATAAACAACAAAAAAATTAAAATAAATTCGGTGGAATAAAATACACACGAAAACTGATGCTGAACGTCTACAAAATAATTGTTCAAATATTGACTATTCCAGTGTGAATCTTCTCGCATGTATAATTGTTTGGAACGAATGAACAACAGCAAAAAAAGTGTCAAACAAACGTTCACGCTAAAATTAGAAATTTAACTTTATTTTCAAATTGGCTCTTTCACTGTAAGTCATTAAAGAATTGTAGTGTAATTTTGGAATAACGATGGAATAGCAAAATATTATTTTCGAGCATTGACTTTTCTTAAAATACGTTCCTACAAATATGTCGTGAGAATTTAACTGAATTAAACAAAATGAATCAAGAAAAATCAGAAATATTAAAGTATATATAGTTATAGGAAACATACTTTAGCAGGTACCTGAAGGTAATCTGTACATTGATGACGGATTGTAAAGGCAATTCTTATTTGTCATTCCGCCCAAACCTGACCTTGCTCTACTGCATTTTTTGCATTATTAATGCATAAAAAAATAATATTTTTGATTCAGCGGAAGTTTAAATTTTGAAACTATTTCTCTAATTTAACTCTGTAGAATAGAGTTTTATAATGGACAAAAGTCTCAAGCTCTTCCAACGTAGAAGCCGGATAGTGCAGTGCGAATATGCACATGTTTATCTGTGTTGAAGGCGAGACCAGACGCGTATCCTAGCATTTCTACCCAGACGTTATTCCCTTCTTGTAACTTGACAACTGATGAAATGCCAATGCATGACCAATCTGAACTGCTGGTAGGTGCGAATCCAACCGTTCTTCCATCTTGCATCACATATAAGTGACTAGATTTCTGTGGTGGAGAGCAGGTTTGCAGAGAGAATTGGTAGACCCCTGCGACTGGCGCCCTGAAGATCCCCTTTCTGACGTCATAGGCCTCTTCTTGGTTGAGAAGAACTTTGTCAAAGATTACTCTATGACCCAGGGGTACATCAACAATGTCATTTGAGAGTTGGGCGGAGAAAGCAACTGTTGGCTTTCGCTCGCTTGCTGCAGCAGCTGTTAGGAAAGAATACAAGATGAAGTTAAGATGTAATGTAAATATCGATACCTACTGAAATCTCGTATAAAAATGAGATAACAAAATTCCTTTCGCTTGTAATTTGAACTTTTGTCAACATGTATGTCAAAACTAGTAATTTTCAGGGCTAACGTTCCTAACATGTTTTGGCTGCAGGAAAAAAATTATAGGGAATAATGTATTAATCTTTTCTCCTTTATATGGTATTTGATCTCTTTGTACACCTGTGATACAGTCTTCATTTCATTTCAACAATTGTATTGCCTTTGAAGAGCAATGGGATTGAACCAGAGTTTTTCACAACTTATAAGAGTTACTCTTCCATACAAGTATTATACATATACATCTAATAAAATACTGTCTTCATGGGATGTACCACAATAAATCATATATGTATGTGGCAGTTACTAAAGTATTACCTGTAAAACATCTTCCACAGTTTTGTAACGAGTTGCACTATTACTCTTAAATCACGTGGAAACAAAGCTGATGAGATCTACGTTTTATTTTGCGTTTGGATTTAACAGAGTTTATGACGTCTAAAATTTAGTTTGCATTTTCATTTAATATACATCAAGGTACGTATATTTACATTATGAAAAACGTCTGTACATTTGGCGGTACTTTTCTTTTCGTAATAATCATTAACGATTAGACTTTCGCAGTATTTACATGTTTTATTCATTTTTACAAACTTTCCATAACAACACTTCAATGGTTATCTCTTTGATGTATGTTTGATATATTATATTGTGAGCAAGGTGTGATGAAATATGGTGATGTTTCATAGAGGTAAACTTTTAAAGCCGATGTCCAGAAAGGATGTTTGATTGTTTACGATGAATCTATACATTTTAACAATCATTTTCGTAATGCTAAGGGAAGTCTTTTGACTAGACTAAAGTATGTAGCATAGTTTTGAGATTCATGGTACTAATTATAAAAAAAAATAATATTAGAACCAGTCTACAAATGGGTGAACATAAAAAAGAGGATATACGGGTTTGGGAGGCCATGATTGCTTCATAGTGAGAAGTAAAAGTAAAGGCAAAAACATCTTTCAAAGCTGATAAAATAATGAACTGAAACGTGATTGAGAAAAGGTTCTACTGGTACACTGTTATTTTGTTTTCTTCTTTTTTCTAGCTTGATTTAGGACCCTAATGAAAGTATTAGTTTATTCTTTATGTGTGGAATTGTTCATACTTGTTTCAAGCACAAAGTTTTATAAAATGCGACGGCTCATATGGTTTTCTGGATACAAAAACATATATCAAGAATGGTTCTCTGCTGTGAGATATAGGGTTGGTCAAATGTTTTTAGAAATGTAAACTTATTGAATGATCAATATTATTGTGTATCCATAGGGTTTCTATTAGAATTGAATTAGCACCGAGTGCCCTTAATCCATTGACGACATAGTTAGTTATATTTACGTTGAAGATTTTATATCGATTTGATGTAAAGCTATGCTTCTGTTAACATTTCAAAGTATTCTACAAGTGGCACTTTCGCTTCTTTAGAAACACCTCTGTCATAACGGATTTTGTTCTCTTAGAATTACGTAAAATTGCACGCTGAAGCCTTCTCTCGATTGTTCGATATGTTTTAAATAATGCAGAGTTACTCCATTTATGTATATTTGTATCTTGTAAATCATAATATAAACCGGATTTACTAATTTTTTAGCAAAATAAAAAAATCTACTTTGGAGATGATTTTCCTATGCAAAATTAGCAGAAACACCCAAGAGACTAGAATCAGGAGCGGCTTGATTCACACACAAGTCTCATTGTGAGACAAGGTTGACATCCAAGTCTAATTATGAGACGAGAATGTTCCTAATGTGTATATCATAAATCATAGTGCCGTATATGTTGACATTCAGTCAAACAGAAAGTACTTTACATTCGCAGATATATTACACAATTTGACCACATGTGACCGCAGAATATAAAAATACATGTTTAAGAAAATACGAAAAACAAGGATTACATCCCTACATCAAAAGATGCTCACTTGACTACATGATTTATACATTACCTAATTGGTACCACTCCACACCCACGCTGGAGAAAATACGTATTGACTGCAATACCTTGAAAAGTTCAACGTAATATGTGTGTGTGTGTATGTGTGAGTGCGTGTGTGTGTGTGAGTAGTAAGATGGTTGATGATTATCAGCCACTTTCTTTCAGATGCTTGAACTACTATATAATGAGGGCAAAGCCCTCGAAAATATAAAAAGTGTGTTAGTAGAATGAAAGTGTCTGGTTATCATCAACCATTTTGCTACTTTTTCAACTATACTCTGTTTCTATTTCGTCAGCTACTGTAAATTTAGTATGGCAAAGGAAACTGGAAACTATCAATGATAGTTGCAAAAGAGAGAAGAGCACAGAAGAGAGTGGAAAGCGTGGAATAAAGTCATAAAAGGTGAAAGTACTGCTCATACAAGTGTAAAATGTATTGTGAATATTCGAATGTTCATATATATCGAAAATCATTGACAATGGAAACTTTAAAAAATATATCTTTTGACAAAAATAGCTTTTAGGGTTCCCTCCTGTTGATATCAAGGCCGACTTGGATGAAGTTTACACATGTAATTCTCTGTCTCTAAATTTACAACAGATCATTCGGAAGCATTGGCATCAGGGCGAATTCTCCTAGTATCTGAAGGGCATATTTCAAGAAGTTCTTACTGTTGCGTACCGTAGACCTAAAAATCTGAAGGACCATCGTGGACTTGCTAAGGTAACTTCAGATACAGGCACATACTACTGCAAGGACAAGCTTTGCCTAATTTGCAAACATATTCCCAACTCCAACTCGTTCAGAAGTTCGACGACAGAAGTTAGCTTCATAATTAATCAGAAGTTAGGATGTCGAACCAAAAATGTAATCTATCTTCTAACATGCAAGATCTATGCCACTCAATATGTTGGCGAAACCGTTGATTTCAGAAAACGAACAAATAACCACAAGAGCCACATTCGCAACAAAATCAACGCGAAACTCGCCAACCACTACAACTCGACTGATCATTCAGTCAAGTCTCTCGAGATGCTATCGATTGAATCTAACCTGGGGTGAACCGATACAGAACGCACACTTCAGGAACAATACTGGATACTTCGATTGAAAACTCATGGGGAGTTCGTCCTAAATGGAACAGTCTAATCTTCCCAATGCAATCATATCAAAACTACAGCCAGGCATCAGCTAGTTTATCAGACGTACACAATGTTTGCAATATAATTTACCCAAGTAAATATTCGGTAACTCTTTACACGTATTATTATTATTATTATTATTATTATAAATTTGTGTCCATTATCCAGCTACCATTCTCTTGACATATTTCCTTTAGTACCTCTATGCATAACTTTACTGGGATATAATTTTTTTTGTAAATTATGTAGATGGCACTGATTTTTTGCCACGCATGGTCTCTGTCCTTTGTTCCCAGCCTGGAATTGGGTCAAAAACTTTGGTTCTTCGTGCTATTGACACGATAATCCTTTCTTTGAGTTTTGTTAAACAACTTTGTTAGGCTGACGGTAGCAAAAAAATAGACACGTAGTTTGCCCTTTTTAAGACCGTATTTCAATGTTGTACTTCTTTCTTTCTTCTGTGTTTCTCTTGTTTGTAGATTTCCCCTGTCATGTATGAGTCATGAATTTCTCTTGGCTTTTGTGTTTAGTGTTTGTTTTGTGGATGTAAGTTGTTTCTTCCTTGACGAAGAGCTTGTTTAGCTCGAAACATTGGTCAATATATATATATATATATATATATATATATATATATATATATATATATATATAGAGAGAGAGAGAGAGAGAGAGAGAGAGAGAGAGAGAGAGAGAGAGAGAGAGAGAGAGGGGGGGGGGGAGAGAGTAGTAGTAGTAATAGTAGTATTAAGCAACAGCTTGTCTCAATCACATCTAAGTAGCTTATTCTTGCAAGTTTATTATTAATAACTAATTATATTTAACTCATATACACACTATTTTTACTATTTTAAACTGAAATGTGTACGAAATTGATACAAGGATAAAGAAAACATACATAAATATGTATATCCGTTTTATCATTTTTTAAAAAATGTATATCTACCTGCTGTATATATCGTTGTTTGTCTTTGAAGCTGTTGTCGGAGTTGACGGAAAATAAATATTTAAACGAGTGGCTGACAGGAAGAAACTTTAGGTCCAGCAGTGTTTAGTCTATCGGAATATATCACATTTGTTTCTTTTTACATCTGATACGTTTCGGGAAAGTACTAAACAATTATCTTTAATCTGTATGCCGACAGGAAAATTCCTTTGTATGTCATTGACGGCGACATAGTGGAAGCCGCCATTTCTCATGTTGGTATTCCGATCAAAGCTATTTAGTCTTGTACATTCTTGAATCGTATCAGATGTAAGGAAATGTGATATATCCGGTAGATTAGACCCTGCCTAATCTAAATTTTCTTCCTGTCGGACACATTTTGCAATATTTTATTTTCAGCCTGCTTTCTCACTATTCTCGTCTGCCCCCGACAATTCTGTCGGTGACTAGAAATACCCGACGGCCAGGTACTCTGTTATTGTTGAGGGGATTGGCACTAAATATAAGAAACTTTATTTACGTTTAACTGTTTGAAAAATACAAATTAGCTGTTATTCTGACCAACAGGCAAATAAAACAGTAACATGAACATGTTAGTAATTCTAAAAAAAATTGCATGTATATACGACAGTACGTCACACATTAAAGACATAGCGTACCTAATAATGAAGAGTACAAAACAGTCATACGCTCAATATTATTTATGCTGTCTTTAGACTACATTATAGACATTAGACACTGGAAAATGAAGAAAATATGAACTAGAAAAACGTGAAAAGTAAAACATTGGTCAGGACTAACCACTTGAGTTGGACAAGTGACTGGAAAAAAATATAAAACAAAAAAATAAATAATTTTAAAAAAATAAGAGAGTTTTTCAAGCGCTATTTTAATATCATTGACCGGTGAAAAATCACTTATATCAGTTCATAGAATTATGTAGCGAAACCATAAAAAGATTATTTTGCAAAAAGTGATTAAGTATCATTTTGACCACAAAGCAGGTTAAAAAGGTTATTTCTTGATTTGAACAATTCAGTGCTACACACTTACACACTTGACCATGCTGACCACCGTTATTGTACTAACAGATTGCATTACAATATTGCCTTTTGGCACCATTGACGAGTAGTATGATTTTTGAGAATTCTGGCTCATGTAACCTATTCTATTAAATTTAAAGCGTTAAAGCAGTTTTTATCCACTTTAAACCGGTTTTCAAAAATTTTAAACGAACATGTGACCATCAGCCATTTTTAATTTTGAAAAACCTGATTCAGTGGTCATCAAATGCTTTTGTTATAACAACAAAACCTGGCACACTGATTGTCAAATATTCTTATTAGAAAAATCTAGACCAGTGGTCGTTATATATGTTTGAGAAAAACTAGACTCAGTGATCGTCAATTGCTTTAAATAGATAAACCTGTTTGCGGATTCTATCTCACTGGTCGTCAACCTTTTATGAGAGAAACTGGCTCACTAAGCCTCCCACCCCCACCCCGTCCACCACCCATCACCACCACCAATTAGTTGTTATGACAACATGTAAGGTGTGGCTCAGTGGTCGCCGTAATAGTTCTTATAACGCACCAAATACAATTGGATAAAAAGTCAGAGCATATCACAAATATTTATATAAATAAATCATGGCATTCAGATTTAGAAACTAACAAGTTATACACCGTACCCATGACCTGCTGCCCAGTTGAATGCATAAGTTGGTAAAGGAATAATATATGCATTTAACGAGGTGAAAATATATTGCACAAAATGCCTATTTTACATACATCCACTAAAGATTGTCAAAAACTACAGCTTAAGATTTTTATAGTCATGATCCAGTCAATAAATACTGGGCACGATGAGATATGTAATTTTGGCAAAATAAGTTAAACTGGGCAGTGTGCAATACAGTATATGGATGTGGAATATCTTATTTGCATTAGTCAGATAAAAGTATACTAGTGTTAGTAAAATCAATATATATGTTTCATATATACTTTCATATACGAAATTGCTGTCTGAATGCTCAGTACCATTACCATATGATCAGGCATTTAATCCAGCAAACAACCATATAGATCTTACTAAATTTGAATCAATTTGTAGTAATTTTAAGATCCCACCACATCATGATTGGAGATTTTTAGCAGGGAAGAATTTTCATGTTGTTAACGGACCTAGAACCTATTAATAAAACAGAGAGGGACATGATCGAAGATAAGATAAGACGACAGGAAACATATGAACTAGACAAATGGTGGAATAGAGGATGGTGGATACAGTCCTGAGCAGTATAACTTCGAAATAACACCAGAAGAAGAAATAGGAGGGATATTTTCTTTATTCAAGATAGCAACGGACTAACAAATGAAGGAACATTACGGAGTCTGAATATATTATTCATGACAAAAGTAAATACAGTTTTGAATATTTAATTTTAGATGAAAACGGTTATGATTATGATGGAAACATTACAAAAAGATTTCAACAATATATTTCATATTCAAAAGTTAGACTAAACTATGCAATTGGTGTCGAAGGTTTTTTAAAACACTCAGTGATATCGCGATGAAAATAGATAGTATAGAAGGTTATGAAAATATTTTTTTTTAAATCGTCAGATTCATGATCATGGTCAAGGTAAATCAGAGAGAGAAAAACACGATAAAACAATAGAGGAATTGCAGAAAAAATAATTTGTTCAGTGAACGCAGAACAAAGAACAAAGATACTTGTTTACATAAACGAAAAATTAAGGAAGCAAAGTGTGCTTAGTCAGTATTTAAATAATTTGGATAAAGCTTGTGATCTATATTCTTCTAATAATCCAGACAATAGTATCACCTTTGTAATACTTAGGCAACCCGAACTCAGTGACATTGTATATCTCGTGATGGTATGATGTAATGAAATTAATTTCATGGTGATAAACAATATTTTTACATATATAAATTGAGATTCCTTTTAACAAGAGATATCGTAATACCCTTGCACACATTTTTTCTACTATGTCAGTTCTAAATGCATGTAGGTTACTTCTAAGTAAAAAAAAAAACAAAAAACAAAACAAACCTGTATTGGTACGACGCCATTCATCTAATCTTTAAACAATCCAACAAGATTCTTGTAATCTGGTGGTATTCAATAAATGTTATCATTTTTGTAATCGCCTATGAGTGAAACTGTATATTTTGTTTCATGTCATTATGGTATTTGTCTGTTTCAACACGTATGCGCCGAGAATAACACAACAATGCAGTTGAGGAATTGCAGTGAAACAATAATCAGTTCTAAATGCATATAGTTTTTTTTCTAACACAATCATTGTATTGGTACGCCATTCATCTCATCTTTAAACAATCCAACACATTCTTGTAAGCTAATGATATTCCATAAATGTTTTGTAATCGCCTGTAAAATAAAACTGTATATTTTGTTTCATATCATTGTAGAGCTTGTCTGTTTCAACACTTATGCACAGATAATCTGTATCGGTCATTAATAACTTCATTTTGTCACTATATTGCTTCTTTAGCTTGTTGTAGTAAAAAATAATACATCAGCAACTTACTTTCATCTAGCACTGTAAAATCACCATAAATTGGTCTGGTTAATTTTATTTTCTTGCTATTTGAACTAACTAATACCATATATTCATCCATTATTGTTCTTCTTGCCACGGAAATATGGTTTTGATGAAAACTGGTTAACCGGTTTAAACTGGATATAACAGGTTAAGTCAGCTAGAATCCAGAAAAAAACCTACTACACTGACATCACAAACGTTCGAGAAGCTGGAATTAAATTAAAATTCCCAATTCAGCCGTGGGTAAAACTGTGTACAAAACACGTTCTATCAGCTTTATCTTTCGATGAATCATACCATATAATGAAAAATAAAAAAATATTAACAGTCCAAGGAGCTCATAAAAATATAGGCTGTATATACACTGAATTTGACCTTTAACCTGTCTGTGCCAACTGTCTGAGACTATTGTTACCTTTCTCACGTGACAATGGACCGTTTTTTCAGTAGAAAAGCATAAAACGGAGACAAATACAAACATGTATCCAGTTAACATCAAGTGTTTTGTATAGGTTTTTGTGTTTGAAGTTCATATTAATGCTTTTTACAACTCTGATATGTAATAAATACAGAATTTAATAGAGTTGAGCACCAAGGTAGAATCCTAATCGGTAAAAACATGTTAAATAAAATGTGAATGAGTGTACATGTCTCTGAGATTAACACTTTTTTCTATCCTGGGACATACGAGAAATAGAGAATATACATTTTGAATATTATTTCGAAAGTATGGTTCTTGCATAATTTGCAATTCATTTCGTACAAACTTGGAATCTTCTAAAACGTAATGCAGTCTAATTTGAATAAAATGGTACTACTTATGTTGGAGGGCACTGTACAAAGTGTGTGTGTTTGTGTGTGTGTGTGTATGAGAGAGAGAGAGAGAGAGAGAGAGAGAGAGAGAGAGGAGAGAGAGAGAGAGAGAGAGAGAGAGAGAGAGAGAGAGAGAGAGTTACCAGAAGAATCATTCAGCAACTGTTGCACAGCAGACAAGCGGTGTATTTCTTCATTCTGATTCTTTACTTTACTTTCCAGTTCCATACGTAACAACTTTTCCTCAGTAAAAGTTGCAAAAACGTAGTGTCCGAAAAATTACAGACTTTCTGGGTAGTTTTCATGTCCAAGAAGCATTCATTTTCTTTTGTAGTTTCAATGATCAACATTTCAGTGCTAAACAGGATTATAAATACGATTAGCTTAGAATCCATGTTGTTCTACGTGGTTGGTAAACTCTAGATAGCAAGTGTTGTAGGTAGGCCTAGACGGCCAAGGACGTGGAGGGGTTATAAATATTCATGAGGTTACCAATCAACAGACCTACTATAGTAGGCATCTACCATTTAATTTGGGGGAGGGGGAATGGGCGGAGTTTGGGAACTGAGATTTGTTTGAGAAAAAAAATCCAGGCCTAAAATAGATTGAAAAATAGATTCCAGTACACTCAATGACCTTTTTCTACAGTGCAGTGTTTTGTTCGTTTGTTGTTGTTTTTTTTGTTTTTTTTTTTTTTTTTTTTTTTCTACAATACAAGCGATGGATTTTTTGTTGTTGCAATATTTGCCAATTGTTTTTAAATAACATTCAAGTCTCAATTGCTTAAGATTACAACCGTTTGGGACAGTATGGAGTCTAATGGGAATTTAATATTACATTTGGAAGGGTATAGAGGCCTATGAGAATTTTAATGTTATTGAAATCACAATAGTCGTCTGTACGAATTTTAATGTTATTGAAATCACAATAGTCGTCTGTACAAATTTTAATGTTATTGAAATCACAATAGCCCTCTGCACAAATTTTAATGTTATTGAAATCACAATAGTCGTCTGTACGAATTTTAATGTTATTGAAATCACAATAGTCGTCTGTACGAATTTTAATGTTATTGAAATCACAATAGTCGTCTGTACGAATTTTAATGTTATTGAAATCACAATAGCCCTCTGCACAAATTTTAATGTTATTGAAATCACAATAGTCGTCTGTACGAATTTTAATGTTATTGAAATCACAATAGTCGTCTGTACGAATTTTAATGTTATTGAAATCACAATAGCCCGCTGTACGAATTTTAACAGGATGATAGACATACAAAATATATATCTAATCACAGACAAGAACCACGCTGAAATTCACTAACATTGTGTCGTCTGCTCAGTTGTACTTTTGAGGAAGTCAACATTGGCATGTTGATACAATTTTGTCAAAACAAAATTGCAAATTATAAATTCGACATCCTGTGCATGTGATAGGCATTAATTTGATAAATAAAATGTATATACATAAAATGTATATATTGATGTGATGTTTCATTTTTGTTATTTCAGTAGCCATTTTCATAATACCTATTGGGGAGCCCCTTTGTATTCCTCTAAGTATATATATATATTTGCCCATTTGAATATTGTAATTCCATTTGGGAGAATTTTTAGTGAAAATAACAAATAATCACAATGTCATTGAATGTTCGGAATTTTGTTTCAAGTCCTACCCACATAGGGTTAGAGTATATAATTATTTACAAATTTCAATACGGCGCAACTTTTAGAGCAAACATCTGATAAGACTGATTAGAGATATTTATCTCTTTCTATACGTACTTGGTGCAAAAAGAAGGGCACGTTGTTTCGGATTGCTACAGGTTGAAAAATAAGCAACGAAATAAATACAGAGCTATTCCAAATGCTCTTGTTTCACAGAAGTCAAGGTCACGGTCTTGTATTGAAGGCAATACATTTTGGACCTGTGACTGTTGGGAAAGTGACTTCTTTACCTATCATAGGTATCTATTTATTGTTAGGCAATGACCTAGTTAGGTAGTGGTTAATTCCATTTGTAACTGAAAAACCTCGTTGGGTTTGATCCTTTGTGTTAAGTTAAATCAGGTAGTGGTTAATTCCACTTGTAACTGAAAAACCTCGTTGGAATCAGTCCCCTGTGTACAGTTACATAACCTTTAGTGGTTAATCTACTTGTAACTGAAAAACCTCTTTGGGATCAATCCCCTGTGTAAAGTTACATAACATTTAGTGGTTAATTTTATTGTAACTAAAAAGCCTCGTTGGGATAAAAAAGAGACGATCTTATTAAGATCGAAATCCCTGTTTTTTGTATCCTCTGCGTAAAGTTACTGGAGCTATGAGAGCTCTTGAGAATGATGTTGTTTAGAAAATTTTCTTTAGCTGATACATTATTTGGTCAGTCTAACGAGGTCACTTTTTCATTTTATTGATCATAGTGATACTTTTTTTTTTACACAACTCATTTTAATCAGGGTACCAGAAGACAACAATTCGTTGTCTAACAGGAGCAAGACATCGAAATATCCTGTTTGTTTCAATGAGCTATCAAATTGTCATACGGTGGGAAACCCCAATCAGAAGAAATCAGGCTCATCTGTATATTCCTACATTTGACGTACCTTTTAGTCTGTATCTGCCCCTTACCCAAGACCAAGTCAATATGTTTTTTTTTTCATGTGCCTGGTAGTAAAAAGAACTGGTGCTCTTTCAAGTATATAGAAGTACTATATATTGTGTTATTTTGTGTATATATTGTGTAATTCAGTTGAGTGTCGTTCATAAGACATGTTTGATTTTGATTATTACATTATTATAGACATATTTGATTAAAATGTAAAATAAAGCTTTATTGCATAAACTTTCTTTTTCCTTTAAGGAGGAATGTGTTACGGAATTATGTATATATATGGAATCTATAATGTGCCTAAACTTTTGCCCTATGACTGTACTTTAAAATTGTGTCAAATAGTGAGTCACGTTTAAGTTTGGTTAATTTGTACTTTAGTCAAATAAACAACATATTTACTGATCTTTTGTTCAAGGTAAGAGTTGTTTATCATCCCTTGAGTATTTTTCCACTAAATCGACGTATTTAGTATTGCATTCTGGGTCGTAAAATGACACTTTTCCTGTTGTGAAATATGTCATTTGCAAAGAATATATAAGACCTGTATATACGAATTATATTCATTCCAATTTTAAATCCTGTGTTGAGAACATCTGTTTTTTACGATCAGCCTTTGAAATCATCAGATGTTTGGAAATATAATCGTGCTGTTATCTTGTAGTTCTGTAATATTGTAATGATGTAATGCTGTATAAATAATTCGACTAGAATTATTTATTGGAACATCTAATGGAGTTACCTGAAGTATTCATCTACCTTTGGATTTATATTTATGACTTTCGGATGCCTGTGAACGTTCTTAAAGATATTCTGGATTACATTATCGTTGGTACATCAGAACATTCCAGACCCATTCATTCGGAACAATCTTTCATTCGGAACATTCGTTCATTACGAAGATTCATTAACTTGGAACATTCATTCATTTGGAACATTTTTATAGTTTCTATATACACAGGACTTGTGATTAGGACACTAATAATTATTGGATTATTGGATTTTAATACACGATACTGTAAGTGTATTTTGATTTTCACGTTAATTATTTAGAATTAAATTGTTTGTTGATTTTACAAACATTGTTGGTTTCACTTTCTTTTTGTTACGTTTTTTCTTACCATAGGGTCGTAACAATATATATATGAAGTATAATACAATTATATATATATATATATATATATATATATATATATATATATATATATATATATATATATATATATATATAATTGTATTATACTTCTTTACTTCTTTCCTGCATTTGGGAGACATTAGATAAATATGATGATTAGGGAGTGAATATTAACATAATCAATAACATTTAAACTTAGAATTTTATAAACAAGGATTATACTCATATACTCATACTTATACTCATCTTTATATTCAGTGGAATGAACACTAAAGCCACCAATGAATTAGATATACCTTCAAACAAAAAGTATAGTTCAAATGTCTCCTAAATGGTGTCTCCCTATTGTGTACTTGTAATCTATAAGTCATTAGGGCGACTTCCGTATACATCTTCCTAATACTATACTGTATAGATGTCTATATGTATCCCTTAGGTATATAAAATATGCAAGTTGTCTTCGGTTAGCTATGTACCTATTTATTTGCTTTTTTGACTGTTTCATTATGAATTATTTCTTGCAATTAGCATACCAGTATGCGACTATATACTGCACTAAGTATTGTTTTGACCTTTGTGTCACTTTTATCTTACATTACCAATGGCATTCCACAAATATGGACAAAAGACATTGTTATATTACTTACTATTAAAAGAGAATACTTTTTTTTACCATTGAAATGAATGAGATTTTGTATAATTGTTAAATAGTCTCACATTATCAAGGATACAGCTGGTTTGGTAATTGACTGTATGCACAAGTTAGGTGTGACTGACTAAATTTTGATATGGCTGAGTTATTTTTGTCCAGATGTATTTAGAACTCAATTTGTATGAGTGTAGGTGAATCCAAGATATTGAGGGTGTACTGCAAAGTTTTATGAATAGGTGAGATCAAAACCAAAGCACATGATTAAAATTCCAATACAGGTTATGGGGCTGATTTATTGGACTAATTAAGGAGGAAATGAAATGTTGAGAGGGTAATGAGCAAATGAATGAATGAAAAACAAATAAATGGATGAACACACAAATGGACAAAATACTATATCCCCTGCCAACTCTGTTGGCGAGTGGAAAATAACCTCTGTGTGTTATCTGCACTAGATAGGGGATTTTATTTTTACCCGTTGTCATTTTATATCCAAACAAAATGTAAACAAACCAAGAGAATACACATGCTGTGGGAGCAAAAAATAATACCCAGGAATCAGGTTTGAAACTTTTAGCTTTATCTGAACCATGCAAAATCAATCAATTTGTACAAACAACAGGTGTAAATTTACATCTGAGAATAAAGCACAAGTATATATGTATAATACAACTCAAAGTTTACGAATTCTATAACAAAACAAGAGTCCCTCGAAGGAACTGGCAATGTACTGGCAAAGAAAAAAAAAAAAAAAAATCACGCAAGAAAAACAATAATCATTAGAGCTGAAATGAATAACTAAATACGGCTGCAACGTTTCCAGGTGTAAATGGCTCAAGTTAGTTTACTGCCTGTAAACGTTTGCAAAATTGGTAAATGTGCAAATGAACATGCACATGGCCGTCAGTAACGCAGGAACCCATTCCAATTAAATAATATATTTCCACATCTCTGATTAAAAGGTCAGGTTAGTATGATATTTCTATTGATTCTTTTCTTAAAGCATTATGATTTTCACATCGAAGGTGGCATCGCTAGGAAACATCTGAAGTTAACGAATATTGGTTGTAACACGCACTGCACAACATTACACATCAGGTTGATTTACTGATAATGCTGATAAAGTTTTATGTAAATTACATTTTTTACTTTTGAAAAGTTGATTTGTTTAGTAACATTTTATTTTAAAGAAAAACCGTTTCAAGTTCCGGTTACTCAGTCACTGTAAATCCTACAAAAGCATCCCATGAGCATGTCCACACAATACGTCCGGTTGCATTTATGTATCAATTAGGAAACAATATCACAACAATTCTAGCAATGTTTTACCTCAGTTGTCAAACATATTCAACAAAGACATATGTCACATTATCAATCTTTATTTCCTCTTTTCAGAGATAAGGATGCAAACAAAGGAAAATGAAAGCAATATTGAATTGAATTGAATTGAATTAGTTATATACAATTAACAGAGGTGTACATGAGAGGAATCTATGATTCTTCCCTTTGAGGGTTCTTATATGAGGACACCATACTTATTAAAAGTATGGTGCACTCTTGCGCAATCCTCCAATACTTAATTATTGTTCTCATCATCATTATTTTACATAAAATAATATTTTATATGTAATATAAAAAAAAATAAAAAAAATATAAAAAATAGCATGCATGAAGACATGATTATCAAGATTTCTACAATCACATGATTCCAAATTTTGATAATTTGAAAATCGATCTTATTACTATGAAAAGAATCCATGAATTACAGTTGCAGAGAACACTGAGGCAGACATTATAAAATTTCTCAGTATTACAGGCTCATCTAAGCCATAATAAGAGGTTAAAGACGTACAGCAAATGAAACAATCTCAAGCTGAGAGAGGTACGTCATGCACATTATAACAGCAGTCAGCTGTTCAGTAAGCTAAATGGGTAGATAGGGCCAATGGTTGAGTTTCTAATTGTTTCGATTAAATGGCATCGTTTCGGTTTTTGTAAACTGTGTACACTTTTTCAAATTTTGGTAAACGTTGCAGCCTTATAACTGAATATTTGAATTAGAGAACATTTTTACAAATATTCAAATAGAAAAAAATTGCTATTTAAAAATCCAATTGTTTGCAGCATTTTCTACAAGAAACAAACAAGGCAAAACGTAAACTAGACACCTTTGAATTAGTTTACAAGCGAACAACTTCAAACCTGCTAAATCGCCTTAAAATTGAAATTCACGCTCACAAGGTAATCATAATGTCAAAATTATGAAGAGTCGCATTGCTCACAACATTGCCATTTCTATTCACTGTCAGTCAGGCACTCTAGAAAAGATAACATAAAAAAGAGTAAGTTGATGAGGAACATGGCATAAAATAGGGGCCATATTAAAGTCAATAAACCCTATGTGCATCAGTCGAAGGAATCAACGTATCCAGATTTTAATTAAATTAAACTGGCCTCATATCCGTGCAATTTTGATTGTGAATAAAACACTATGAAGAGGATTTTTTTTCTTCAGATAATCCCCACACTTAAGGGAACAGATAATCCCCACCTTTAAGGGAACAGATAATCCCCACACTTAAGGGAACAGGTAAGTATCTACTATTCTTGACCTATGTATCCAGAACTAAAGAAACGTTTATGATCGAACTGAGTTTAAGGCAAACAGGTAAAATCACACCTACATTAACACCTACATTACATTAACTTTTAGTCTGAATCAAGACACCTAAAATGTCATTTAAAATGTACTCAAGACACCTAAAATGTCATTTAAAATGTACTCAAGACACCTAAAATGTCATTTAAAATGTACTCAAGACACCTAAAATGTTATTTAATTAGATTTATATGACTGAGTTCTACTTGGTGGGTGGGTTCGGGTGTCATAAATTCCAAAGTAGACAAAGAAAAGAGGATTCATTTGATAACTTTATTAATATCAACAAATATTCAAATGTAACCCGAATAAGAAAATAGTAGGGGAATTCCGAGTTTTGTGATCGAAGAGTACAAGACTTCTCATCCGGAAATTCTGTTTAGATGTACCTTGTATATCCTTGTTGGTCCCATGTCAATTAGCCCCATTGCAAAATCGCCCCCGTCAAAAACGCCCCCACTTTTCACAAGATAGCCCCCATTTCAAAATCGCACCATGTCACCCCCCCCCCACACACACACACACTTTTCACAAGATCGCCCCCATTTAAACGGGAACAGGATAATTCGGCCCAAATCACTGGCTGATTTGGACCAAATTACGGGCTGATTCTGATCAAATGCCATTCTGATTCTTACCATGTGAAATATTACTAAGTTTCGTATTGGATTTAAAAGTAATATTTACATTTGTTTAAAATATGATATTTCTCATTATTTCCCAGGTACGTTCAGCAGTTCAAATCTGCATTTAATGAAACGAAACCCCGATTTTACGCGAGATAATGGCGTTGTTATAATGACTGTTTATCTTGCATCGGCAATTTAATAGTGAAATATTTTCAAAGCAGCTCATTCACCTTTGTGCAATTTTTTTTTTTTTTTTTTTTTTTTTTTTTTTTTACGAATTTCTCGTTTCTTTATATTATACTAAAAATTAAACTGTGGTTCTGTCAAATGTATGATTTATTTCAATACAAGATCATACGTCAATATTATACGTCTATATTCTGCTAATCTTGTGGACCTCGTAATAATTAAAATAAAGAAAATAATAAATGGACGTGTTATATCTGTTGAAAGATGAAATATATTTTACAAATCTTTGCTTATAGTATGTTATTTATAGTGTTGTACATAAAACAAATTGGTGAAGTATTGCACACACATCTGTTAAATTTATAAGTAGTACAAATATTAATATATATTATCTATATTAAATTAACCATTTACATTGATTGGTCAAATTTTGTGTAACAAATTCATATGTTAAAAACTGCAGATTAAGTGTCGCTTAGAGTACTGACTGTATCATTTGATTTTCATTTCAATTGAATATTCTTTAATAATAGGTAAATAACAAATCTCTTATCAAATATTATATTTAAAAAATAATTTCCTTTGGATGTTGTACCTACTCTTCACAGTGTACTGTTGGGTCATCGAAAGACACACTTATGTTGAAAGAGCTCGTATTAACTGAGTGGGACTGATCTGCATCTGGTGACTGGTTTGAGTGGTCTGATTCTGATGCTGGGTCTGGATGTAGACTCTGGTTTGATGTGCTGGAGTCGGACTGTTTTATATCTGCCGCGAGTGACTTTGTTGAGTTGTAGTTTGTGTCTGACTGGTCTGCGTCCTGTGTCTGGGTATGGGGTTGCAGGTCTTGGTCTGAGTACTCTGTATACTGGAATGACAACCTGGTACTTTCTGTGGTGGGTCTGGGCATACAGCTGGTGCTAAACCAGGTCAATGTCTCACTACGTTTGACCGCATGCTTATACATATCTCTAGAGATATTTGTGTTGATTGTGCGGTGTTGCCAGTTTTCACAACCATCACACTGGACAGCTTCTTGCCTTGGTCTAACAGTCTTCTTACACTCTATTTTAGGTTTATTTGTGGTCTAATCCTAGTCCTTGCCGGCATATATGGCTTGTTAGAGCATTGGAAAATTCCCCTTACTAAATTTCCAAATACCAAAAGGTTGATACTATTCAAAGTTGATTAATATTAACATTTTGAAACCGTAAAAAAATTTTTTTGTTTGAGTGAGGTTCCTTTTTTTGTTTTCCTAATTTCAAGTTTTCTTGGTTTAGGGGTCCAGGTTCGTACTCACCTCCCTTCAGGTATTGCCTGTCGGGCGGGTTTCCGTTCCCTTCTCCCCTAAATAAGTTGTGGAAGATAGTGACCTTTGCCTGGAGGTCTTGTTTTAGTTTCTTTAAATTCAAGTCCCTTGTATTGTCATGTGTGTATTTGTTGTTATGTACATATTTGTTGTCATGGGACAGGCACTATATAGTTCAAATTTTCATTTTCAGTTCTATATTAGTTCTCCGAGTTTGTTTTCTTTGTATATTGCGTGTATGTATGTTCGTCTTTCTCTCTCTTCTCTTTCTCTGTTATGGTTTTTGTTAGGTTATATTTATTTTATATTATAGTTTCTTAGTGCATTTTATTAGTAAATATAGTTGTCGATATTGGTATATCGTTTTTTTTTTTTTTTTTTTTTTTTCCCGATACATGGACACAAACGAAAAGAGACAGCTGTCCATCCTCCGAGATATATCCCCCCCCCCCCCAGAGACTTACATGCTGTCTACTTTGTGCATTCCTTTGTGTACTTCTTCGCTATAAGAATATTTTGTTCTGTTAGTGTTAAGATATAATCTTATTCAGTATTAATGATATTATTGTATATTAGTATATCAGGTTATTATTATTTTATTTATTTATTTATTTTATTCCGATACATGGACACAAACAAAATGAGACAGCTGTCCATCCTCCGTACAGGAAAACTAGAGACTGAATTCTCCCCCAGGAAGACTTACATGCTGTTTACTTTGTGTGTTCCTGTATATACTTCTTCGCCGGTATAGCTGTAAGAGATATTGTTGTAGATTAGTAAATCAGGTTATTATTGTTATTATTATTATTATTATTATTATTATTATTATTATTTTTCCTCAGGTTTGTTGCATCTTAGAGCTCTGCGCTTTTCCTGGTTGTCTTGTTCGTTTTAATAGTGGCTGGGTTGGAGATATGTCTTCATCTGACACATTTATTCCTTCGAAGTCCAGTTTGTAATATTCTTTCCTGGTTTCTGTATCAGTCTTTTTTTCATTTGCTTTTCTTTGTCTTTTTCCCGTCTGTTTACTTGTTGGTGTGTTTTCTACTGTTTCTTTTGTTTCTTTTTTATGGGTGGTTTCTTCTGTTGTTGCTTCTTTGGTTTTTTGCTTGTGTTCTGCTGTGCTCCTCCCTGCTGGCAATTCTTTTCTGTTGTGAGGTGGAGCTACAGTCTGTTGTTTCTTTGTTGCTTTATCTGGCTCTGTTTCTGACTGTGCTAGGTATTTTGCTACAATCTGTAGGTCTGCCACGTCACTTGTTTTCATGTCCAATCTAGTGAACAGAGTTACTTGTTTTGGAGTTTTAGGTCTGTTCTTTGGTGTTTCCATTTCGATAGGGTTTTCTATCCTTTTTCCGGTGTAGTTATTATTTGTGGTCACCTGTAAGTCCGTCCCAGCATATACAACTGGTTAGAACATAAGAGATGTCCCCGCATAAATTTCCAAATACCAAAAGGTTTTAGTGTTTTAATTATAAAGAAAATTTCGGTTGCGGTTCTTCTAGTTATATTGATTCCTAGAATTCAAGTTTTCTAAAACTCAGGGTTTCTGGGTCCGTACTTCCCTCCCTGCGTATATTTCACGTTGGGCTGGTTTCCTTTCCTTTCCACCCTGGAATAGTTGTAAATCCAAAGTGACCTCCGCCCATGAAGTCCTATTTAGTTTGTTAAAAAAAAATATTATTTTCCTTTATAACGTTTATGTATTATATTTATGTATCTATTTCTGGGCTTAATCGTCAAATTTCTCAGAGTTGTATTCAGGATTTTATTTATATTGTGTGCGTGTTTGTTGACTTACCTGTCACCAGTTTTTTCTTCTCTCTCTCTCTCTCTCTCTCTCTCTCTCTCTCTCTCTCTCTCTCTCTCTCTCTCTCTCTCTTTGTTAGTTTATTTTATTAGAGTGTTATAATGTTGAATTTAAATTATGTGTTACGGTATCTCTGTTATTTGCAGTATATTAGATTTGTATGGTGTTAGAGTTAAGTTATATGTTATATTATCCTTACCATTAGGTTTATGTTATTTGCAATATATTAGATTGTTATGGTGTTAGAGTTAGGTTATATGTTGTATTATCATTACCATTAGGTCTTAGATTATTTTAGTATTATGTTATATTTGTTACATATTGTTGGAATTAGTTCATTTATATATTAAATTTTTTTTTTTATATATTATTTTTTTTTTACATTTTGAATATTTGACAATATGAAATTGTTCTGGTGTTACACTATTTCTTTTTCGGTTTCATTGCCTGCAAGGGAGAGATGGTTTTTCTCTTCCCTTGGTTTGATTGGTTCATCAATTGGCTCTCCTCATATTCTGTGGATTCTGAATTGTACACCAGTCTGTAATCATCTTTTTCCTTGTTTTCCTTTTTTTTCCTGGCCTTTTTTCTTTGATTTTTTCTTTCTGTCTCTTGCTTGATCCCTTGTTGGCAATTCTTTTTGGGATGTCGCCAGTGTTGGATTTATATTTTGTCTGCTTGGCTCTATTGTCCTTGCTGGGATTAGTTCTTCTATATTCGGTTGTTGTCTGTTTTGTCCCTGGCTTTCGGCTGGTTTCCTTTCCATGTATCCCCTTTTTAGTGAGTCTTTGCTAAAGACTCTCTTTGTCCAGTGTGTGCTATGTGTTTGTGCTATATTTTTTGTTTGTTGTGTTATACGTTGTTTTCGTGTATAGACAGCTTACAGAGGTCAAATCATTTGAGTTATTATTTACTTTTATAAAGAGAAAGCAGTAGAAACAGTAAAAAATTGTTGTTGTTGTTGTTATTGTTGGATCTGTATCCGGTGTCTTCTTTCTTGGTTTCGGCTTGTTGGTAATTTCTTCTTTTAAGCTGTGATTCGTTCTTTCTTGGTTATGTTATTATTCTCATACATACAAAAAAAAAAAAAGGACTGTTGTTTTGTGTGTGTATGCTCTGCGTTTTTTGTGTGGTTTCTCTCCATTCCTGTTTGGAGAGCTGTCTCTCTTTGCAGGTTCAGGGAGAGTTGCCTTTATTTCTTTTTATGTCTTCTCTTATACATTTAATTTGTAATTTGTAGTTGGTGCTAAGGCGCGTGCTTGGAGGAGGACACTTCCTGTGACTATATAAGGCACCGTTTCCTGTGATCTTTCTCATTCAAATTCAATAGGTCTCAAAACTCCAGTCAGGACACCCCGGATATGAACGATACAGTGCCCATGGAAACCACTGCAAACCCTATGACATCTACTCCTAACTCAAACATTATGGACTCAGAATCGGATTCAGAGGTATTTATAAATAGGAACCGAAACACAGTCGACTCTTATGACCAGGACCCTACACTACCCATGTTAGAACTATCGCCACAACCAACCAAACCCCTACCAATGATCATAACTCCAATTAGCAGGGCGGAAGGGGGGAACCAAGACACACACCGTGTCATAGAAACACCACCCCCGATTAACACCAATTATCAAAAGAAAAGTCACAAAGACTCCAATCAAACAACAACCCATACACAAAAAAACAAAAACAAACAGGATTAGGCATTACTTCTAACAACAAAGACAGGGAAAAAATAATAACAGCACCCACCCACGAAGAAAATAACCACCAAAATGTACACAACAGTCAGGTAGCAGGCCCCTCAAAACCCAGACAGATAACCCCAGAAAAACCCACTAGGCTGCCACAAACCACCCCGGTAAAAAAATCAACAACAATAATTCAAGGCAAAGGGAAAAGGCCACTTGTAGGGCAACCCAAATTCAAACGATCAGGCAATATTAAACAAAACAACTATAAAAACAGCCACAATAACCACAGGACACAAACACAAGAAATACAACCTCCAAAGGAAAACAAACAAAACCAAAATAACAACACATTCAACTACCCTTCAAATCACAAGCTCGCGTACCACCCACGGGAACTAACACTATTCCTAACAAGCAAGGAAATAAATATTCGAAACATAAGCGACAGAACCATAGCCACCACTTTGAGCAAAACCCAAGGAGGAAATTTCAAAATCCTTCACACCAGGGAAAAATATGTAGTGATTAGATGCGCTACTTCCAAACAAGTCGCCAAATACTTAGAAATCCAAAAAATTGGCCCATTCCAAGTAACAATTACTCGCCACATGAATATCAGACCACAAAATCACGTCCACCTTAACAGTAAACCTAAACCAGTAATAAACAAAATCATTAGGATAGATAGGGAGCACAACACAGAATGCTTAACACAGGAATTAAATAGACAGGGCCAGGAAATCAAACAGGCAAAACGATTAAATAATAAACAGAGCGAGCAATCTACTGCAGTGCTCTTACAATTTGAACAGACCCCCCCAGCTACGATCCGCCTAGGACCAACAGGTAGAAACTATCAGGTGACAGAGTACAACCCCAAAACTAGGTATTGTACCAAATGCCAGGGGTGGGGGCATTTCACCAGCAAGTGTAGATTTAACAAAAGATGCAGAAGGTGTGGGGGACCCCACGAGGGTCAATGTAAATTCCAGGGACAAAAGTGTGCAAACTGCAAAGAACCCCACCACCCACGATCACGTGAGTGCAGATACAGCATCAAAGAAAATGCTATCATCGAGTACATGTCAATAAACAAAGTACCATACCCAGTCGCTAAGACTGAAATCAATAATAGTATGCAAACCACTAATAGCACCAAAATTACCGCCCCAACCACCAGTCAAACTAAATCAAAACCTATCAGAGAGGTCCCAGCGCACCAACACAACAAAACAGGACAAACAACCAAACAAACCAACAGACAGACACCCGAATCAACAAAAACAACACCACCCAACCCCAATAGAGCTAAGGAGCAGGATAAAACAAACACCATACCGACAACAGAAAAACATCCCCCCAGCGCGGCACAAAACAATAATAACAGAAATACTAAATCAACCCCGGATACAAAATCAACTAAAGCACCATCCACCGGCAAGAAAGAAATCTCTAACAACATAACAGCTATTCAAGTTCTAGAACTTATCCGGGACATAATTGACGGGGTCATCAAACTAACTAAGGACAATCAAATCCCTGCCGGTACCGTACTTACCCAGATATCAGACCTTGCAATACTGCGGATTAGACCCCAGAACCCTACACAAACCGAAAACCACGGTAGAGAAAACATAAACGTAAATAGGGGGACCCAACAATGAATACAACAGAAACAATTTACATACTACAGTGGAATAGTAGGGGAATACGGAAAAACATTTCCGAATTAGTCCTTAGAGTAAATAGCGCCCTAAACAAGCCGGACGTTGTGTGCATTCAGGAGACTCACTTGAATGAGCAGAAAAGCTGCCCTAAACTACCAGGGTACTCTACCTGTTACACCAAAAATCGACCCCAAGGGCAGCAGGGAGGCGGACTGGCAATCTATGTCAGTGATGCTATATCAAGTGAGTCTGTCGAATGTACACAACTAGTACCAGATCCCGAGCCGAAACCGGAACACCAAATTGTCAAAATAAACAATGGTAGTAGACCAATAACAATTGTAAACATGTACGACCCAGGTAGGGAAGTCATTAAACCGGAAACATTCAACGCAATCGTTGGCGAGCTCGGGGATCACACAATTATATGCGGCGACTTTAATGCCCACAGCGAGCAATGGGGAGGGACCCACTTGGATAGGAGGGGTGTCAATATTGAAAGATGGGTCGCACTATCCAACCTAGTCATACTAAACAATGGTGCACGTACCAGACTTAACCCAATAAATGGGAACATGTCAGCAATCGATCTAACTTTGTGCACACCCAAGGTAGCGGAGATAGCCGATTGGGAAGTAGATCATACCAGCACACTAGGCAGCGACCATTTTTCCATATTGATCACAGTTCAACTCAAAACACATAAAAATAATACACAAATGCCCCCAAAATGGAGATATGATAAGGCGGACTGGGAGATGTTTCGCACTCTCTGTGAGGAGATAGACGACGCCCAGTTATATGACGAAAACATTGAAACCTTTAACGAAAACGTCATTAAAGCACTATCATCAGCAGCGGAGCAAAGTATTCCCAAAACGGGAGGGCGGGGCATCAAACAGTCCGTACCATGGTGGAATGAGGATTGTAAACAAGCATTAAGAGATAAAAAAAAGGGCCCTAAACAGGTTTCGGCACTCCAAAAACAACCTCGATTTTCTTGTTTACAAAGAAAAAGAACGCCTGGCGAAAAACATAATATTTAAGGCAAAACAAACCTCATGGCAAAAATTCTGCTCATCCATAAATCTTAAGGCTAATTCAAAGCAGGTATGGGATAAAATTAGGAAAATAAGAGGAAAAAAATCCTTTGCAACCCCTAAACTCCCAGGGCTTACAACTGACAGGGAAAAAGCAGAAAAATTAGCATCACACTTCGCCGGGATGAGCAGCAACACAAACCATACAGCTAACTTCCAAATACACCGCAACAGGGTCGAAACACAATACCCTCACTTATTCACAGATAGGAGTAACCAAGACAGCCCCCTAAATGTTGATTTCACCATTCATGAATGGCGAAAAGCTCTATGCAGGAAAAAAACTGCCTCGCCGGGGGAGGACACGCTAGGCTATGAAATTTACAAAAATCTCCCCAAAAGAACCGAACTGGTGATTTTAGATCTGTTGAATGCGATCTGGCGATCGGGAGAGATTCCAACAAGATGGAAACAAGCAATTGTCATCGCAATCCCAAAACCTGGAAAAGATCCAACAGATATAAATTCGTACAGACCAATATCGCTAACAGATAACATATGCAAGGTTATGGAGACCATGATAAATAATAGGCTTAAATTCCACCTAGAGAGTAAGAATTTGATATCCAAAAATCAAAGCGGATTCCGCAATAAACGCTCCACATTAGATCAACTTATACGACTGGAGTCAAGCATAAGACTGGCATTCAATGCAAGACATAAAAGTAATCGACAACTAATCGCCGTCTTCCTTGACCTCGAAAAAGCCTATGATCTAATCTGGACCAAAGGATTAATTGCCAAATTAAACCAATATGGAATCACTGGCCACATGCATAAATTCATATCAAACTTCTTAACCGGTCGAACTATCCAAACGAGGGTGGGAGGACAGTATTCGGAAATACATGAGCTGGAAAACGGCACCCCTCAGGGGAGTGTACTGAGTCCCACCTTTTTCAATATCATGATAAATGACCTGGAAAAGTCAATAAACCAAACTCAGCTGGACATATCTCAGTTTGCTGATGACAGCGGAATCTGGAAAGCGGGAAACCCGTCCAGTGAAGCTGTGGTGAGCGAAATGCAGATGGGACTAGATGGGATTGGTAGATGGGCAGATAGGTGGGGTTTCAAAATATCCCCCGGTAAAACAATAGGGGTGCTTTTTACACCTAAACTTAAAACACGCAGGGACCCCCCAAAATTATACTTAAACGGTACAGAGATAAAGTTTGAAAAAGTGGCTCTTTCTTGGGAATGCTATTCGATGAGCGCCTTACATGGAGCAAGCACATAACAGAGCTAGTAAGGAGATGCGGAAAAGCTCTAAACCTCTTACAAAACCTTAAAGGGACTGAGTGGGGGGCGGATCAGACCACACTCCTTACATTATATAGGACACTCATTCGATCGAAAATTGATTACGGGTGCAAGGCATATGCTTCGGCTCACCCTAATGTACTTAAACAACTAGATCGAATTCAGTGCCAGGCTCTTGTTATTTGCACCGGCGCTCTCAGTAGCACTTCTGGGGACGAGCTACGAGTTTTAACAGGGGAACCCCCTATACACCTTAGAAGGGAGGAGTTACTCCTGCGCTACGAGACACGGCTATCAATTCACCCGAAATCTCACCCCACCCGCATTATCATAAACAAGTGCAACAAGCCCTTCCGACATAAACTAAAAGCAAACCTACCAGGAGGGAAAAAAATCCATGAACTACACAGGGAGTTAGAACTGATCAATACCCAAGCGGAAATAATACAACACCCGGACACCGCACCATGGACCTGTAAGGCCCCCAAAATCAATGTCGAAGCATTAAACTATGGGGACAAACAACATAACCCGTTAGAAATCAGGGCAAAAATCTTAACTGATCTTGCGAATAGATATGAGGGCTACACACAAATATACACCGATGGGTCAAAATCACTGGAACCCATGCGTAATCCCGGGGGAGAATATCACACTGGGGGCAAGGCTGTCTGATCACTGCTCCATTTATACAGTCGAGTTTTGGGCAATTAACGAAGCTATAAAATGGATTGAAGAAACCCACACAGCCAAAACAGTGATAATCAGCGACTCCCTCAGTGTGCTACGAACCCTGGAAACAAATAACTCGTCCAGCAGGGAAAACATGTTACGGGAAGTATATTTAAAACTAAAAACCCTGGACCAACAAAAATATACTGTGGATTTCATGTGGGTACCCTCCCACATCGATATTCCAGGGAATGAAAGGGCAGACCAAGAAGCCAAAAGAAAGCTTAAAGAATCTGAAATACACCAAATGGATTATAGCGTACTGGAAATTTACAGTATAATAAGGCAGAAAGTAGATACTAAATGGCAAAGGGAATGGGATAACTCAGCAAAAGGGAGAAAACTCTATCGACTGCAAAAACAAGTTAGCAGGAATATATCAGCCCCTAAATTGGTAAACCCATACGACTCCAAAGTCATAACTCGACTCAAAACTGGCAAAACCCTTTTAGCCAGCAGTTTTGGAAGGTTTATACCAGAGATAAGAGAAGCAGGCATAAATTGCCCTCACTGCCCCGTCCCGGAAACATTAGATCATATCTTTAATACCTGCCCCAAATACACACCTGAAAGGACAGATTTCCAGGAAAAACAAACAAAAATAAACGCACCAGCCCAGTACCCGACGTTTTTTACCACCAAAACGAACAACATCAACTCGATGTATGCAAACATCTTAGGGTTCATCTCTGCCATAGGGAAAAGGGGAAAATTATAACCAAATTAAAACACCCCCCCCCCCCCCACACACACACACACATACACACAAAGTTCCGGTCTCCTCACAAAAATCTAAAATAAACTTAAAATTTAAAATAAAATTAAAAGGTCAGATCAAAATGCAGGGAGGAACCAGGTAAATCCCCAGCCCTTACGGTGGAGGGTACGTCTAAACGAACTTGGGCCCTCGCACTGCAAGTATTTGAACCTCAAATCATTAGGACAGCCAGGCAAACTTAGACACAAAATCTAAAATAAACTTAAAATTTAAAATAAATTAAAAGATCAGATCAAAACGCAGGGAGGAACCAGGTAAATCCCCAGCCCTTACGGTGGAGGGTACGTCTAAACGAACTTGGGCCCTCGCACTGCAAGTATTTGAACAACAAATCATTAGGACAGCCAGGCAAAACTTAGACGCAAAATCTAAAATAAACTTAAAATTTAAAATAAAATTAAAAGGTCAGATCAAAACGCAGGGAGGAACCAGGTAAATCCCCAGCCCTTACGGTGGAGGGTACGTCTAAACGAACTTGGGCCCTCGCACTGCAAGTATTTGAACCTCAAATCATTAGGACAGCCAGGCAAAACTTAGAGACAAAATCTAAAATAAACTTAAAATTTAAAATAAATTAAAAGATCAGATCAAAACGCAGGGAGGAACCAGGTAAATCCCCAGCCCTTACGGTGGAGGGTACGTCTAAACGAACTTGGGCCCTCGCACTGCAAGTATTTGAACCTCAAATCATTAGGACAGCCAGGCAAAACTTAGAGACAAAATCTAAAATAAACTTAAAATTTAAAATAAAATTAAAAGATCAGATCAAAACGCAGGGAGGAACCAGGTAAATCCCCAGCCCTTACGGTGGAGGGTACGTCTAAACAAACTTGGGCCCTCGCACTGCAAGTATTTGAAAAATAGGACAATTAATAACAAGCAAAGCAAGTTTTGTTTTCGCTATTTTTCAACAACCATAACCATCCCCCATGCATGACTACTAACGAAAGGAAGGAAAAGAATGGATGAATTGATGAATGAATGTTTTTTCTTTAAAAAAAAAAAAAAAAAAAAAAAAAGGTTGTTTCTTTTTTAATTAATACATGCATGACTGTATACTCTGCTTTCTCTAACGCTCTCTCTAAACACCCACACTGGTACCGATATTCGGAAAAAACAGTCCTAGGAGTATCAGAACAACGCACCAATGAAACAATAATAGGACCCTTACAATGGCCCCAATCGAACCTAAGAGTATAAGGTGGTCACAAGTCCAAACCATCAGGGGTCGACTGCACAATGCGGTATATAGTTCATGCTTTATCCCAGATCCACTGAAACTACCTAAATAGGACCCTCTCAATGGCCCAAATCGAACCTAAGAATATAAGGTGGTCACAAGTCCAAACCATCAGGGGCCCACTGCACAAAGCGGTATATAATCTACAACTTAAACCCAGTTTCCAAACAAAAAGGCAGCAAATTCAATTGCTAACAAGAAACTTAAAAACCTTGACCCAAAACCCTTAGACAATATAAGGTGGCTTAAAACCAAAAGCCATCAGGCCCAGCCGCACAAAGTGGCAACGATTACTTTAACAACAACACTACGACATGCATAGAATCAAGTATAGGGCAAAGCTCCTTGGACTTAACCCAACTTCAACACGGTACCAGTCAGCCAATCATATAGAGTTCATTAAAATTAAAATTTTTTAAAATAGCGACACGTGCAAGACGACATCAATATTTAGGCAAAATCACACCCTGGACCACAGACACCACCATGTGACGCAGAAGCTCCTCTTTTGCCGTTCCCGACTCCGCCTTTTCCGCGCCCGGACATTACAAAGCAACAGACAGTGTGCTGGGCACACAATTAAATGGCGTGAGGGCGATACGCACCCCCACGCCGATTAATTAAATAGCATGCGGTGCATGCAGTAAAGCGCAAGCGGTTTTTACAGCTCTGTTTTAACCACTTGACGAACCCCAAACTGATGCTACAGCAACAGTTTGGGGGCAAATTAAATAGTGCGCTGTGCGCACATTAATTCCTCGCACATGACCAAATTGGTCGCACGCGAGTTTAATCCAAATAAGTAAGTAAGTGATCTTTCTCACTTCCACGATGCTGTTCTATGTGTGTGGACATGGTCTCGTCACTAGGTTAAGCCAGTTTGTAAAAGTTTTATAGTAGTCATGGGTCTCCTTTTTTGGAGATGACTTTCTATGGGCTACCGGGAGCCCGTGTCCATCCGTTATTTCGCCTTTCTTCGTCCTGGGTTGCTATTTCCGACTTGGTCTATCTCCAAAATGGGGAAGACGATGTCGGGATATTATCTCCGGACGAGATAGCGGGCACTATCTTCCACTTTTTGAAAAAATTTGCTCCGCTGCGGGGTACGGAGGGTGTTTGTGGGCTCGTTTCTACCACGTGTTCGCCCTCGCGATGTGCCCCGGCGGCTTTATATGCGGCATATTTGCCGTATAAATGATTTATTATCTAATGTTCTTCAATCAAATTCCGGTGTTTTTTGTCACCATGCTGGTTTTTAGATCTAGTTTCTTGTGCCTTTATGGTATCATCTTTTCTGGTAGAGGAAACGCTTGGTTTTTCGTCATATTTTGTCTCAGGTTCCTCATTCTCTCACATAAGGCTTCTACAGACTTGCTTGTCAGTGACACCACATCATGCAGTATATGTTACAATTTCGACAAATTATCTTGGCCCTTCCTGGGCCTTACAAGTCAAATTAGCATCAAAATATTATTGAATGTAACTTTTACGCTTGTGCGTATGCGTGCACTCGCATACATACATACATACACATGCACACACACACACACACACACACACACACATATATATATATATATATATATATATATATATATATATATATATACATACACACACACACATATACATATATATGTACATACACATACATGCATGCAAGCATTCGCACTCGTGTATTTACACGCATCTATCAGCGGATTAAGATCGTGGAAGAAAACATCTCTTAAATTTATTTATTTTTATTATAAATGTGGTTTTCTAATGTTTTATACGTTTATAAAGTGGAAAGAGAAGAGAGTAGGAGATAAAGGTGTTGTATTTTGTTTCATTTGTCTACTGTTAACGGGAAAGTCATATGTGTTTTTTGTTTTGTGTGTCTATTTGTCGCAGATAGAGGTTTTTTCTTGGGCTCCTCTGCAGGCCTGTCTACCTCGCGTTAGCCTCGTAGCATAGCCCTGCAGTATCTTTGCCCCTTACTTCCCCATATCTACGACTCCCTGTACCCTGTGTATTTAAATCTTTAATAGTATTTTTCCCTTATTAAATTTTTCGACACCTGTTCACGTTTTTGCTTCAGTTTTCTATATTTTTATTCTATTGACCCCTTGTTCCAAATTGTACCCCCTGAAAAAACTGATATTTCTTGCTGTCTGGTATGATGTTGGGGAGCCCCTCCATCCTCCGTCTGCTATTAGAAAATTGAAGTGTCTCTCTTCATGAACTGTGTCTTTACATATTGTGTGTGTGTGTGGTACATTTATTTGATATTTGTATATTAGGCACAGTTCAAAAATGTTGTGAGTTCTCTTTCTAGCCCGTGGGCTGTACTCCAACTTCTAAGCAGTGAACACTATACTTGTTGGCTGCTTTGTCTAAAGTTAGAGACTTTCTTCCTAAAGAATTTTCTGTTTGTGTCTGATCAGGTGTCTTGTGATTTTGTATTAGAAGAGAAAAGGACTCCTGATGCGGTTTGCCTTTCCAAGATGTGAGCGAGTGAGCTCCAGGTCGCCTTTACGACGCACCTCCCCCTAGTGGGGGGCCTACTGAAACTCATCACCCACAGTGGTTGTACTTAGCGTTCCTGCGAGGTCAGCATTTTTTATGCCAGCCTCTGTGTCAAGAGTTCTTGTCTGTTGTTAATAATAATAATCAAAAAAAAAAAAAAAGAAAAAAAAGAAAAAAGAGGTAATTTTAGTTACTTATTCATTGTCTCTCTTCTGCTTTGCCGCATCGTTCCATTACATATGCTATGTGATTTATTATTTTTCCTAGTATTTCTTTATTATTTACTTTATCTAGATAGAGTATTTGGTTATCATGATATATCTATTTAGTTTTTATTATATTTATTACTTTGTTTCTTTCATTTTCTGTTTCTTTACATTTTAGAGTCACGTGTTTTTGTGTGAAATAGCCTATTTTACATAAGGGGCATTTTGTTAAAACTCTTATGATGTGCCATCGGAGGGCCACCTCCCCCGTCATCCATACATCATGTAGGTATTTGTACAAATTACTTTGTTTTTGGGTTGATTTTATCTCCGCCCAGTTTTTCCACACGGATTTCCATTGTACCGTACAAATCCTCATTTCTACTTTTATTTTGACATTTTTATCTATCTCCTTTTTGATTATACTATATATATCACTATCAGTTTTTTCCCATATTTGTTTTATGTCTCTATATTTAACTATTAAATCTTTTATATATCTGGTTTTCCTTGGTGACTCAACCAATTTGGTTAGTTTATTGTTTCTGTATATATCTTTATCCTGGTTTAGTACATACCCATACCAGTATATATATATATATATATATATATATATATATATATATATAGCTTTCCATGCATATCTTGTATTTTCTGTCAATAGCTTTATCCTGTTTAGGATGTTACTAGTTTTTTTGTATCTTCGATGTGGAATGCCTAGGCCACCTTCATTTTTTGGTTTGTATATATATTCCCTGGGGAGGTAGTGTAGTTTCCCCCTCCATAAGAATTGTATTATTTCTTTGTCGATTGTTTCTAGCATTAAGTCAGTTAAATCTATATTATTTATTATGTAATTTATTTTACTATATATATATATGTCTGTGCGACTTGTATTCTTTCAGTCAGGTTTAGGTTTGAAGAAGACCATATCTCTATATTATTTCTGATATTTTCTCTAGCTTGTTTATAATTTGCTTCTATTGCATTTAGTTCAAAAGTTATCCCTAGGGTTTTCACTTTAGTTTTTATTAGGTGTGGTGGCAGGCCCGGGTGGTTGCCCCACCAGTTTCCAATTAAAAGTATCTCCATTTTCGCATGGTTCACCAAGGAACCTGACGCTTTTCCAAAGTTACAAAATTCTTTCTCTAGATGTTTAAATGACGAGTCATCTGTAATAAAATTGGTGCAGTCATCTGCATGCTGCACCATTTTTAATTCATGTTGTAAATTTGGTATATTTATTCCATTGATAAGGTTATTGTTGTTTATTTTCTTACATAAAACTTCGATAGCTATAACGTAGAGCAACATGGACAGGGGGCATCCCTGTCTCACTGATCTTTCCATGTTAAAATAATTGGTTTTTGCTCCATTAACTTGCACACTGGAATATATATTTGTGTACAGAATCTTAGTCCAAGTGCAGAATTTATGTCCAAAGCCAAATTTATTTAAAATGTTATTAGTATATATAAATTCCAGTCTATCGAAGGCCTTTTCCTGATCAAATAGGATCATCGCTCCTTTTAGACCTTTAAAGTTGATAAAATCTATGACAGTTTGAATTGTTAAAATGTTATTACTGATATTCCTACCTTTTTCCCTACAGCTTTGATTTATATCGATTATTTTCCCCATACATTTTTTTACTCTATCTGCTAAATTTTAACTCAAATTTTATAATCACAGTTTAATAAGGAAATTGGTCGCCAATTTTTTAGATCATTATGTTCCCCTTTCCCCTTATAAAGTAAAGTGATTAAACCTTCCTTCATTGTATCAGTCATTTCTTGTTTAAAGAATATATTATTGTATATTAGTTCTAAAATCTGCGCTATTTGCTCCTGGAATTTTATGTAGAAGTCAGTTGTTAAGCCATCTGACCCTGGTGATTTCCCCTTTTTTTTAACTGTTTTATAGCTGATATTATATCTTCTGGGGTTATTAATTTCCCGCATTCATCGCTTTCTTCTTTGCCTATTTGTTCGAAGTTCAATCCTTCACAGTAGGTATCTATCTCTTCCTGTTGTATATTCTGCGATGTGTATATATGTTTATAATATTTCTCAATTTCATTCAAGATGTTTTCTTTATCATTATAAACTATATTATTGACTTTTAGGGATTCTATATTTCTTTCATTACCTTTCCTAATTTCTTCCCTTTTATATATGCCCCTGGCTCTCTTATAAATTTCACTGAATTTCCCCGCCCTTATTTCTATCCCTTTCGTTTTCATCTGTTGGATCCTTTTGTATATTATTGTGGCTTCTTGTTTGACTTTAGCGTTCGTATTTTCACTATTCATAGTTTGTAATGCCATTTTTTCTAATAGTTTTCTTTTTTCAGCTTGCTCTCTGCAGAATTTCTTATTTTCCCTTTTAATGTCCTCCTTCAACTTCTCCCATTCATTAATAATGTCCTGTGTCTCATTATCAATGAAGCCCTGTAGTTTATTTTTTATAATATTTTTGTATCTATCATCCACTAGAATAGAGTTATTTAGTTTCCAGTTCCCTGGGCCCCATTTGATCGACTTTAATATTTAAATTTGTATATTTATTGCTTTATGGTCTGCTATTCTTAGGTCTACAATATTACAATCACTGATATATTTCCTACTTGATTCTGGTATATAGTACTTATCGATTCTGCTCCCTTTGTCTATTCTATATTTAGAAGTATATTCAATTCTTAATAAATTAAAAATTCTGTAGGCATCTACAAGTTTATTATTTAGTATCAAATCCCCACTGGGTATTTTTACAAGTTCATCTCTCACCGTCTTTCCTTCACTGCGATCAATATTATTATCCACCCAGTTAAAGTCTCCTGCAATCACAGTATTTTCCATGGAGTAGTTTTGGATATATTCCGATGCCGAATTTATAAACTGTATTTTCTTTATGTTATGTTGGGATGGTACATATATATTTATTACGTGCCACCCTAGAATTTTTATGTGTAGCATTCTACCTTTAAATTTGTTTTCTATATTAAAATTTTCCCACGAACTTTTCAAGTTTGTGAGCTTTACTATTATCCCTATTCCCGAGTGTGATTCAGTGTTACTATTATTTTTTATTAATATTGCATTGAATTTCTCCTCCATTTCTCTTCCCTGTGATTCATCAATATTGTGTGTTTCCTGTAGGAGTATTAAATCATATTGTTTCGTATTCTCATATAGTTGATTAAGTTTTTCTTTTGAGATCCCATTAATATTCACCGATATTATGTTTAGGACTTTTTCCTCCATGGTGTGTTTTAGGAGGTTTTGTACTTATTGCTTTAATTAGATCATTTCATATTTGTGGTGTATTTATCCTATTCTATTTCTTTGGCGTTTTCTTCACGGCCGTGCAAGGCCGTGACATTTGGGTTAATTTCTGATTCTTCTATTATTTCATTTAAAGTGTGTTCAGGTTCAGTTGTGGTCTATATTTCTTGTTCGTTGTCGTTTTCTTGTGTGTTCGTGCTTGTGTTTAGTTGTTCTTCCTCTAAATTGTCTCCTGTGTTTAGCTTTTTTTTAGCTCTATATTGCTCAATGGTTATCCTTTGTCTCGGTATAACCATTTCTTGCGTACTATTCATTGGAACGTTTTGTTCAGATTGTTCACTACTTTCATTTTCACCCCCTGATGTGGAGTTATTGTTGGTCCTCTTTCTCTTTTGGTTGGGTATGGGGGTTAATGTTATTGGGCCATTCCCTTCACCCCCCTCCCCTATCAACTCACTGTTTTCCATCCCCATTTCATTGCCATTAGGTAATGGCGGAAAATCCTCGTCAAAAGACGGTTCCTGAAGAAGGAAATACGGATTTAGTTCCGTATAGGTTTTCGTCTCTTGGGTCTTGGTTTTTTCCCCATTTTTGTTTTTTTCCCCTTGTTTTTTTTTTTGTGTGTCCTTTTTTGTCTTTACTGGGGTGAAGATTTCTTTTGAGTTGAAGTTTTCCCATTCCAATTCTAACCCCTATTTTGGTATGGTTTCTGGACCCTCTATGTGGGCCTCTGAGTGGTTTCTGGACCCTCTATGTGGGCCCCTGAGGCCTCAATGTTGTATGTGTGTTCCTGCTCATTTATGCCAGTTGGAAATTTAGTTGCGTCATTTGACGCAGCCTTTTCTGCATATGACATTGTTCTCTGACTAGTCGCAGGGCTAGGGCAATCTTTGGGCAGATGCCCTTTCTGCCCACATCTTGAGCATTTTCGATGGTTCAGGCACCCTTTGTACCAGGTCCTGAGGAGAAATCCCATGACATAAAAGGATGCCGGGATTTTCTCCGCTACTGTTTCCGTGTTCTTCTTACACTCTATACAGTCACTTGCCATTGTGTTTATGAGATAACAGAGTGAAACGAGGTTATATATTGACATTTTCGGCTTGTCCAAGCTTTTGATTTCAAAACAAGTTTGCACCAATAAATTCTCAATTGGTTTCGAAGGCTTGTAGCTCGATCTGGTCTTTCTGTTGCAAGCTTTATTATTGCTTTGTCTTTTTGTGCACAAAAATAATCATTACACAAACAAAGGTTTAATTCAAAGCAATGAGTATAATTAAGCCACATCAAAGTTTATGTTTCTATTCTTTGCAGTCCGTGTACAACTTTTTGTTTCAACAAAAGTGAACAGATGTATGTTGTTTTCTTTTTTTTATCTGGATTTAAAAACAAAACAGTAGATCAAAGAGATTCTTGCGCGAATTCATACATCGAACACGATAATTAGCTGGAGATAACATGTGCGCCCGCGGGGAGTGGTCAGTTTTTTTGCACAAAAATAATCATAAACACAAACAAAGGTTTAATTCAAAGCAATGAGTGTAATTAAGCCACATCAAAGTTTATGTTTCTATTCTGTGCTTTTTGTGTACAACTTTTTGTTTCAACAAAAGTGAACAGATGTATGTCGTTTTTTTTTAATAATCTGTATTTAAAAACAAAACAAAACAGTGTATCAAAGAGATTCTTGCGCAAATTCATACATCGAATACGATAATTAGCTGTAGATCACATGTGCGCCTACGGGGAGTGGTCAGCTATCACGCCTAAATCGATTTCTATCAAAATACCCCTCCCCCAACCCCCAGCCTTACATATATACATTCATTCACGTCAATTAAATAGGTGTAATTAATCAAGTGCGTTCACCATCGTTTTGATTCGTGTAACTTTTATCCTGTCGTATGCTAAAGAATTTAGCTTCAATTTTTTGTATTAATATGGAATCTAGTTACACTAATCAAATAAATATGTAAATAGCGAAACTACAAGTATTTGTTAAATATTATATATTCCAAAAAATATATTTTTAATCACTACATTAGCCTGTTCCCCTGGTGAAATCTTCAAATTTTACTAAGGCCGCTTACGTTTCTGAGGTTCTTAAGTTATAATAAATGCAGAGAATGAAGCGCATGGGACGTTATTGACTGGAATGGGGGCGATTTGGCGAAAAGTGGGGGCTATTTTGATTGGAGACGATTTTGCAATGAGGGCGATTTGGTGAAAAGTTAGGGCGTTTTTGTAGGGGTCGATTTGCCGGTGGGGCGTTTTGACCTGTTACCTCCTTGTTTATAACTCTAGCCTAAATACGAACAACATATACCATGATCTGTATTTTTAATGCACCAGCATATTGGGGTCTACTCTGTTCATTCCCCGACAACATCGAGGACAGTCGAATCAATACCTCGAAAGAGAGAGCTCTCCTATTAAATTAGAAATGTATTTAATTCTATTATAGAGGTCTCACGTTCTATTACAGAGGTCTCTAATTCTGTTACAGTGGTCTACAAATCTGACAAATATTGCGGGCAATAATTGAATGAGAGATGTCTCGAATTGATATACAGAGGTCTCTAATTCAATTGTACAGCTCTATAATTTATTTGGAGAGCTCTTTAAACAATTAGAGAGCTCTATATTGAATTGAATATATGTAAAAATGGTCGCCCATAGAACCAAGCGCAAGGTTTATTTATATGCCAACGCACGGTCACGCAATTTCTTTACAAAGAGCGCAACAACTCGAGATTTCAAATTGTGGCGTTATTCCAAATTGTCTCCCAACATCTCTGTGTATTTTGGCGACAGTGCACAGATGAGGCAATGGTACGGAAATAAAATCTGTGACCCATTGCACGTTGTTTTATTTACAGTCCAGCCTCTCAAAAAAATGCCAGATAACCTATGACAAAAACTTCACCATGAGTTGATCTTTGAAGATACTTTAGATTAACATATGATTTATTAGGATTTGGACTCACTGGAAAGTTCGGTACTGACTAACAAATGTAAGGACTATACAGGACAAAAATAACTGTAATCGGAGTCCACACAGAAGTGATCGTTTGGGAAAAAATTCCGGAAGTTATGAAGTTTGTCTCTGATATAATTCGCCACCATTGAGAACTATATTCAGAGCTACTTTTATACAATGGCACAATATGGCGGCGGAAGGAGACGAAATTTAAACATTGTCGGCCATCTCTGTCGCAATATATGTGGTTCACCAAACCCTGCGAATGTATATGCATTCCTACAACAATATCTGAGGTTATCTGCTGATTTGACGGAAATGACCGAGCGATGTTCTGATTGAAACACTACTCAATCGCATCACTCGGCCATTTTCGTCTTTCCGATTTGACGGAAAAGGCCGAGGATATTCAGATTGGCGCTATATTATCACCATTGGCTTTCTAATTAGCGCCCTTATGACTCGGACTTTCACCGGTACGTTCGAAGTAGGACTACAACACTTATAATCAACAGTCGCATGTATATAACAAGAATGTCACAAGTAGCCAAAATAAATGTTTATATTGATGCAAGGAAAATTGCTGGAAATCCGCTTTTGCCTGAAGTTCATGAAATATTAAAGATCATCAGACCTGGATGGAGGGCGGAGTCGATAGAGCCAAAGGTAATGATGCAAAGATTAAGGTGTTTAAGGTCGACTCACTGACACGAGCACACGGGCTCGTTACAAACAAAATTAGGAGTATCGGTCAATGGACAGTGGGCTGGGGGGATCCAACCTTTAACAATATATATATTGTTAGAGGTTGGATCCCCCCAGCATTGTTACAGGTTGGATCCCCTCAGTCCACTATCCATTGACCGATACTCCTAATTTTGTACAAATTGTAACGAGCCCCTGTGGACACGAGACCAACAATGTCAAATGATTTCTGGACAGAACATCGAAAGAAATAGGACATGGATAAGTGTTTCAAACAGAGGCCATACAGAGTATGGAAAGCATATAAAGGCAGGTTTATCCGATGTTTTCGCGTGATGTCATCAAAATGCGTGCACTTATATGTCCCCCATTTTGATTCCCAAGCCACGCGAACTGGCACCTAACAACACAGTGTTTTCCTCAAAACATTATTAAGGCAATTTAAATAAATTTACTTTTCTTTTTGGTTTATTTACTATAATCGATTTTGTTATTTTTGCCAAGTCTTGCAGTAGTGTTTGCCTTGTCTGTTGCTACGATTAATTGTATTATACTACCATATGAAAGCTAATTATTGTGGTAGTCCGTTTTAAATTTCCTTATACAAGAAAGTAGTTGTGAGAGTCAACCATAATCTGGTCAACAAATGCACTGGCTGAAATCAATCATTGTTCAAGTTTAAGTTAAAAAACCAAGTGTTAATATATAATTTCATATTTTTAAAGCACTTTAAAAATACTAGGTTTTGATATTCGACACAAACTATTATTACGTTAGACAGATGTTTCATTTTAATACACCACTTCTTTGAACAGTTATCGCTTTCACTTAATATCATCCTCCGTCCATCATCATCTCCACCACAAATACAAAATTTGACCGTACTAATTAAACTTGGTTTGTCAGCTGTCTTTGGCACAGACACTTGCTTTCGCAACAAGTATTTACATAAAAGTTCTGGCATAATACACGTGCTATGAAATTTTTATGCCTTAATTGGCATTGCATCCCAAAGCTCATTGATCGGAAATACTCTTTCAAGATGGCAGTCTTAGAGATACCATACAAAAAAATAACAATATTGTCTGTTAGAAATAACTGCATTAGTATTTGATAAAAAATATGCATGATTGCGGTTCAGTGAATAGAAATATGCATGACTGCAGTTCAACTTCATTATTCCATCTTCCGACATGGACCAGGGAACTTACAGCTTTATTTTATCTTTCATGTTGTAGGGGCACTTAGTTGAAAGTATAATCTATGTATTATTTTGATAAAGTAAATATCCTTATCGACAATTAAATCTGAGATTTGTTTTTCTTGAATGTATGTGATGTTGACAAAGGTTTGTTGGGGAAGCAAAATGGCGGCGCAAGGTCTGCGCGCGTTGCATTGTGGATATTTGTGTACACAATCGTGACATCTGTGAAAACAAAGGATATTGTCCAGTTATATATATGTTGTTGATGATATCTTTGAGGATGTACCTTTAATGCACAGGGGCTCGTATCGTTGCTTACAATTTACATGCAAATCATACATGTCTATGTTTATATAATAGATGAATGATTCATAGGTAAATTGTTAGCAACGATATGAGCCCCTACGCTTTCATGCATGGGTTAAAGCAGCAACAGGGGACGAATTTTTCAAAATTATGAAATATATGAGAATGGAATGTTTTCTGCATAATTTTAGTGTACAGAATTAAAAAATGAACCCTTCTGCATGATATCTTTTGAAATAAATTCACAGGAAGCATTAAAACACATGTACCATCCAGCATTTTTTATATTGATATTTTGTAAAAAATTTTACATTATTTGACCTGATGTTATTTCATGCTGAAATTTGCATATTTCTTACATATGGTTGTATATAAATATTTTGTGAACATTCAGCTTTAAGAATAAATTGACTTTTTTATGTGTCTCAAGTACTACTGAAGATTTTATATGCTTTTTTTACAAAGTGCGACCCAAACATTTTTGCACGAAATACCATATTCTTGAGTCATACACAAGTTGAAATTATATGTTATTCTTCAAGCCAATAATGCATACTCATTACAGTGCTCTTTTACGTCTATACATTAAACTGAATAAATAACTATAGTCATTTTAAAATTTGGTTATGATTAGATACTTTTAGTAACTTTTTCATATCTTTAAAATAAAATCAGTGACCAAACAAGCAGAAAATGAACATAGGTGAGCGTTTATGGTCATTTTCTTTGTTTTTCTGTTTTGAAAAGTTCACTTTATGCTTATTTCCGCAGAATATGTTGTGGAAAGTTCCCAGTGCCATATATGCCAAATATGGACAGTTGACCTTTCAAAAATGAATACATTCATATATAATAATGTTGGATATTTATAAATGAAAGCGGAGAAAGTACCAGGGGTAATGAGGTTGCCATTTTGAGGGGTAATGAGGTTACCATTTTGAGGGGTAATGAGGTTGCCATTTTGAGAAAATGTTGATCATGATTGCCTGAGCCCTCTAGTGGCAGCACCTGTTGCTAGTTAAGTAGTCCTACAATATAAGATGTTGATCCCCCCTCATATTGCATATCAGGGTCGACGTCTTACATTGTAGGACTAGGGTTAAAGCAAAGCACAAGTTGTATAATTTAAGAATTTTGTATGTAGGCACTTGGTGAATTATCTTTTACACCTTTATAACTTATATAACTTCTAGGAAATAAGGAAATGTGGACAATGAAATCTTACTGTATCCACTAATTGTAATAATATAAAACCTTTTTCTTAATACCTTCTTTGTGTTACGACTCTATGGTCTAAGAAAAATGTAACAGAAAGAAAGTGAAACCAACAAATCAAGTAAAATGAATAAGCAATTTATTTTTAGACAATTAATTTAAGTGAAAATTCAAAAGGCACTTACAATAACGTGAATTAAAATCCAAAAAATCCAATACTCCTAAGTGTCCTAGTCACAAGTTGTAAATATAGAATGTTCCGAATGAATTGCCATGTCCTTGAATGTGCTGATGTGCCAAAAGTCATTAATGTCCTGATGTGTCAGTAGTCTTTAATGTGCCATTGTGCCAAAATGAACTACTCCAGAATACCTTTGAATAAGTTCACATAAATCCCAATGTCATCAATTCAAAATCCAAAATTCTATGAGCACTTTTATAATCCAATGAATATTTTGAATAATTCCTCTCTCTGAATTTGGAATGATATTTCACGACTGTAATAACTCTTTAAAAGACTGATGTTAAGGTCGAAACTGAAAAACTGTCCACTAAACATGCTATATATAAAGATAGGTCACATGACAGAATGTACTAGAATACTATATGGTGTATGTGATTGATGACACATAACTCTAAAGGAAATTCTGGTTTTATCAGTAAACAAAATCAACCTTGACCTCAAATTGAATCAATAACTTGTTTACCAAAGCTGTCCTTGAACTCAAATACTAAGTAAACAACCTAATTCAAGGACAGTAGCTAAACATTATACTTAACATTAAGGTTTAAGCAAATATTAAAGTCGAGAAACATTTATAATTTCCTAAAATATTTATAATGTTATATAAACATCATACATAACATTTGTGGCTCATTTAGTTATTGCTTTTATGCATAAGAAGGTAATAATAACATGGAGATTGAGTTCGTTGAGTTCAAATGCTAGCCATGACATTACAATATCATGTGTGTTTCACATTGTAAAACTGAAAGTTTCATGTCCAGTCAAACCTGTCCCAATGGGCAGTTTTACATGGCAGTCACCTGATCACAATGGCCATTCTAATTTCCTCTGGCAAATTTCCTATATGAAAGTCATTTATATAATGTTCACCTGCTTTCTGCGGTCAGCAGCCATGTGTTTCCTAACCAGATGGTTTCTTCCTGGTTTAGTCGGTTGCTGGAGTGTATCAACAGTGTCTGCTCTATGTATGCAATTTAAACTTTTGTTTGATGATGAAGGAATTGTTTAGATAAAGGAAAAGGATATGAATCTATATGTAAACATTTCATATCTCACTTTTACTGACCGTACTCCAGTTACACCGTCGATGTAACTCAAAAGTGTTGATATGTCAAACTTGAAAGCAATGCAGCTTTTGTTATTAGAGACATAGGTGTAAAAAGTTAATCTCTGAGGAGAGATATGAATTCAGCCCATTTGATTAGGGTCAAGTGTTAATAACAGTAGCAACATTAAGCTTATTTTCATTTTTCATTCTCTACTCATCACAGGTCTTTCACAAATGCCAACTCTTTTGATTTTGACGAGTTGAGCACCTTGTTAATCCAGATATTGTTTTGAAATGAGAATACCTGTTCCTAAGCCTAATTATGTAAGTTGGCCAACCAAAGAGTGAGTCCTTTGTTTCACAATCATATATGAGCTGTCAATTAGTAGTGAACATAGCGTTTTGTCCAGGTGCACATTACAAAGATTAGTGATTTTATTGTAAAGAATTTTTTTAAGTGTCACTGTTTATTTAATTTGTAGCATGTATTAAAGTGAGCGTGATAACAGTAATATTGTGTGGAACATAACTTTGGGAGAAAACAAAATCTGTATTTTATGATTTTGTTGAATAGTAATACTAAATTAAATCTATTAATGATGATAATAATAATAATAATAATAATAATAATAATAATAATAATAGATCTGGTGTTCAGTGCATGGTATTTGTTCAAAAACCAAGAATGAAGTGTGAACCTGCATACAGAGGTCACCTGTGTACAATGGCCAGTTTGGCCTTTTCCCATGGGTGGCTGCTGTTGACAAGTTGACTATACCATATGTACTTGCTTATAGGTCAAATCCACCTGCAAACTGCACAGACCCAGATCAGGTCTATGTTGTTTGCAGTTGGACTTATAAGCGAGTGTATATGATACATGATTGTGCGAAATGTCATGGGTTCTTATTCACAAATTTAATAAATTTACAAGTACCAATGTAGTGTCTTAGCAAAAAAGCTGTGAAAGGCCATTTTGGGTTTCTGGCTTCAAAAATATTTAAATATTATGGAAAAAATATCATCTTTGCAAAGAAATTTGCTCATAAACATATTAACAAATAATCTGAATTGGTGAAATAATTAACCAACATAATGAAAGCACTCAACCTTCTCATTATCTTTTGAAGTAGCCGGTTCAAAAATGAAAAAGCACAAAGCTGAGTCATTGCAACAATATAACAAAATTATTTTATAGTTTTGTACAGCTGGTAAAGTAGGCGGTAATTTAACCGGGAAACAGTTAATAATCAAAAAGCTGCTATGCTAACTGTATTATAGCCAGTTTTCAAACTTTATGCTTGAGTCAGAATTACATTAAATTGTGAAAAAGTAACTCTCTTTACATACATTTGTATGTATGCATGAATATTTCAGAGAAAATCTTTGGTAGAAACACGTAACACAGTTTGCAACAGATGCTAAAATACACCACCAGAGGTCATGACCTAATTTCTGTGGATTACTTTATATTTTGATAGCCTTTTATCAATCTAAAATGTATTCCAGTGCTGTGAAATTTTAATTTCAGTACCTTGTTGTATCTAAGAATTTATTGTTAATATTCTGGCAAACATGTAATTCCACAGTATCTTTAGATGCTAAAGCTTACTGTTTGTTTAGTCCAGTGTCCTCTGACCTTCCCACCCAATCACAGACATAAAATTTTTCTTATACTGTATAGTAACAGGCATATGTTACATGCTTAATGCAGGAGATAACAAATGTAGTGAAATTCTTTAGTATCTGCTCGAAATAGATAAGTGGATAATTTATCTTCTCTGACATAACAAATAAAACATGACTTTTCTTTTTGATTAGCAAAAATCTGACTCAAAATTACATATGGTTATGGTTGAGCCAGAAGTTTTTATCACAGTATTGCCACTTTTTTATGATACATGTATTGTGATAATATCATGGTGTTTATTTCAGATCAATAAAAATATGGGATCAGTCAAGGGTTATACATTTTTTGGGTAAGGTCAGGGGTTATACGTTTCTTGGAAAATTCTATTTTATTTTTTGTAGACTTTTGCTATTTATATCTGACAAACATGTATCAATTGAAATGTTCTCATATGCTGAGAATACAGCTTACTAGGGTAAAGGTGATTATATTTTCTTTCTGTTGCTCTGTATTGTAGTGAATTTGAAACAAATGGATTTAAGTTGGGCTGGGTGTTAACTCAAATCTATACGATATCCCGAATTTAAATTTATTGCAAATTTTGTCATCAAGCCAAATCAACGGCAATAAATCATGATGGTAATATATTTTAGCATACCTAGTACTCTGCCATACTAAATTGCTTATTGTAACATGATATGCAAGCATCATAGCCTACATTTTCTTTGATGTCAAAGGTCTAATCACATTTGGATTGTAATTGTTTTTTTCCCTCAATTAGTTGTTTGTATCAAGTGAGGTTGTGACCTAAAATGTCAAGAAAAATATAGGTTGTGAGGTTTGGGATCATGTGACCAAGTACATGTATTGTGGAATTGGTCAAATACAAGATCCAATCTGGTGTTGTAAGTTTGTTATGTAACTTTGCCAGGCATTAGTGTTGATGGGTTTTTATGTATTTACAATTCAGTAGGAGATATGTAACATGATTCTCATGTAATTTGCACAACATACATGGATTTTCTACCCAATATTTTTTTACTTCCAGAATTTCACAGGTGGCATATCAAACTTGTTGATGGGGTATTATGAAAAAGGAAAGTTTGATGAAGATGTTGTATTGTTACGAATCTATGGTGTAGGAACTGAATTGATGATTGACAGAGATGTGGAGAAGAGAAACATATTGCTTTTGAGTGAAGCAGGCTGCTGTCCACCCTTATATGCAGAGTTTAACAATGGTATAGCATATGGATTTGTACAAGGTCAGACTTTAGACCCTGACACAGTTAGAGATAACAGAATAAAAAGGTAAATTTGCTTATACAGTTCTCCTTTGTTATAACGTGGTAGTCAGGGTCCATCAATACCGACCATGTTATGTACCGAACTGCATTATGCTGAGTACTGTGATATATACAGAACAGTGATATATTGAGAATAGTGTAATATATGAAACCGAGGTATAGCGGGCACTATAATTTTTTTTAAAATAATGGTGTTTTGAAAAGGAAATGAAGATATAAGACTAAGTCTCACCTTATTTTCTTTCAGTCCCTATTGTTATACATTGGTATGATTTTGGTCCTGGGGTCAGTTACATTTTAAACATAATATATGTACGTATCCTGGATTCGCTGACCTTCAGGTTCTAAGTTAGCCTTGGGCAGTATGTCAGATTGCCGATTCTAAACAATCGGCTTGTCAAAGATTGTTTTGATGCATGTCGCTGATTTTATGGTGAGTAGGTGTTAATTGTTAATAATACAGCTCATGAGATTTCTTGACAGGTGTGTTTGGTAATGAAAGGCACTTGTGTCTAGTGATTAATCACCAGGGGGATTTCGTTCAAAGCTTGATTGATGTTATTAAAATGTAGCACCCACAAGCGGTGTGTATGATCTGTTGTTTATGTGATAATTACAGGAGACCCGTATGTACTTACTGCTCGGCAAACAATTAAATGGACAAAAAAAAACTCTTTCTAATCTACACATCTATCTACATGTATTATTTACATTTATATTTTTTTATAACTTTAATTATAATCATATGGTTTTAAGGTGCCAACAAAGATAAAAAGAAAACAAAGGTTTAAATAAATATAATGCACTTTCCTTAAAATATACCCTTTTTTATCTTATTGTTTTACTCATGTTGGAATATTATGTTTGGGTCAAACTCAGATTTTCCAAGGGCAAGTTCAATTTTCCAGTTAGCTCGCTCTGGGCAAGCTGACTTTTATAAAATTTGTAAATCCCTTGGTTAAGTCTTTGCTGTTGAAACTATCAAACCATGGAGTCTTAGACTGAAATATGGTGCCAAGTCTTGTAAACAAATACTTCAGAAAATACCATAGATAATTGCATCAGGTTTCCATCACTACCTATTATGAATATTTTCAAAACTTGTCAGAGGTTTGGCTTGAAAAGTGTGGTAACTAACATAGAGGCAAATACTTAAAAATTTTGATGAGTTCCAGCATTAAATTTAGCTTAATATTAGACTATTAAAACCTTAGATTATTGCACTTGCAGTCTTGATAGTTTTTCCTTTTTGTTCATAGATTGATAGCAGAAGAGTTGTGTAGGATGCATTCTCTAAAACTAGAAGGAAGGGAACCAAAGCCAGAATTATTCATTAAGCTTCAGAGATTTCTAAATATATATCCAGATCAACTTGACACACCGGAAAAACAGAAAAGGTAAGAATAATTTCATTCAGGAATCTTCAAGCAGTTACCGTATATACGGCACAGACACCGATCTGACAATGCATTATGTGCCAGCAGATCTGGGTCTGTGCAGTTTGTTAGGAGTAAGATGGCAGATCAGGGTCTGCGTTGTTTGCAGTTGGACTCAACTTATAAGGAGTATACCGTAATCACGGTAAGTCTTGGGACATGAAAAAATAATTATTTTTTTTCGTGTCCCAAGACTTATATGCCTTTAAAATATATAACATTTTCGGTGTCCCAAAACTTGTAGACACAAAAAAAAATGTAAAGACAAAATTGGGAAGATCGCCATACGTCACACAGCAGTGACCAGCTCGTTCAATTACCACGTCTTTCGTCAATAAACTTTTATACACTACTATGATTGTTTATGTTATTATTTTGCATGTGCATATTTTCCGATTTCTCCAACATGATTTAAAATAAAGGTAAATAAAGACTTCATAATTCACGGGCCGCTTACATTTACAGGAAGACTTGTACAGTACTTACACAGTGCAAATCGTACTTGGCGACACTTATATCCTTGTTTATACCCAAAAATATTCGATGCAGATTTTGCTTTATTCATCATTTTTACCAAATCGCATTCTTCCAGATTACATTTCAGCTACACGTTCATTGCTGTTTAATTTATTTGTATTCACGCGCTCAACAGTTACTGTTTTTCAGTGGTATAAGCGATTCTACCAACTGATGTAATCTATATGACAAGGCACGCGTGTTTAATTTTACCAACTGATGTAATCTATATGAAAAGGCACGCGCGTTTAATTTTATAAAGCACATAACCAGCATAAATTCAAATAACTTGTCATATATAATATATGTTAAAATTCTGAATATAGATCGATTAAGAGCATCATTGATCCATTTTAGTTTAGTGTTTCGGCTTCACAAAATGATAATTTTCCAAGCATTATTCATTCAACTTTTGATTTTGGCAAGCTGGTTGTTTTGGCGTCTCCTTTGTTTATAATTGGCGGATTTGTCTTTTGTTTTCTGACAGCCATCCAGGCTAGCTAATTGTTAAAACCCTGAAATTGGCTTGGGTAAAGAGGAATTTTGTCCGGCGGCAATGCCGGTACTTTGATGTGTGATTGGTTTCTACTGCGTAATATTAGCACGATTACCGTAACTGAGTAAACATGACTTATTTAAGGTCGCTTACATCAAAGCAAACTACCACGGATTAGTTCTTAAGCTTCTTTATCGTATTTTAAAGATATTATTTAACTTTAGTGCAGTGGTGCCTATGATTCGAATCAAATATATGTACTTCATTCATCACAAGTAAAATCTTTAATGTGCATGTGGTGACGCCATGATGTAAACATGCGTACAATAAATGCTAGAGTTGAAATAAACACCACTTTCATTGTTCTCATCCTGGTATCACATTGTAATGATTTAGGTATTTCCATTTTCAGGGAAGAAAACTCCCCAATAATTACAGGTGACTTTCGACAATTTTAATGCAATAATGCATAAACTGACAATAGTAAACAGGGGCACAATAGGGAGAAGTTATTGTTGAATGGGTGTAACATACCGCTAATGCTCAGTTCTTGTCATCGTCTGATTAAATTATACATATTTTAATTTATTAGAAATAATAAGAAAGCAGAGAAAATTCAATATATTTATTGACTCTTCAAACAAATTGTAATAATTTATAATATATCCATGTAATAATTCATAATGAGAGTCCCTTAACAACCACGAAGTCCTGTTTATTTTACACGAGGTTACGATCGATAAAATACGCCGATCGATCAGTAGAAAAAAAAATGTTTTAGGTGTCCCAAGACTTATAGTACATGAAAAAATTGCTTTAACTTCGTGTCCCAACTTTTATAGGTCATAAAAAAATTACTTTTGAAAATAATTAAGGGTGTCCCAAGACTTACCGTGATTACGGTAAATGGTATGCTTTGTCTCATATTTACAAAAGTGAATTCTGTATGAGATTTCACCCAGAAATATTTGTCAATTATTTTTTAAAATGGTAATTTGCATTTTTTATCTTGTCTTGGGTAGGTGAAGAAAGATTTATTTATTATGTCAGGCAAATGAACTCAAAAAGTATACATTTTGATTGCCTCATCAAAGATCTTTTTAATAATTTACTGCTATTTCTTTTAATAATATACAAATCAGCAGAGATGCTGCCAGGCCGCGCGATCGCAGGTTTCTCGCAACAGCGATCGCTAGTTACGCAACTTCTAAAAATCAATGTGGGAAAAGTCACGCAAGTTACCGGCGGTTCCAGCAATTTTTGGTACCCAATGCGAACTATGTTTTTTTTTTTAAACACAAAAATTAAAAATAAACGTTTTTCAAATTAAATTTTGGTCGTCTATTTTACCAGTGATCTCAATCAGGCTATACTGAGGTAGATTTAATGTTTGAATACAAGCATCTGTATGATTGAGATCTGCTGCGGTTTTTCAGAAACGCTCCAGGGGTTCCGATTGAATTGTCTCCTAGAGGGGTATAACAAATTGATCCACTGAGCAGCCATAACTGAAATTTATAGAGCGTAAGAAGCATCGAGTTTCATGAATGTCGAAACGGAAGATAACCAATTTCTTTACAGTAAGATCGTCTGCTACGGTCGATACTATAGAGGAAGAGGAAAGCTCTCATGTTCTGACGCGAACTGAAGATGTCGCACAAACTAATGACAATGAAATAGCCGGCACCTCATCCACAGGGCACGTGGAAGAGGAACTGGAGGCTGAGAAAAAGAGAAAAAAGGAATCGAAATTCCAAGATAAGTGGTTGAGTACCTACAACTGGTTAAGGAAAGAACCAAAAGGAGGGATGTCATGTGTTTTGTGTCGAGAATATAAGAAAGATAATCATTTACTACTGAAAACGGTTGCAAAAATTTTCGAACATCAACTTTGACACGGCATATGGAATTGGCAGATCATGTCCAAGCACTTAGGGAAAGTGTAATGCAGAAAGAATTCCAGTCTGCAGCGGTAAATGCAGTTTCAAAAATGGCGGAAAAAAGAGATGCTATCATTTGTGCCATGTGAACAGCATATTACATTGCACACGAGAGCCTGCCAATTTCAAAATATTCTAGTTTGATTGAGTTGCAGAAATTGAATGGATGTGAAGCATTACAGTCCTTAAGGTCAGGGGATAATGCACACTATGAATCTTGCAGCACAGGGGAAGAATTCATTGACACTTTTGCGGATTTAATCACAGCAAATGTTGATAAGAAAATGCTGTCTAGTGAATTTATCAGTGTTATGATAGATGAAAGCACTGACATTTCTGTCAATAAAAAGCTTGTTGTATATGCAAAATTGGTTAGTGATGATTTAAATGTACTAACGCTTTTTCTTGGAAACTTGCATGTAAATGAGGTACATGTGACAGCAGATGTTCTCTTCACTGAACTAGAGAATTTTTTGAAGAAAAGAGGTGTTTCTTTCAATAAGATTTTAGGGTTTGGTAGCGATGGTGCCTCCATTATGACTGGCAAAAAAACAGGTGTTGCAACTCGGTTCAAAGAAAAGAATCCCCATCTTGTTTCCGTACACTGTATGGCACATAGGTTAAACCTATGTTCTTCCAAGGCAGCAGAGGAGGTAGCTTTCCTAAATGAAACCTTTCAAAATGTTTTGAAGGAATTATTCAGATATTTTAAGAAGTCATCTTCAAGGACAGCTGAACTAAAACAAATTCAAAATGTATTGGACTCAGATGAATATTCTATGAAAGAAGTACATGAAATTCGTTGGCTGGCATTCTACAGTGCATTATATGCAGTGTACCATTCATGGAAGCCTCTGGTCTGCTACTTTGAAAAACACAAAAAGGACAGCAAAACATGTGCATATATATATGAGAATCTTACACACTATAAGTTTGTTGCCATGCTTTATTTTCTGATGGACATTATACCATCTTTGGCATCTGTTAGCATGACATTTCAGAAACAGCAACTGGATGTTTCTGCAGTGAAACCTGTTTTGGATGGGTTTTATACTGCTGCCCAGAGAGCTAAGGAAGGGAAAAGCCGTTATCAGACTCAGTTTTTAAATGAACTTAAGATGGATGGTGCTGGTAAATGTGCTTCTATAAAGGGTGTTAAGCTTGAAACAAAAGAAGGTGAAACAGAAAAGGACCAGAAGGAAGTAACCAAAGAAATTAATCGGGCCAAGAAAGATTTTTGTGATAAGCTTGTAGATCAGATGAAAAGAAGATTTCCAGCAGAACATACAACAATAGCCACAAGTTTTGCAGCCTTGGGACTAAAAAACCTGTCATTTCTTTCTAAAGAAGAGGTTGTTGATTATGGCGTAACTGAAATGGAGACTCTAATACAACATTTTGGAGAGGACAAGAAAATTGGTAATGTAACCAGTAAAGCTCTTGTTGATGGTGCTGCAATCTTGGCTGAATACAGCCTTGCAAAAAATTTGATCCTACAACAGAAATATCCCAGGGACAACATGATCGAGTTGTGGAAAATTATGTTCGAATATCATGAAGACCAGTTCCCTAATTTGTTTAAATTGGCCAAATTAGCAGTGGTTCTCCCATTACAAACAGCAGATTGTGAGAGGGGATTTAGTTCACAAAACAGAATTCACACTGCTCTAAGGAATAGGTTAACATCAGAAACTGTGAATAAACTGATGACTATTCAGATACAAGGGGGTCATATAAACGATTTTCAGTTTCCAGAGGCTTTGAAGAAGTGGAGTGATAAGAAACAGAGAAGAATATTTACCAGCTCAGCAAATTGAATTAGGTATGCAGATATCTTATATATTTGATATCAAAGAAGTGATAAAAAGTCATTAAATCATTAAATGCTTGCTTTAAATTAGGTATGCATATACCTTAAAATAATATTGTCACCCATCAGCTACCATTCGGCATTGTACCCCCTTCCCCCCCCCCCCTGATTCCCCCCCTCTAGATGTAGGTGTGGGGGACCTCCCCCTCTTAAGAACATTTCTGGCAGCATCTCTGAATCAGTTGTATCAGTACTGTATCATGTATAAGTCAAGTCCAATTGTAGACAACATAGACCATGATCTGCTGTCACATAATGTGCTGGCAGATCAGGATCTGTTATTTGTTCCACTGATTACACCTAACAAACTGCATAGACCCAGATCTGCCGGCGCATTATACAATGGCAGATCTGGGTCTGCACAGTTTGCAGTATGACTCGACTTATAAGTGAGTATATATGGTATGTTAAATGCACAGTGGTCAATTTTTATATGGTTTACAATAAACAAAATAACTGATACATTTTACACAGGCTAACTTATCATTTGATTCTTGTAAAACAAAATTATAGAAAGAAAATATCATGAACTATTAGTCTATAAGATAACATAAGGTAACCTGTGATTGTATTCTCAAATGGTGAAATGCATGAATGTTCCAGATTTGTACAAGGTTTGCTGAATGATTTGGTATAATTCATATTTAACTCAGTACAAGTAAAGTTATACTCTAGTTTTTTTATAATCCAATATCTATGAATCTATTGATCTTATCATAGTATTCATCTAATCCCCAACAGTTTGTACCCCCCTACCAATTTTAAAAACTAAAGGCATTAAGGAAATAAAAAATGCACAAACCTTAGTCATTTCATTCATCAATTTATAATTTCTAACCTGATTATCACCATGGGGTCTCTAACACTGTCATTTTGTTTGTGTTTCTGACCAAAACGGGAGTTTCTTTACAGTTTTTACTTAAAATGGACTGTTCTTGGAACTGGAAAGGGACATTGAGCTGTCTGGTTGTTTACATTAGCAGTATCCTTTGGTTTGAAAGGTGAACAAGATGATAATGTTAGGGGTCCCCTGGTGAAAATCAGGTTAGAAATTATAAATTGATGAATGAAATGACTAAGTTTTGTGCACTTTTTACCTTGTTGTTTTTCATATTTAAAATAGCTGGGTGGGGTGGGGGTAGGGTACAAACTTTCAGGAGTGTAGGCGATTACTGTCATCCACAACCTAACTAACAGATTTTCCTTAATTTTTAAAAGTGAGAGTCAAAGACTCTTGGCTCCAAAAAGGGGAGACCCAAGTAAAATCCTGGGAATCCCCAACCAAATCATGGCGTCCCATCCCAGTGTAAGAATTAAATATGTTCTGAGTTATACTTTATGCAATATAACAATTTAACCCAATTTTTTACATTTTTAGTATAAAGTGAAAGCTATTTTGGTTTTTAATGTTGTCTTGCGCAGAGAGAGATTTTCAGCATCTGCATTGAAGTCGTTGAGAAAGCATCGAAGAAAACTGATCTGTATTTGTGATGTTTGTGAACAAAACCATTTTGTTGCAAAAATTTGATGTTTTATGAATGTGAATGTATGATGTGCAGAGGAATAAAATGGAGGGAAAGGGGTAGACACACAGACAGACTGTCTGGGCATTTTAGTGTTGTAAATGTGAGAATCATGATATGTATAAATGACAATTCATTTAATAGATATTTATTACAAAGACAAAACCAGACTGACATATGGCAAAAAAAGGGTGCAACTGAAATTATCTGTTTCATTTCTGGAAGGTAACATACATTAAATTTTGATATACTTAACTTCACTGCATTTATTATTAACAAGTCCAAAACAATTTTGGACTGGTTCTTTGGATGTCTATTCTTGGCCAGGTCATAAACAGTCCTAATCTGTGCTGCCTTAGCATGGACCTTTTCTGCCTCCTCCTGAACTTTTGGTTAAAGCAGAATTGGTAATGTTGCCTTTTTCTCCTGAGTAATCCTCCATGCCACAGCGTGTACATGTTTCGGGTTCATCTCATGTCAGGTAAATGCAGAAAACTGCAAAAATTAGTACATGTACTTCCAATAATGAAAGAATTAATCTTTACACACTCTGCACACATGGAATAAACAGCACTTATATCTCCGACATCATTCCCTTCTTTCTTAGCCAAAGGAATTTCTCTTCCTAATCTGTCTTCAATTGTCTTTTCTTTGACCTCTGGCCATCATTTACTTTATCAGCCTTGATTTTAAGTCACATCTGAGACTTCACTTGCATCTCAGTAATGCTAGTTGCTGGACCTTTTAAAAAAAAAAAATTTGCAAAGAAAGCTGACTCGTGACCACTTTGGATACTCAAAAGATAATTGAAAGTAATCCTCCTCTAAATAATCTGGAATATATACTACTGTCAAAATAAACTGAATTGATGATGATTGGTTGATTACTGGCGGTCACTTTATTTAGGCCTAATGCCAATAATCCGAAACAAAATTCATTGGACATTATTAAATCTAAAGCATATTTACACTCGCTCAACCAAATTCACAACAAAAGACTTAAATAAAGATAGCTGTATAAACAAAGACTTCAGTAAAGACAGTGGTAAATCTTTTATTTGATCGATGTGTATCCACATAACTTCCAACAATCCTTGACAATTCTTTGTCATGCAGTTAGGTGTTGTACTGCTGAAGTATTATGTAATGCAATTAGGGTCTTATTTGACCTGTTTTGACATCAGCATGTGTATTAACTGGGGGCAATCGACCAATCATTGCATGAAAAGGTGTTGATATGCAGACAAAGCCTTTTATGTAGTATATTTTTATCAGATACTTGAAAAAAGCAAAAGGAACCCTATCAAAATATGCTGCATCTCTGGGATCGAGGAGCTCAAAACATGTGCCTTCAGACAGCTGACTGCTGCATCTGAAACCTGGTCCCTTGGTACAAAGGAAACCCCTGTAACTAAAAACAATGTATATTATTATAAGCCACTGCAAAATGAGCAAACAGATCTGGGCCTACATTGGGTCTTCGCTCTATACAATGTAGACCCACTGTATGCCATTGAATAAGGAGCTGGCAGATCATGGTTTACACTGGGTTTTCACTGTCAACACTATAAATCCATAGTAAGCCATTGCATATTGAACTGCTGATCACAGCCTACGTTGGGTCTGCACTGTCTACAGTATATAGACCCACTGCAAGCCATCAAATCAGATCATGGCCTACACTGGATCTTCACTGTCAGCAGTGTAGACCCATAGTAAGCCATTGCACATTGAGCTGCAGATCATGGTCTACACTGTCTGCAGTGTATAGACCCACTGCAAGTCATTGAATAATGAGCTGGCAGACAGATCATGGTCTACACTGGGTCTTCACTGTCAACAGTGTAGATCCATTGCAAGCCAATGCATAATGAGCTGGCAGATAATGGTATAGACCCCTCCCCCCAAAAGTGTAAGTTATTGCATAATAAGCTGTATGGCAGTTTATTCACTGAATAGACCCAGTGTAAACCATTGCATAACGAGCTGGCAAATTATGGCCTATACTCAATCTGCACTTGGTGTAGACCCAGTGTAAGCAATTGTATAATCAACTGCCAGACATGGCCTACACTCTATACTGTCTACAGATCATGTTCTACACTCTCTACACTGTCTATGGATCATGTTCTACACTCTCTACGGATCATGTTCTACACTCTCTACACTGTCAATAATGTAGACAGTGTGGATCCAGTGTACACAGTTGCTTAATGTGCTGGCAGATCATAGTGTAACTTGTTCACTTAAAACCATTAGAGAATTAGGAGCACAGATCCTGATCTGCATATGCAGTGTGTGACTGCAGATATGGATCTGTGCTGTTTCACAGTTGGGTGTGCATTATACATAGGTAAATATTAAAATGAAGGTCCATAACGGGGGTTGAAATTGAATAACTCAACTTAAAATGGCAAGTGAAACACTTGTTCAATTGCATGCTGATTCTGGTCTAACTAGTCTTTCTCTTTAATACAAAGGATGTTCTGTTGAGAATATTGCTGACATTGTTAATTGGAAGTCCATACTGTTTACTGGAAGTTTGTTTTCCATTTGTTTTGATCAAGCTCATACAAGTGCTTCGCTTTCGCTCTTCAATACTAATAAATGCTTACCAGAGGTTGAGTGGACTGGTCTCACTTTGTAATTACTTACAACTGGTGTTAGTAGGGTCACAGAACAAGTTCCAAAAAACAACCTTTCACACAATTTAATTTAGTTTGTTAACATCATCAGCTATCAGCTTTTATATTTCTGTAATGCCTGGTTGAGTAAGAGTTTATTCTGAGCAAGTAAAAACTTGTAGTACTTGCTTGACTGGGTGAGTGGATTTTAAGAGATTTTTCATTCCCTGAATGAAATTTATATTCTACTAATCCAACAGTCTGGTTTATCCAACATATACATGTAATGAGAATAGTTTTTTGTCACATTAATGAGACTAAACTGTATTTCATTCATATAAACCATCTGGCTGTATTATCTGTAATTTTTAAAACATTCTAATGGATTTAAAATTTTTATAAAAGTCAGCTTGCCCAGGGCAAGCTGATGGGAAAATTGAACTTGCCCTTGGAAAATTTGAGCTTGCCCCAAACATAATAACCCAACATGAGTAAAACAATAAGATAAAATAAAATATGGTATATTTGAAGGAAATCACATTATATTTATTTAAACTTTTGTTTTTCTTTTTATCTCTGTTGGCACCATAAAACCATATGCCGACAGTGCTCCGAGAATTTTTTTTCACACACAAGCCCAGGGCTGGTAACTTTAAAAAAATCACAAGCCCTTATTCAAATTTCACAAGCCCTAACTCCAATTCCATGTGCTCAAAAGTAACCTATTTTTTTTACTATTATTTGTCAGAGAATGTTGCAATTGCTGTACTTTAAATATGAAAAGAAATAAACAGAATCATATTAAATTGACTTGTGTGTTTATTCAGATCTAAAAATATTTCATGTAAAGCAGTGTTTTCCTCCAGGTCCTGATGTCATGGTTCAATTGCTTTATCAATGTCCTCCTGACTTGTTGGATCAGCAGTGCTGATGTTCATTAGTATCTGAAGCATGTCTTGCTTATACAGTTTCTCTTTACACTTTTGATGTTGTTCATAGGTGCCGCTCAATATCTGTAACCAGTGTTGCATTACTTACTCAAGTGTTCATGCCAAAATCATTTTTTAGTCGGTCATTCCTTTTTATCTCACTTCTGCCAAAGGATGGCTGATTTTAATCAAAGACTCAAAAGCCATCATGGACCACCTTTGATCCCTTTATTACTTACAATATTACATCTCTAAAAACATCCCACATCTGGCCTCAACTCTCCAGATTACAACTTCAAGAAAATCAATTAACAGTTTGTTGTGTACATGTTAGCCTTAATTGGGTTACTCAGCCACGCATCATTGCACTAGCCTTAATTGGGTTACTCAGCCACGCATCATTGCACTGCTGGAACAATTCTGGTCCCCAGTAGACTGGTTCTGGCTGGTTTCTGTAATGTGTGGATAGAATGTGTAAAAATATGTTTTTTCTTTCTTTCATTCTTTTTTCAATTAAAAAAAAATCTGTTAATTTTCAAAAGTGATAGATTTCAACTATTAAACGGTATGTGTGGTAGATGGCCTTAAAAACTGTATTTTTATGCAACCCCCAGAAGAATCACTAAAGCCAAGTGAGCACTAATTATAGGTAATACAGGCAAATCTGTTCCCCATTCATAGGTCACATGCTTCACTTTGTAAACAAAGAATTTGTGAACACTTATTTTATCCATTTACTTAACAATTATCATCTAGTCACCTTGAAATCAACGACATGAATTAAAACATTTGAGAATCCGACTTTTGAGAATTATTTCAGAACACTTATTTTTGACCATGTATTTGGTTGCCAAGCAGTATAGTATGTATGTATCGGTCTCCTGTAGCTATCATGTAAACAACAGATCATAAACACCATTTTTGGGTGCTATATTTTCATAAGATTAGTAATGCGTTGAACTAAATCCTCCTGGTGGTTAATCCTTAGAGACGAGTGCCTTTTATTTCCAGACACACCTGTCAACGAAATCTCTTGAGTTGTATTATTAACAATTAACACCTACTCACCATAAAATCCGCAACAATCTTTGACAAGCCGATTGTTTAGAAACGGCAATCTGACAAACTGCCCGAGGCTAACTTAAGACCTGAAAATCGACAAATCCCGGATACGTTAAAATATTATGATTAAAATGTAACTGATAAGTTAAAATATAAACATTTATTGCTTTTTTGTCAAAACTTGTTTTAAATAGTAAATATTCACATTATCATGTCTGCGCTAGAAAATGTGAGACTGACCTTGACATTGACTACAAGATGGAAATGACACATACAATGGATGAAATAAACTGTGGCCAGTTATGTAGAAGAAAAATGCACTACATATAAGTGCTAAATAAAGGTGCTAATATATGTCCTGTGGCGAGATCGTAGGGTATAAAACTTGCAGAACATAAAGCATTAGAAACTGAACACGACCCCTTGTTGGTAAAATAGCTCACACAGAACTAGTGTTTTATTTATTTTACCCAGACGAACTACATTAAATAAAATTTCTTGTATCTTGTATTCCTGTCTAAATTTTTTGGACTTGCCTGCGGGCAAGTGTCTTGCAAACTTGAGATTGCCAGAACTGAATTTGAGCTTGTCCCGAGAGTCAGGATAGTGGATTTGTAAATTCTTGATTCTAATGTTTCTTATACTATCAATCCCTGAAGTCAAGATTAGTTTTTACACTGACATTTTTGTGTGCATAGACCTTTATATTCTTGTGAAAAATAAGCAAATATTTGTACTTAAAAATCAGCACAAAAGCATAATTTGTACTTTTTGGCTTTCATACACGTAAAAAATAATTAATAAAAAGTGTACCAAAAAAGTTACAGAAAATACCATAAGCAATGTTTTTAGATAATGCCTGTAACGGTAACTGAGGATATCTTTAATAGGGCCTAATTGCAAATTTTGATCTTTTGATTTGGATGCTTGGTAACCATAAAAGTCAAATGTACAAGGTTTGCACTAGGCACTTAGGTGTGGTCAGCAACTATTAAAGTACATGCATACAGAATAAACCACATTTGCTTTCATTTGCACTGTCTAGATTTCCACCTGTCCAAACCTTGACCTGAAAATGGTAATTTACCACAAATATTTTTGACTGTATATATTCTTAGTTGCCTTTTATATGTGTCTCTCTTAGGTTTGTTGAGTTGATACCACCCAAAGATAAAATTCTTGAAGACTTCCGGGAGCTGAAAAGTCAGTTGGAGGCCTTAAACTGTGAGATTGTGTTTTCCCATAATGACCTTCTTCTCAAGAATATAATATACAGCAAAGAAACAGGTATGGAGTACGAAATTGACACAAAAGTTCTTACATGTAATGCAGATTTCTTGAGGAGAGGAGAAGGGCATGTAATTTGGGATAAGGTATGAGTTTTTGCACACATAAATTGTGGGGTATACATTTTTCTTGCAAAGTTAAATAGAGGTTATAATTATAAGTCTCATGATAGGGGATGATATTCAGTGTAACCGTTTTTTGGGGGAGGTATCAAATTTCTGTGAAAACACACACACACACCTTTTTCACCTGTGAAAATAATGGTGGCCATCCTGAAAATCTTATCAATCCTCCTTGATGGATAGTCATATTGACATGGCGTTTTCACCAAAAAACTTACTATTGTGTCTGGTTGGTTCTAAATGAAAATGGTGCCAATCTGACATCCATTATGACCTCCATGGCAGCCGTCTGGAAAAAACTTGTTATTGCTACTTTTCCTGAATGCATGGTTATATTGACATGGAGTTCTCACCAAAAGACTTCTTATGATATCTAGTTGGTCTTGAATGAAAATGATGCTGATCTTATATCCAATATGGTCACCATCTTAAATATCTTGTTATCACTCAAGAAAATTAGAGATGGTTTCAACATTCGGCATTTAAAAAGGTGAAACAGTCTTAGCTTGGATTCCTGGAAATTCTTTTCAGGCAGTAGAACCTCAGTTCCTTCAAGGGACTCTTGTTTAATGTTAACACTGGCTAAACTTGACACTTTGCCATGGTCAAATCAGTTTGCATAGGAAATGCATTCTCTCCTTGGTAGATAGTGAGGAGAAATAAAAAAAGTAATTTTTCTAGAAGCTTGCATTAGTAGTTAACAATGCAATCATAAGCTCCACAGCAAAAGAGTACTGTATATACTGACGTATAATCTTGTCCAAATGCAAACAACATAGACCCTGATCTGCCGTTGCATAATGCGGCGACAGATCAGGGTCTATGTTGTTTGTTTTTGCTGATTAGTCCTTACAAACAGCGTAGACCCAGATCTGCCGGCGCATTGTGTGATGGCAGAACTGGGTCTATTCAGTTTGTAGTTGGTATCGGCTTATACACGAGTATATACGGTACTCATAATTCATTTGCAGTACATGTAGCTGATTTATAAAACCAGATACAAGTGAAAGAAAGGTCAGTCTAGTAAAAGGATGTATTCTTGAAAAGGCTGGCACACCTAGAGATAGACAGTAATCAATACTCTCAATAGAATTTAGAGTAGGGAGTCATGGACCCAAAGGTCTGAAACTTGAAAGGCAGATTCTAATTTTGAAGTGTGGAAATATACATTTCAGGAGTTTAATAACATTGCAGTAGTGTGTTTATCAAAATAAAAAAAAATTTAAAATGCTTTAAAAAAATTACTGATTACATTTGATATATGTAAAATAGGCAGTTTTCTACATCCTTTGCATGTGACAGAAGTATACTTTAAAATAATTAATGAAGTAATGCTCACCCCTGTTGTTGAAGTCAATTCTCTGTACTTCATGTGTGTGAGAGTAACAGAGACAGACACTGAATCACCTGTGAGTGAATGAGTATGTATATGTGTGTATGAGTTCTTGGTCAGAATAGTGTAAAGCAGGGCTTTTACATTTTATGAAAGTCAGTTTGTCCCAGGCAAGTTGACTGGAAACTTGAAATTGCCCATGGGAGATTTGAGCTTGTCTCAAAACTTGCTTTAAATAGTAAATATTCACATTATCATGTCAGCGCAAGAAAATGCGAGCCTGACCTTGACATTGACTGCAATATGGAAATGACCGATTTTGACAGTTTATCATATGAAATAAAGGATTGGTAGATGAAAGAAACTGAGGGCAGTTATGTAATAGAAGAATGCATTACATATATATGATTATGTTTGGGATACAATACCTCCATTGTGATTGGTATGCTTATGTTTGGGATACAATACCTTCATTGAGATTGATATGTTTATTTGGGATTCAATACCTCCATTGAGATTGGTATGCTTATGTTTGGGATACAATACCTTCATTGAGATTTGTATGCTCATGTTTGGGATGCAATACCTTCACTGAGATTGGTATGTTTATTTGGGATACAATACCTCCATTGAGATTGGTATGCTTATGTTTGGGATACAATACCTTCATTGAGATTTGTATGCTCATGTTTGGAATACAATACCTTCATTGAGATTGGTATCTTTATTTGGGATACAACACCTCCATTGAGATTGGTATGGTTATGTTTGGGATACAATACCTCCATTGAGATTGGTATGCTTATGTTTGGGATACAATACCTTCATTGAGATTGGTATGCTCATGTTTGGGATACAATACATTCATTGAGATTGGTATGCTTATGTTTGGGATACAATACCTTCATTGAGATAGGTATGTTTATTTGGAATACCTTCATTGAGATTTGTATGCTCATGTTTGGGATACAATACCTTCATTGAGATTGGTATGTTTATTTGGGATGCAATACCTCCATTGAGATTGGTATGTTTATTTGGGATACAATACCTCCATTGAGATTGGTATGCTTATGTTTGGGATACAATACCTTCGTTAAGATTGGTATGTTTGTTTGGGATACACTACCTTCATTGAGATTGGGATGCTCATGTTTGGGATACAATACCTTCATTGAGATTGGTATGCTCATGTTTGGGATACAATACCTTCATTGAGATTGGTATATTTGTTTGGGATACAGAAAGAAAGAAATTTCACTCTTGTAAGGTTCACATATGGCTTTTTGGCATGATTGGCATAGATCAGAAGATATTAAAAGCCACAAAATCATCACAAATGTGGATTACAAAGCAAGTGACTATTGAGTAATAACTTTTTAGATTACTCATTAATCTTATTAGTGACACAAAAGTGGATTTTGTGTGCAGAAAACAATAGCATATAGTTGGGTGGAGGTAGGAGAGATAGTTGGTAGCTCCGTGCAAGGCAAAGTTAACTTTGAATTCACAGCTTATTTGAGGGGAACTGACAAGACCTTTAGTGACTATTTCACCTGAATTCCTTCCCACAACGGACTCCTAAATTTGACTGATTGCTTGATTCATTTGTGTTTCAGATTTGTATATTGTCTATACATCAGCTGGTGCACCACTCAGATGTTTTTGTTTGCCCTTTAAGTGGTTACTATGAAGTTGGTAGGCATATTGGGTAACTAGCTGACCATTTGTCACCTTTTGATTAAAAACACTGATGGTTCAGGTATGGGCTTATTGCATAATTATCGCTAACCCTGTTGATTTTGTGATGTTAAATGAGCTTTGATAATGTACTACATACAGGATCAAAACTGATGCTCATCATGGGGTTTACCACCTTGAAAATATGCGCATCAGTGGGACTGCCTGCTAGCAAAATTGTGTGTCAGATTCAAATTTCATTCATTTTTGACACAAGCAACCATGTTACTGAGAGCACTGGTAGTCATGGTAACCTCTTACTTCGAGATGCTATCATGTATGTCTTGGCTAAACCATGACCGTCAACTCCCAATGCTGAATGTGATGTAACTTTTAGCCTGCCAAACCAAACCTCTGAAATTTCAGAATTTTATGTTTCCATGGGCCCAGAAAATCTAGAAATGGATCTGTCCAATTTGCCTGAAATAAAGGTTAAATGGGTCTAAACCTTTTGGGTGGACCTGGGTCAAAAAAATCGCCAGTGCCACCCTGTAGAATTAGCTATGAATAAACACAATTCTCCTCACAATGAAGTCCCTTCATTAAGTTAAATTATAAAAAAATTGTTTTGAAAGTCTTTTTAATCAATATTTTTGACCTTTTGAAAGCTGTTTAAAGGAAATAGAATTATCTCCAGTAACTATTTTTCCCCAATAAGTCATATTATTTTGTTTGATTTTTAAATGTACTTTTGTATGTATAGTATAAAAACTTGCATCAAATTTAATGTTAATATGTTTTTATGTATGAAGTGAGCTGTGGCAGCTTTTTTTAAGAAAAAGTGAAAGCAACAGTTGTTTCAATAAAAGTCAGTAAGCTGATTATCAGTGTCATTGATGATATGAGGTCACTCAGGTGTGCTGTATTCATAGAGCTACACATGTGTTCCCTAGGTCACTCAGGTGTGCTGTATTCATAGAGCTACACATGTGTTCCCTAGGTCATTCAGACATATGTTAGCTGGAATATATAATTGTATTAGATATTGATTTTTCATTGTGTAGTCTTATTTTGTTTTTCTGTTTTTATTAGCTACAAGTTGATTTTCATACAATATTTATTTCGATAAATGCTGAGAAGTGGGATTTATGATAGAAATAGATTTTTAGAGGAAGTAGTTTTGAATGATGATGAAAAAATACATGTACAGTGTACTCAGTAGCAGCTGGTTTAAAAGTCTTCAACTGTTAAAAATTTTGTCAACTTTTACGAGACTGCAACATTTTCATCTCCCCACCCCCACGACCGAAGCTACACTTGGGCTGGGGCAGCTTCCTATTGATTCTGAGGTCAAAAGATGGAAGTTGAAATTTTAGCTCCTGTGACCTCCATCTTTCAACTTGGGGGCTTAAGATTCAAAAGGGAGGTGGATCTGCTCAATTGTAGACTACATAACATGCCAAGTGAGCTTATGGTAGGGTCCTTTGTATGTCATCCATTGTGCACCGTGTGGCATCCATTCACAATTGCTACTTACAACTACTTCTCAAAAAACACTTAACAGAATTTTAAAGAAAGCATCCTTGTATAAATCTCTTAAATTTGTTTGCATGTTGCCGATCTGCCATGAAATATGGCCACCATTGCTAAAAATAGAAAAACATTTACTTGACTTCTTCTCAAACACCGCTCAACAGAATTTGACGGAGAGCATCATGGCATGAAGGTCTATCAAATTTGTTCAAATTTTGCTTACCCACCATCAGATATAGCCACCATTACTATAAAAACAAACATTTTTAAAAGACTTCTCAAAAACTGCTAAACAGAATATGACCAAATTTGATGGAAAGCATTCTTGCATGAAGGTTTTTAAAAATTTGTTCAGATTATGCTGATTCAAATATGACCACCATTACTAAAAATAGAAAAACCTTTAAGCAGCTTTTCAAACACTGCAAAACAGAATTTGATCAAATTTGATGGAAATCATCCCGGCATGAGAGTCATTCAAATTTGTTCAAATGATGCTGATTCTGCCATCAAATATGGCCACCATTACTTGAATAGAAAAACCTTTAAATGGCTACTTCTCAAGAACTGCTCAGTAGAATTTGACCAAATTGGAAGGAATTCATCCTGTCATGATGGTCTATTAAATTTGTTCAAATGATGCCGATCCACCATCAAATATGGCTGCCATTACTAAGAATAAAACAAATTTTCAATGACTTCTTCTCAGGAACCACTAAACAAAATTTGACCAAATTCAAAAGAAAGCATCATGGCATAATGGTCTTTCAGATTTATTCAACTGATGCTGATCCACATTCAAATATGGCTGCCATTGCTAAACATAAAAAAAAAAACGATGTCTTCTTAAAAACTGAATTTTACTAAACTTGACAGAAAGCATCTGGGCATAAATAGCATTCAGTTTTATACATGTAATGCCAATCTGCAGTAAAAAAATTGCCAGGAATGAAAAATAAAAACAGCTTCTTCTCAAACAGTGCTCAACAGAATTTGACCAAAATTGACAGAAAGCGTGCTGGCATACAGGGCTTTCAAATTTATACCAATGATGCCAATCCATCATCAAATGTAGCTGCCATTACTAACAATAGACAAAACTTTAAACTACTTGGGGGTACTCACCAGAAATTGACCAAATTGGACAGAAAGCATTCTGGTAATAAGGGCTTTCAAATTTATACCAAGGATGCAATTCAGATATGGCTGCCATTACCAAAAATAGAAAATTCTTGAACTGATTTATTCTAAAACTCTACTCATCAGAATTTTTGCAAATTTTACAGAAAGTATTCTGGCATGAAAGGCTTTTAAGTTTATACAAATTATGCCAATCTACCATCAAATATGTTGCTGGTACTAAAAATTGAAAATTTTTCACAGCTTCTAAAATACCACTTAACAGACTTTGATCAAATCTGACAGTTACGAATTAGGGCTAAGTCCCCAGGAGCTGGGAGAAATCCAAGGGATAATGCTGGTTGTATAAATGACTTGTCTTTTTTTTATGCTGAGAAAGTGATCATACATATATCATCTAAGAAAGAAGATTAATCACACCAACATTAATAGACCATGTAGCAACTTTGAGTTAACAAAATCTGATGCTCGTGGCCCCTCTAAATCTAGATTGGGCTCCTCGTATATTCTAAGTCAGTTGCCTGCCGGGAGTCCCCCAGAAAAGGTGTTATCAAATTTGGCTGAAAGAAACCTTGAGCCTGGTGACAAAATGCTGCATTTTTATTTTAAGTTCTTGAAATTATTAGTACTCAGCTCATTACTGGGTGCCATCTGTAGCTTCCTCCACCATATGAAGATCATCTACTTACTTCTATCAAAAGCTGTAAACTTTGTGTATACAAAGCGAAGTATGTGACCTATGAATGGGGAACAGTACAATTTCTGTTCTCCGTCTTAAATTGGTTACCTATAATTAGCACTCAATTGTACATCATGAATGATAATAAGCTATTTCTTGCTCACACTGACTTGGTAATGCATCACTGATTAAATATATCGAGCAGTACCTAGGCGATTGTTTGACAATTAAGCTAAGCTAGGGGATTAGCCACTTATAAAAGCCCTAAATACGGTGTTTTTCATCCTTAAGGAACAGACATTATTACGTTATATACAGAGTGAGTGTTTTCTGTAATTGTGACACATCCATAGTACTATCACATGAACTACCGTATATACTCGCGTATAAGCTAATACGAACTGCAAACTGCATAGACCCAGATCTGCTGTTGCATAATGCGCTGGCAGATCTGGGTCTATGTAGTTTGTAAAGACTAATCAGTAGAACAAACAACATAGACCCTGATCTGCCAGCGCATTATGCGATAGCAGATCAGGGTCTATGTTGTTTGCATTTGGACCTGGATTATACGCGAGTACATACAGTAATTATGAAACCTGAAGCTACTTTTTTTACTGATTGATATTAACAAAAAGACCAATGTCTCTTCAACTTCATTTATCTTTTCAACTTTGATCGAGAAACATTGCAATTTATGCAGTGTTTAGAAATGAAACTAATCCAAGGCCCCTGAATACTCCCTACAGATTGTGATGAAATACACAGACTATGTACATCAGTATGAAGGCATACTGTTGGAGATTGCAAGAGCAGAGGTGTATACCATAATTATTCTGAATTGCACACCTGCGCATGCAGAAGTTTTGAAATTGTTGGAAATCTTGTTAGTTGTGAGGCTCTCTACAGCAGAATGTGAACAAGGGTTCAGTCTGTTGAACAATATCACAAGTATAAAGGACTGACCATTTAATTTTTTGGAGGGAACGGGTGTGCTCTAAATAATAGTAAAAATACGGCCTTGCCCTGTGCCAGTGTCTGAAAAAAATGTTTTTTGAGCACTGGTGCTCCAAGTTTTTCTTTCCTCTCTATAGTTTGGTTCTTTGTCTGTTGTGCATTATCCGGCATGTGTCAGCAATTGCTGTTTTCAACTTCTTCTGAACAATCACCAGACCAATTTACACTGGGCACAGAGCATCATGACATAAAAGCCTTTCAAATTTTCACAGCTTCTCCAAAACTGCTGGACAGATTTTGATCAAATTTGACAGGAAGCATCCTTGCATGAAAAACTTGCAAATTGATAAAAATTATGCCAATCCACCAGCAAATGTGGCCACCATTCCTAAAAATATAACAAGTCTTTAAATGACTTCTCCAAAACAGCTAAATAGAATTTGACCAAACTTGACAGAAAGCATTCTGGCATGAAGATGTTTCAGATTTATACAAATGATTACAATTTGCAATTAAATATGGCCCACTGTTACTAAAAATAGAAACACCTTTCAACAACTCCAAAACCACTGAATCTAATTTGACCAAACTTGACAAACAGCATCATGGCATGAAAACCTGTCACATTTATACAAATTGTGCCAATCTGCCATCAAATATGGCTGCTGTTACTAAAAATAGTAAAACCTTGAGTACTTCTAAATAACTATGTTACAGAATGTTTCCAAATTTGACAGAAATCCAAGCTTTAATGCGTCTCAGATTTTTACAAAAGATGCCGTTTGGCCATCAAAAATGGTTGCCATTACTAAAACTAGAAAAAACATTTGTACAACTTTATATAAAAGAAAGCTGAACATAATTTGACTAGGCTTAGGGGCCTTTCAATATTGGACAAATGATGCTGATGTGTGATCAGATATGGATGAAGATACAAAAGCTAGAGAAACCTTGAAACATTTGTTTTCATAATGTAAAGCATCCTACTTACCCAGGTTTCTTGGTCAACTGCTCTTGCATTCAGCTATTAGGCAGATGTCAGTCAGGTGAGTGGTCTTAGACAAACTTGGGCCTCTTGTTTCGACTTTTTTAAAAACCGTTTTGCAAACACAAATCAAGTTCAGTTGTTTTACACATTTTTAAACTTTCGGGACTTAGATTTTTATGATGAAAATCTTGTTTGTATCATTAAGTAAAACCCATGTGAAGTAGACAAATGAAATTTAATAGGAACAGCATTCATAATTAAGTAAATGATCTGATTAAATAATCAGACCATTACAGTAATTTTGAACTGTTTTTTTTTTAAAAAAAACTTGTTCTCACCATGAAACTAAAACCTTGATGTAAACAAATGAAAATTGGTAAGCATAACAATATGAATATGTAAATGACCTGGATCGATTTTAATGCCATTATAGCAATTTTTCACATTTTTAAAAACTCCTTAAATGTTTAGATTTGCAGTGGGGGAATATGTGTTCTACAAACACAAATCTAGTTCCCAAAACTAAGTAACCTTGGTCCCATTTTAAAGATAACACAATGAAAAAAACTTATGATAATAAGTTCTCTGAGAGGTAAATGTTACAGCATGCTTTCAAAGTTTTTTAAAACAAATTTGTCAACACAATAACTGAAACATGTATGAATGGATCTTTTAAATCAAATTTGATACATTGGCACATCTCATCAATATCTCATACTCAGCACTTAATGACCTTAGTTCAAGGTCAAAAGTAATAATTTTTACTTTTGAACAATATTGGCCCTTGATGGGTATTTTAATCAAACTTAGTCTTTTTCTACATCTTGACAGTATCGGGGACTATTAGAAGATCAAAAATCATGACTTACATTTTTGTACTGCAGTTAGCAGTGTAACTTGAAAACCCAACAAGGTAACAATGGATTTTTACGAAACAACATGTGGATGTAACTCATGAAAACTTTTGCTGATATTGATACACATCAATTAAAAAATGGACAAAAAGAACCATTTTTCATGGATCAGTACAAAATTATTTCTAGCCTGTAAAGTTATTCACTGGTCTCTTTGTTCAAATTTCACAAAGTACTCTGATTGTTTGAGAAATGTCACAGCTATGCAGAAATGCATTTATATTTTCAGATAAAATAACATTCATAGATCACGAGTATGCCATGTTCAACTACCAACCCCTTGATATTGCGAACCACTTCTGTGAATATGCAGGTAATCGATCTTCATTATCCAGTACAATTTCTCAGATGGTTGAATATAACCACACTGTACTACACAAATGTTCATTTTCCATTTCGAGACCATGAGGGCACATTTGAAAGGTTAGCATGCATTATACAAATATGACCAAGAGGCAATTTGAGTTGTCTATAAAATGTTGGTTAAAACACAAAAATTATTTAAACCTATCTTGAGAGACCAGGTTCTCAGTGCACAGATTTATTGATTATATAGTGTTTTGACTTGTCATGAGAGTCTACCTGCCTTGAAAGACCATAATTTTTTGGCAGAAGAGTTGGTCTTTCAAGAGAGGATCTACTATACCATATTAACCATATATGCGGGGACACATTAAAAGTTGGGACACTCTAAATTATTTGTTAAATAATTTTGTATGATTCAGGAAATTTCTGTTTAATAATTTGTTTCTAAAAATATTTTTCGACAATGAATTAGTATCATCACTAGTTTTCTGTTAAGCTAATTATTTATAAAAATGAAATTTTCTTTCAGAAAGTTATTCTATATAATTTTACCCAGCAACATTATTTTATGCCACTCTGCTCTTTTCAAAATTATTTATTTTTGACAACAAGACGACTTACTACATCGAAAATACATAACACATGATTGATGGGCATTTCCGGTCAAGTATGATGGTAAAGTTTTGTTTGATCAGGTCCTCAAAACATGTGTCAGAAGATGGAAATAAAGGTTAGTTGTTGTTGCTAGTATCATTTTCTTTTTATTTAGGACCTAAGCTACACATATTTTATTCTAAAGTGGTCTGATCTGTGCTGACACTACCACTGTTAAACAACGCATGCCATAGTGTAAGTATTATGTATTTAATCTATAATCTATCTGAACTTACCGTATATACTCATGTATAAGCTGATACCAATTGCAAACTGCAAAGACCCAGATCTGCTATCACATAATGCACTGGCAGATCTGGGTCTATGCAGTTTGTAAGGACTAATCAGTAGAACAAACAACATAGACCCTGATCTGCCGGTGCATTATGCGATGGCAGATCAGGGTCTATGTTGTTTACATTTGGACCCTGATTATATGTGAGTTATAGGGTTGTGGCAAGTCCAGTAGATAAGCTTTCACACCTCTTTTGTCATGTGCTTCGTAGCTTTTGGAGTATTTAAACAATAGGGAAAACATATGTCCAGTGTTTGACATGTCAAGTTAGCTATCAGTCATTTGAGATCCGTATGTGTGCAGTAGGTCAAAGGTTTTGACCTGCACATACTCTGGGCAAATGGACATCGGTCATAGGAGTTCTCAAAACATCATTATATCAACTTGTCTTTGATTTTGTTTATCCATTATACTGCTAAATAAACACCTTAATGAAGTAAAATTCAGTGGTCACCAGGTCTAGTTTACAGGTTGTTTTTTTTTGTCAGAAAATCAATAAAGCTGTTGATGATTAAGCTTAATTCAAAGCTGACTAAATTGTTTCTTAGTTGGACAATCAATAGATGTGTTGCAGAATAAGTGTTTTTGGTCATTTTTTTCCCATTGGTTTAAACACTGAAGCCTCAAGACAAAAGAGGTGTGAAAGCTTATCTATTGAACTTATCAAAAGCCCGGGGTCTGTACTACAGACATTGCATCAATCCCTCACAACGCATGGTTTGTGTTGCAGAGTGTCAGCACATGATAACTTTGAAACAAAATATGTGAAACCTGGGTCTGAATTAAAAAAAAAGATACTAGCAACAATAACTAACTTTTGTTATCATTCTCCAATAGTTATTTGGGGGACCTGATCAAATAAAACTTCACCATTCCACTTTACTGGAAATGCCTGTTAATCATATGTTAACATATTTTCGAGGTAGAACATCGGCTTGTTGTCAATTAATAATTATTTTAAAAAAAAACAAAGAGTAGAATAAAATACTCTTGTTGGGTGGAATTCTACTGTATAGTTTTCTGATAGAAAAAATGATGTTTTATAAATAATTAGTTTGAAAGAAAACCAGTTAATCATGGAAGGATAATACTAACACTAAAGCAGCAGCATATCCAGAACTGAAAATGACACATTTTCCTGTACATTTAATAATTAGGTATTTCAATTTTGTCTTTTTTGTCACAACTTGTAAAGCTTCTTTAAGTGTTTTTATATAAAATTTCACAAATATATTGGTGCCTCATCAATTTTCAGGAAAAAAAATGTCATGCAAGAACCATTAGAATTTCAGTATCTATGATATATTGACACCAAAATTGATAATGGCACAAATACAAAACAGTTTCCCAACATTTTGAGCTAAACAAGCTTTTCATCAGGGAAAGAAACAATTTACACCCACAAAACAAACACTAAACACAAAAGTCAAGAAGAATTCTTGAGTCCTACATGTTGAAATGATGGGGAAATAAACAAACAAAGGATTAACAATAGAAGAGAGAAAGAAAGAAGACAAAATTAAAAAATGGTCTAAAACAGGTAAATACATATCTTTGTTATGCTGCCATCAGTCCAATAAAGTTGTGTAAAAAAAAAATCAAAGAAGTATCATGCAGAAGACCAAAGTGTTTATACATATTTCACATCTCTGATTAGGGGACTTTATAGTAGGATTTTCTGTTAATCTGTGCTTAAAATATGGAAAATTTTTAGGATTTTCTGTTAATCTGTGCTTAAAATATGGATAATTTTTAGGATTTTCTGTTAATCTGTGCTTAAAATATTGATAATTTTTAGGATTTTCTGTTAATCAGTGATTAAAATATGGATAATTTTTAGGATTTTCTGTTAATCAGTGATTAAAATATGGATAATTTTCACATCAAATGTGGCATTGCTTAAAATTAAAAGCTGAAATTGAAGAGAATTGTTTGCATTGCACATTACATAGAATTACACAACAGTATAATTTGCTGATAGTGCTGACAAAAATTTCTTTTACCTGCATTATTTAACTTTTACCTGCATTATTCAACTTTGAAAACATGTTCATTAAGAGAACCTTTGATTAGTAACATTTTATTTTAAAGAAAGACTGTTTCAAGTTCAAAAGCAACTACACATTTTCTTAGTCATTGTAGATCCTATAAAAAAGCATCCTATGCACATATCCAGGCAGTACAAAATAATATCACAATGATTTCTAAAGATTTTTTACCTCAGTTGTCAAATATGTTCAACAAAGACACGTCTTACAAACTGAAAACACATACAGTTATTGAAACGATCGCAAGTTAAGTGAAGTATGGAATACAGATTGTCAATAACTTACAAATAAATATTTGTTAGCTGTAAGCCTAACATGCAGATCAGGGGAAACGTTGAGTTCGAATTGGTTTGATTAAATGCATCATTTTGGTTATTGTATACCGATTAAACATTTATAAATTTTGGTAAGCATTGCAAGCTTAGTGCCATTTAGTGATAATACATAAATATTACATTTATTGATAGATTTAAGAGTATATTTTATAAAAATAGTTATGATTAGGATGGAACTTCCAGTCAGGAAGGAAACAGAATCAAAATAAACAAATAAAGAGTCTCACTAATTAAAATAAAATTTTGGTGTCAGGTTATTCTTTTTATTCACTCTCATTTTTAAGCCTCATTTGCCAACAGATATTTTACATATTTTATGCAAACAAATTCAAACACATAAGGAAATTTTTAATGCATTCATATTTCGCAAAACTATGTAATTTTGTAAGAATTCAGTCCAAAGTTGTTCATATATCGCTTCGGTCGGTTGTGAGCACAGTTCATGTTAAATGATGGTGCATTTGATCAATGTAAACTATGCTACCAGGACAAGTTACAGCTGTTCCACACGTTTGAAATGATAGTGCTTGTTAACTGTGAGACTACTCAATCAAGTAGAGCCATATAATCGAATGAACACAGAACTAGTCTTAGTCACTAAGACATTTGATGATTCTAAAAGGCAAGATGAACATCTTGATGATTAAGATTCAGTCTGTATCTTAAGTTTGTGTGGTGTTCACAATACTCCACCAGATTTTAGAAAACACAGTTCCATACCAGGTAGTAAAATACCCAAGTTATTAAATTCTTGTCTTGAGCTCTGTGTGATAGATGGCACCATGTCTCATACAGTTAAAAAATAATGCTTAACATATATCTTAATACAATTTAAATCATGCCACTGAGCTGTGTAGCTGTCCTTCCAGCAGTTTTGCTTGTCTTGTGATAAATATGAGAAGACATGAATGTTCACTTACGTAAAATGCATAAAAGAAAGAACTTGTTGAATAATTTCAGTGCTTTTCATATCCTTACATAGAATTATTTTCCTTGTTTCATAAATTTATATGAAACAAGCACACATGCAAGATCCCCTGTATTTTACCTGTGTTGAATACAAGATACATTTGTGAATCTTGGAATAAATTGTTTCAAACAAAGAGTGTTTCTGTCTTTAGTAATTATCCTTTGATGAACATTGCACCAAGCAAGACATAATGGTAACAGTATAATCATCCAAAAAAAGACATTTGAATAAAAAAAAATTGACATTTTTATAGCTTCAGTTTGCATAAATTCATTACCATCAGAATTTGGATATACATTCTGTGTGGGATTTTGAAGATGCCTGGTGATTCATGGGTGAAAAGGTCAAAGGTGAAGGTGATGGAGATGGGGGCAGTGACATTAGATTGTGGCATTACTCTAACTTTACAATTTTCTGGCTCACAGGTGTGGATGAAGTGGATTTTTCCAGGTATCCTGAAAAGGAGTATCAACTAGACTGGATACGACATTACCTGGAATGCTGGGAAGAGATTAATGGTCGTCCAGGGTCAGGGGTCACAGACAGAGATGTAGAAGAAATGTATATCAAGGTCACCAAATTTGCACTGGTGAGTCACAATAAATTGTTTCTTTGATGGGGAAATTAAATGAAAAATGTTCATAAATTTGAAGAAGAAGAATTTATAATCTTGGACATTAATCACTTTCCAGTTCTTTTTATATGTCATTCATAAATTGTATTATGTTAAGGCATTGTTCCACTGTCCATCCATCCATTGACATTTTCTTGTCAGGCACAAAACTTCGGAAACCTTTGAAAGATTTGGATGACACATTGTGCAGATATACATCATAACTAGATGGTCAGTAGTGTGCCACAATTACACATACTACTTAAAGGTCAAGGTCACAACAAAGGAAAATATAACCATGACTTGTTTCCAAGTCCGAGCTGTACCTTTTGAACTAATGAAATTTTTTTCTATAATATATATATATATATATTGTTACGACTAGGGGTAATGTAACAAAAGAAAAGACTCAAACAAGCTTTCAAGATTTAAAATACAAATATTTAATTTCCTAAAATATTAAAATATTTCAACAAACCATCAAAGTGAACGAATTAAATTACTTACAGTATAGAATATCCTTAAAAGTCCTAAATTGTTCTAAAGTTCACTGATCCGGAAGTTAATCCAAATGTTCCGAAAGAAGTAGGTTCATAATGAAACCTTCACTGTACTGATGTGTTAATAAGAATCAGTTATATCCAAGTTTTATAAATTCCAAATAGTCCTTGTGAATATGAAATAACACAAGTTCTAGAAATGTTTCCGATAATTTCACGGAGCTGTATAATTACTAAAGTTTAAGACACAGTACTGAATTAAGATTTTACTGTATGATGGTATATATCACAAAAGTAGAATATCCACACACAAAATGAACCAAATTCGTTTATGACCTCTCAGCCTGTCAAACTATGCTAGGAATGACTAAACACAAAATTATTTCCTATTATATACGGCTAAAACACGGTATTGGTGCTGATAAAGGAATTTTCATGTTATATGCATGAAATAGAAAAATTAAACAAGATATGAACCAATTTTAAAGATTGGTAAGCCTGGCATATACCTCTCTTACTTTCCTGAAAATTTCAAGAGGTTAGTGTAACCCATTGTTGAGATATGCATGGAAACAAGGTCTAAAAATGGCCATTTTTGAGCGTTATGTAGTCTCACTCGAAAAAAGCTTGAATATAAAATAGAGAATTCTCTAAATATCATACTGAAATTATGCATTTATTGGTCTGGTTTTATGCGGAATTCTATCCTGCAAATATTGCTTCTTGAATTAAAGAAATCGGTAAAATATTATGGATTTTATAAGCAAAATACCGTCAGTAGAAGTTTTGTTTCAACACTGAAATTCAAACACTAATCTGTTGTTATATGCCAACATTTTGTACAAAATAACATTCATTATAACTTTTATTGACATCTAGAACTCGACTTTATATTATAATAAGTAGTAAAACCATTTAAATCACATGGCTAGCCAAGATATTCGATTGAGAGCTTGTTCTTTGTCAAACTTTCCAGTTCTAAATTTTGTAGTGTCTGTAACCTTTACAAGTTTATATGGCAATAATTTTGTTGTTTCATTATGGAAAAGTATAAATCCTACAAAGGCTCATGTGTATCCATGTGATGTCCAAGTTGGCCAAAATTGGTGGTGCTGTATTGTACCATTAAAAAACAGCAACTCAATAAAAAAAGTTACAGACACTACACAAACAGGTATAAAAATGAAAGATAAAAGTATTGTTCTACTTGTCATTAAAACATTGTTTTTCTCAATAGAAAGTTCCATCTTATGTGATGTAATGTTGCATCATCTATTTACCTCTGCAGCCAAGAGCAAAAAAGTGATCAAATAACTCTCTTGATTGAATATTGCATCATTCTTGCAGCACTGTCTGTTTGAGTAATTTACTACAAGACAATGTAACCTGAATTTCTTATCCTAGAAGAAGCTGCCTAATTACTTTTTCTGTTCTTTACCATGGTACATCCCTAAGACATGGGAAGACGACAAAAGCAAACCTCTGGGAACAACTCTGGTAAGTTTGTATTGAATGGTAAACCACACTCTTAAATTGTAGTGTCTGTAACCAATATCCCCTTTTTATACTGTCTATGACTTTATCCCTGTTTTTTTTTTAAAAAATGAAGCCAAATTATGTTTCCTATTACAGTATTGATGTGTAAGGCTAAATTTTGACATATTGTCTGTCTGCAATTTGTAATATTTTGGTATATTTATAGTTTCTTTCATCTAGATTTCTGATAACAGGCAACATTTTCAGTGATTTCTTACAATATGCAATTGAAACTGAGTATTTTTGCATTCCATATCATTAGACTAGTAAATTCAAACAGAAATATTATGAGAATTCAATGAGCTCAGACTTAGTATTGGATACATTGCTGATATTGTCAAATGGTTACAGACACTACTAGACATGTGAATTGACCCGACTGTTGTTTACATTATTAAGGAAAGTGTGCAATCATTGTAAATGCTAGAACATTGAATAATCATCAGGTTTTATGCTATTTCTTTTCAATCAGATACTTTTCTTTAAGAATCTACAGGTTATTCCAGTTTGCTTATGTATGAAAGCATATTGCGTACTCATTACAAGTATGTTTTGTAAAGTCTAAATTTCATCCGTATACATAGAGGAACAAAAATGAGAATGAAGTTGTTTGCTTTTAGGAAGCAAAGATAAGCCAGAAGAAGATGAACAGAAGATTAAAGCTAGAAGGGAGAAGACGAGGCTAAAGGTACAAGCCTGGAGAAAAAAACAGAGGGAAAATAAGGCGAAACATGAGGAGCTAAAAAGGGTTGATAGAGAAAGAAGAAAAGATGCAAGACTACTAAAAAAACAGCAATCACTTTCCGATTCAAATCTTCAACAAGAATTAAGAAGGAAAAAACGTGAAGAAATGAAAAGGTATCGCCAGAAAAAGAAAGAAAAAGCAGCCCTGGCAATATCGGTTAATAAGAGTGTTGATTTAAGAAGTCCGAAAACTGCTGAATTAAGTAGAAAGAAGAAAGAAGCTGTGAAAAGAACCCAAGCATGGAGAATGCGTATCAAACTGAATGAAAGTATACAGCAAGAGTGTATTCAGACTGATTGTGAAATAGGAAAATAAGGCGAAACATGAGGAGCTAAAAAGGGTTGATAGAGAAAGAAGAACAGGAACCAAGTTACAATACATCCAATCATGTGTTACTATACAGAAAAACAGGGAGAAAAAGAATTCAAGATAAAGCATGCCATTATTGGCATCAGTGAAGAAACCAAACATGATGCAGACTTAGCTATCACTTTTGAGAACAAAGCTATAGAAATTCTGAAGAAGAAAGGTGTGAAAGTAGAGGAGATCCATGAGTGGACAGATGGCTGTGCTGCCCAGTATAAGGGGAAGAAAGCCTTTGCTGACATAAGTCTGAGGAAAAAGCCATCTGTAACACGAAATTATTTCGAAACATCACATGGAAAGAGTGTTTGCGATGGTCTCGGTGCGACAGTCAAGAATGCTTGCTACAGAGCTGTAATCAGCAATAGAAAGGTGATAGGTTGTGCAGAAGATGTATATCATTTCTGTACAGAGAAACTGAAAATGGAAAATACAGATAATGAAGCTAAAACAGTTTCGAGAAGGGAGTTCATCCTTGTTAAAGATGTTGAGAGAAATAGAGAAGAAACTGATGTGCAAACACTGCAAGGTACAAGAAAATTACATGCTGTAAAGTCAGGAAGCAATGATTATGAACTGAGCATAAGAAATCTGAGCTGTTATTGTGAGCAATGCATGAAGGTTGACGGGAGATGCAACTTCAGCGAAAATGTTAATGCCTGGGAAATGAGAAAGATAATTTAAGTCAGAAAGGAAAACAACTTAAAGACAAGAATCCATCAACAATAGAAAATAATGACAAGAAAAGAAAACAAGGAAGTAACCAGAAAGATCATAACTCAGCAACAAGCGAAAAGCCTAATAAGAAACGGAAGTCAACAGAAAGACAAAACATTGTGACAAAGAAGATCAAAGTTGACAAAAAAGCACCAACCAACACAGAGAAACCAATAGAGAAATACCACCCTGGAGAATTTGTTGCTGTAGGACTTAAGCCAAAGAAGGGACCTCTAGATGTATACTTAGCAGAAGTAATAGACATTCTTCATAACGAAGTTAGACTTAAATACATGAGAAAGTCTGGCAACATGTATGTTTGGCCTGAAAAAGATGATTATTCACAAGAGGCTATAGATGCTATCTTGTACAGGGTAAAAGCTCCACAAATAGTCAATGAAAGGGGTCATTTCAAGTTTAATGCAGCTGAATTGTCTAAGCTCAAGTCAAATCTGGAAAAAAATCATAAGCACTTCTATTTGAAATGACAATATAAAGTCAAGGTTTAATGTGTAGTGTCTGTAACCTTAAGATCAATCACATATGGGTCTGTGTTTGAGTCAGCACCTTGGGTTGAACAATACTTTAGTGACTATGATTTATTGAACATTCATTATACTTCAATATTTTACTCTTACAAACACTATTTAGTATTAAACTTTCAAGTGCTATTTACCAGTTCATAATTTTAACACAAGTATTGGACATATACCTGTTACAATGTGGTTTTATCATTTTATTAACTAATCAACATTCATTTAATGAATAATTCTAGTCAATGTGTTCATGTTGAATTATTTTTGAAGTGAATTTTATGGAGATATGTATGGTTCTGCAGCTGTATTGAAATGCTATAGTTTTGTAGTGTCTGTAACCAATTTTATGGACAATGTACTTCTGACTCTTATGGAAGTTTGCAATACTTTTGGCCAGTATTAATGATTTTGTTTGTTTAAATATTCTTCTTGGTGTTAGATAAATGCCTAAATAAGATTATTCTATGTCTTTTATGTTTGTTATGCAAAAGTTTCATGGTTAGGTTTTTTTTCTTAGTGATACCTTTGTCATAGATGTTTTGATTTTTTTTTTAAGTTGTTTACCACTTCCAGTTATGTTGTTTACTTTAAATGTTGATATCCTGTTACTGATGTTACTGTGAAAAAAAATAAAGTTTTAAAGTTTTCATGCTGTTTTTCTTGCATGTTATACACCAAGTGTAGTGTCTGTAACTGTTGTTATACCAATGAATTGAAATAATGGTTAAACAAAATCGCATGCATGTTCAAGCTAAATCTAACTTGATCTGACTAGGGGACACCCTAGGGTATATAATGAGCTTCATTGAAATGTTCTATCAAACATTTCAATTTTTTAAGTGAGTGAGACTACTCTCAGCACCAATACCGTGTTTTAGCCGATAGTCTCTTACTACGCAGAATTGAAATAAAACCCATACTACGTCTTTAAACAACTGGGTATTTCGAAATAATTTCCTTCTAAATTACAACCCTCTCTGAACCAATCAGAAACTAGGTTATGCGTGACATCGCCAAAGTACTTGTGCCCTGACGTTATTAACAGTCAATCAAGTATTGACTCTAAAATGAATCATATAATCAAGGTCAGAAGTTCATACCCTCACGCGCTGGATCTCGTGACATGACTAATGCTTCAGTGAAATATTGATCCAATTTACCATATGTGTACTCTCGGAAAGACGACAGCTGTTAGACTAAGAACAGAGATCACAAACTAATAAACTATACCATTATTAAAAGAAAAATGATATATACAGGGTTCGTACAAAGTCTGGAAAGTATGGAAAAAGTATGGGAAAAAAAGAGTGCTTTTTCCAGACCTGGAAAAAGTATGGAAAATAAAGATTTTTCCCTAAAGGTCTGGAAAAAGTATGGAATTTTGGGTTGCTGTGTTTTATTTTGCTAAAGACACTTGTCGCCTGGGGTGCCATTTGATCTAGTAATGGCCCTTCTGGTTCATTGTGGTTGGTGAGACATGTGACCTATCACCCACTTGTGATTGGTGGATACTGTTTTATATTATGTGGATACCACATGCTCATTTATAGTGATACAGACTTCCAATACATGTGCCAGAGGGGTCTGGAAAATATTGCAATCCAGTCTGGAAAAAAGTCTGGAAAAGGTCTGGAATTTGTTTTACCAACAGCTGTATGAACCATGTATATAATTCCGTAACAATATATATATATATATATATATATATATATATATATATATATATATATATATATATATATATATATATATATATATATGTGCCTGTGTGTGTGTATATATATATATATATATATATATATATATATATATATATATGTGCATGTGTGTGTATATATATATATATATATATATATATATATATATATATATATATATATATATATATATATATATATATATATATATATATATATATATATATATATATATATATATATGCGCATTATGACTAGACAGTGTGTGGAAAATCACAGTCCCACTCCCTACATTAAGGTCAAGGTTACAGCAAGGAAAAATGTAACTCTGACCAGTTTTCTAGTCTCGGCTGAAACTTTAAACTACATGAGATATTTCAATGAAACATCACCCAGATATACATCATGACAAAACAGTACATCATACACCACAGTCAAACCCTACCTCAATGATCAAGGTCAACTTGGAAGAAATTTATGTCTTTGACTCGTTAGCCAGGTCCCTAGTGGGATGACAGACCTTCTTAAATTCTCGAAAATCAATATATTGTGCATGTTCTGTGATATTTACGTCTGTTGTGTTCATTGTGATCTTTAAATGACTAAACACAAAAGGGGTGGGGGTGTATACATGATTATCAGCTATTCACAGACTAGTTAAAGGAATTCATACCGCATGTTTTGTTGACTAACAGTAGCATCTAAATCTACTCCTTTCATCATCAGATTTACCAGTCAGATACATTTAATCTTCAAAGTTTGTCATTTTGATTTATGAGACCAATTTGTGTATTCAGTGTTGATGACATGATTGCATGCTGTAGACTTGTTCTGACACCTCTTCCTTTTCCAGTTGTTACCAGGTTACATAGCAAGAGATAAGATGCTGATACAGGAAACTATTTTAAATACAATTTATATTTTGGTAAGATGACCAAATTTAGCCATGTTTAGAAAATATGCAATGATAATAATGTAGTTATAATTTTTCTTTATTTATATGACTTGATAACAATTATTGTTTAATGAAATAACATAGTTAATTTCTTCCCTGCGAGGCCCCCTGCCTGGCAGCCAGCAGTACTGATTTGCTTTTATCCTGGTTGATTTGCATGCGACCTATATAGTGACTTTGTTTATAAACAGAGATCTTGCTGTTATTCTGGGTGAGTGAGTGTATCCAAAGGTTAGTAGGGCAATCCTACAATATTTCCTTGGAAACCAGAGTTTATGCTGAGAAGGCAGATTAGGTATACAGTGCATGTTTATTCTTCAGAGAATTTATATATTTTTTTCATTGAGTTTATCATTGATTGCATGATTGCAATCTGTGTGATTTAATCTTTTCCCAGTGATACATAAAAGATGATGAGTTTATTCTCATTTTTATAAATGTGTATCATTTTAAGTCCTTATAATTGAGTGATTAAGGTTATTTCCCTGGAATTCATTTAAAAAGGTTGAAGTGATTATTTTGATTCAATGATAAATATTTATTATTGAGCCAATTTGTCACTGAATTTGAGTGTTGGTAACTCTGAATTATTAATATATACAAACTGTTCAATATTTGTTATTCCAACTAATGTGATGGGTTAGTCCCTTGTTGATATTGGTACTGTGTAATTTTTGTACCATGATCTGTGATTCTTGAAATATATGAAAGAAGAACAACAAGTCTGTGTCAAGTGTATTGTATTGTTTATTTATATACTGAATTTATTTTGACTAAATCAGTGTGACAAAGCAAATTGGCTTTTTGGGATTTTGCAAACTTATATTAAGTGTAAAGGTTTCAATTTACTGGCATTCAGCCTTTAACTAAAAACAACTTGATGTGGTGAAACAACATTACATTTTTTGTGGTATTTTTGGTGGAATATGAATAAATTTTCATATCCTGTGATACAAACCTAGTGTCTCAAAGAAGGAAAGAGGGTCCATGGAATACACAACTGTTATGGAGAAAGAGATGGTTCTCACTTGATTACAACTCAGGAAAGAAGATGAAAAAAGAGAAAGAGGAGATAAACAGGAAAGGATACCTTTTTAGGAATCATGTAGAGAAAAGATTAGTGTTAAAAGAGAGAGAGAGAGAGAGAAGAAAGAAAACAAAATCTTGATAGTTACACACACACATGCAATGTCCATAGTAAGTTAGTGTTTGCGTGATGCAGCATGAACATGGTCACAGTTTATCTTCCTACTTATTAATGATTTAAAATGAAAATAATAAAAACAAAAATTTTAATGCATGACAGTTCATTAATTTGTTATTTCCTCTTGTCTATGTTGCAGGCAGCCCATTTCTTCTGGGCTACATGGGCAATCATCCAGGCCAAATATTCCAAGATTGACTTTGATTTTCTAGGGTATGTCATCTTTTTATGTTCTTTTATGTTCATCCAGTATTTATGTCTCTCCACCATTGGAAGGGTATATTTTTTGGTTTTCTGCTGTCTGTTCATCTGCCATACTTTATTGTGAGATAGCTAAAAACTAATGAGCCAAACCAGACTAAATTTGATATTTAAATACAGTACAACTCATGCGCATCTCAGTGAGACAGTTTATCTCCATGCTCACTTCACACTGAAGTGCCATGATGGATGGGTAAAAGCCTAGTAGCTCATCACCACAATTCTGCAACACATGTTGTGCACCTCCATGGCAGAGAGGTTTGGAGGCATCATAGTGATTGACAGTTGAACAGTCGATGCATGAAGACCACCCATGGAAAAACCAAGTGATTGACAGCCAGTACATGAAGACTAACCCATGGAAAAAATAGACATCAGTAATTCATAATTGGACATCTAAGGAAGAATCATCTTTATGTCAATTATATGTTTAGCAAATAAAAAATCATTTTGAAAGAGTGTTAAGTATTCAGCATATGCGTGTTTAGAAAAGGTTGGTATGCTTCTATTGCACAACTTGTATTTACCTTTATCCTCATGTTAAGAATCTATATGCATGCACAATTCAGTTTAAACAATATAGTCTGTCAATTTTACATCATGATCAGAGGAAAGTGGATATCACGGACACTTTTACGAATTTTACATTTTTACTTTATTTCAAAGAAATCTTAACTAACTTGCACATTGACCTAATGAGAAGCACAGCTGTCAGCTTTTTTCTGAGAGGCGTCAATTTATCTCATTGATAAAAAGGAAAAGTAATCCAATGAGATATGCAAATTTAAATTGTAAGTGACAACTATTGCAATTGAAAACAAAGAAATGAAGTGAAAATGCACAGAATCGTATGATATTTACACTGAAATGCAAATCATGTGTTTAGTCCTTGAGTAATAGTGATGGTATGTACCGTCAACAAATATCACATGTTCACATGGTTGGGTAAAAGTTTTGAGCAAGATTTTATTTGAATGCCTATTAACATTAAGATGGCCTAGTGTGTACTGTAAAAGGGCCCAGGAGTCTGGAGTATAACTTTTGAACCACTGAAGATATTTTAATGAAACTTTGCCATAGTATATATAATGACTAGATGGTGTTTCAAGTACCATAGTCATGCCCTCTGCCTCAAGATCAAGGTCACTGCAAGGGAAAATGTAATTCTGTGACTTGCATCCTTGTCCAGAGTATAACTTCTGAGCCACTAGAATATTTAAATGAAACTTTGCCCAGATATATGTATCACGATTAGATGGTGTGTTGCATACCACATCCATACCCCCTTGTCTCAAGGTCAAGGTCACAGCATGTAATTCAGTGACTTGTATCCTTGTCCAGAGTATAACTTTTTAAGAACTGAAGATATCTTAATAAAACTTGAGCCAGTTATACATCATAACTAGTCGGTGTATCAAATACCATAACCATCCCTCCTGCCAAAAAGTCAAGGTCACATCAATGAAAAACATAAACCAATGACTGCTATCCATATATGGGAATAACATTTGAACCAATGAAGATATTTTATGGAAACTTGTACCTGTTATATATCTTAACTTGACAGTGTCTAGCATATTCAGTCATACCCCATGCCCTCAAGGTCAAGGTCACAACAAGGGATAATGTAAGTCATTGGCTTGTTTCTTTGTCCAGGCTGTCACTTTCTAACCCTAGCAGATATTTTGATGAGATAATGTAAGTCATTGGCTTGTTTCTTTGTCCAGGCTTTCACTTTCTAACCCTAGCAGATATTTTGATGAGACTTTACCCTGGTCCTTGCCTTATTATACAGTAGTCAAGTCCCTAGCTCAAGGTCAAGACTGTTAGTAGGAAAAAGTTCATGAGATGGGTGTATCATGTGCCATTTGTGGTACTCTTGTTGCTGTATATTTGAGACCCTTTTTTGTGCATCATCCGTGCCAGGCTAGTGGGTCAAAATTGGAATTGTCGCCCCCTTTAAATGACTTTGCATATTTGACACCACAAGTTGCATTACATCTAGTAGTGGAGTAAAACTATAGGAAGTAACCTTCGGTAACAAGTAACCAAATATTTTAAAACTGCTTCTTAGTATCTGTTGATTCACATTAGGGTACAGTGTTGACGCCATAAAAACAAAGATGAAAAAAATGAAATCTTGTTTTCAGAGGCTTTACTCAGATATACAGTAACAAGTAACTGATCAGATACCAATTTTTTCATAAGGAATCAGTTTTAGCTGGATGCAAACAATTCTGGCTTATGGATTGATGACGTATATCTGTCCATCTGGATGGTGTCAACACTCAGGTTTGGGTTTGTGTTGAGGCCATTTTCATTTTGCAGTATGTTTTTGAATTTTATAGTATTTCAGCTGATGGATGAATTTTACATGTAGAGAAGAAAAGGGTGTACATCAAATTTCATTTACTTTTTCACATGGATTATCTTAAATTCATGCTAAACTTGAAAGATAGTACCGATCATAATATTTCTGTATTATTAAATTTGTACCCCTACACTTTAGCAGGAGATTTTGTGATATCGTTCATCTGTCTGTCCATAATTCTGTATCCTTCTCAACTGATGGATGGAAATTCACAAAATTTTGTACATAGGTTGCCTATGTGATAACCATCTGCAAACTGGGTATAGTTTTTGAGTCTCCCCTGGGAGAGGCTGAGGGTCAAATATACAAAAAGTGCATTTACAATGACATTTTCCAGTATTTTTTTTACAAAACTTTAAAGATCCAATCAGAACATAAGGACATGCAATATATGTTATGGATTTGGTGTTGTGACCCCAGGGTCAAGGTCGGTGGTCAGGGTCTGGGGCATATGTAATAAAAAGTGGGGGGATTTGCCATGGAAATAGTTCTATTTTCAAATGCAGTAAATTAACCAAACCTGTGACATTTAGTTTTTAGCTCTACTGGTCACTGTCAGAAGAGCATATGGTATGGCCTGTTCTCTGTTGTCTGATGTCCAACATCGATGTCTAGTTGGTTATAAATGAAAATGGTGCCACCCAGACATCCAATATAACAACCACAGTGGCCATTTTGAAAATCTTGTTATCTCTACTCTACCTGAATCAATGGTCATATTAATATGGGGTTTTAACTAAATGATTTCTTATGATGTCTAGTTGGTCCTAAATGAAAATGGTGCTGATCTGACATCCAATATGGCTACCACAGCAGCCATCTTGAAAATCTTGTTATTGCTACTCCTCCTGAATGGAAAATCATGTTAGCATGTGATTTTCACTGGAAGACTTCTTATTGTGACTATTTGGTCCTAAATAAAATTTGTGCCAATCTGAAAACCAATATGTTGTTAATACATGATGTTAGATTTACAATTGTATGACAGCTCATTAATGCATGATGATAGATTTATAGTAGTGTGACAAATTGTTAATACATGATGATAGATTTATAACAATTATAACAGATTGTTAATGCATGATGATTGAATTAGATTACACTAGTACAACAGATTTTTGATACATGATGATTATCTGTTTTGTAGGTATGGAATTATGAAGTACAATGAATTTCTTTCACGTAAAGATGAGTATCTAGCCTTGAAACTGCCAGACTAACCAGTGAGGATTCACCTTTTAACCTGAATTACTCAGTGAGGACTATCAGTGTTTAACATTTAGTTGGCAGAGATGTTATGCCTTAAATGTTAAGAAAGAAACATTCTGTGATGAATATTGTGTTGCTAATTTTTAATGTGATTGAATAATATACATTTTTCTAACAAGAGAAATTCAAAAGATTTCCATGATATAAGGAGTTCATCTTATAGTTCCCAAACATATTTATTCAGATCCTGACATATGTAGGAATTTTACTGTAGGTATTGATTGCTCTCAGGTTTATTAATGTATTTTAAATATTCTGTTTTAATTTTGAATTTTTTTTTAATGAAATATTTTAGATTATGATCCAATAGAATGCTATGTAATTACTAAGGATTCTTTGACCAACAGCAAGAGACAAAAGAATCAGATAACTCATTGTGTAATTCCTCATTTCTTGTACAGAAAACATCGGTTATCGTTTTTTTCGTTAAAATGTAAAACTGTCTGAATAATGATTGGTTAGTTTTTAATGGCACTTTCTGTCTGGATAATGGACCATTTCCAAAATTGCTTAGAATGATTGGAGAATATACCCATAATGAGATCAAGTAAGTGGTCAGGCTAAACAGATAGATCACATAAGGTGTCAAATTGACCTTAAGCGTCATTAGGGGTACACTTCCATGATACTTTTCTGTTTTGGAAAATGTCCATTTGTTTGCAGAATAGTTGATAATTATATATATTATATACCATATATACTCAATTATAAGTTGACTCGACTGTAAGTTGAAGCCCCTATTTAGGGCTGCAAAAAGGTAATTTCTCTTTGACTCTGCTATAAGTCAGGGTGTATTTTGCAAGTCAGATCCGTCTGAAGGAGTGACTTGTCGTCAGTGAGTCAGAGTTACACTTTCAACATATAAACAAGCCAAAATGGATAGATAGATATATGGATAGATAGGGAAAATAAAGACAAAACCAGTGTAAAATACAATTAATTCTACTTAAATTCATGTTTTTTTCTGTCAAAGTTTGCATATTAGTAAGTCATAATCATAAGTGGCTAATTTTTCCTTGGGTATTTAAATTCATGGTTTGGGGCAACAACGAAAACCGCGAAAATTGGTCCCCCACAAAAATTTCTGATACTACAGTATGCAGCTGATGCAAGGAGAGTAACTGAGGCTTGAAGCATTTAAGTCTTCCTCTGATCACTACTGGAACTTGATGCAAACTACCTGTTCTTAGCAATTTAGCATGATTGACATTTATTCTTATCCATTTCGTTAGACATATTGAACAAACATTTGGGGTTGATTATTGTTGAATTTCATGTCTAGTCATTATGTCAGTGATTTTATATTTGCTATGCACAATGGACAATTATCAATTACTACCGTTTATACTTGTGTATAATCCAATTCCAAATGCAAACAACATAGATCCTGATCTGCTGTCGTATAATGTGCTGGCAGATCAGGGTCTATTTTGTATGTTCTACTGATTTGTCTGTACAAACTGCATAGACCCAGATCTGCTGGCGCATTATGCGACGACAGATCTGGGTCTATGCAGTTTGCAGTTGGTATTGGCTTATACAAGAGCATATACAGTAAGTGATCTTTTAGGGCTTTTCGCGCACATTAATTACAATGCTGTGTCAGCACACTACTAGCATTACATAGTGGAATCACACATGGTGCTTTTCTATTAGTTCAGTTTTACTCCAGTGTTGATTATTTGTTATAAAGTGTACATGTTTTTCAGTTTCACAACTGTTTAGTAACTTAATAGGGTTTTCATTCATAAATACCCTCCTGACTTTTTTTGCGGAGTGTATTTTTGAACACAATGGCATTATGAGATGAGAAGTACTATGGGTAATTTCACTGTGTGTGAATAACCTAATTTTTATTTTTTTTTCAATCATTTTGGGGAAATCGGCTTTTCTCACAGTACTCTTGGCATAGCTATCGATGATGTAGGATTTAATGACTTGTGCAACTGGGCATGTCGTGGTAGACAGTAATTGTAACATTGAATTTTGGAGCCTAATCCTGTTTACTTGACAGCAGATGATGCATCCACATCATCAAGACAAGGAATCTTCATTCTTCAAAAGATACACACACAAATTAAAAATTTCCAGAGCAGATGAACGTGACAGGGATTAGATGAATTAGATTGGTAACTACTGCTGTTCATGAATAGCTGAAGTTATTCTAGATGGAGTTCAGATTTGTACAAATGATGCTGATCCACCTTCAAGTATGGCCACTGTTACTAAATATACAAAAACCTTTATACAACTTCTATAAATCTGTTCAACAGAATTTGACCAAATTTGACTGGAAGCATCCTGGTACAGATGACATTGAATTTTATTCAAATGATGTCGATCCATCATCAAATGCAGCTGCCATTACTGAAAACAGAAAAAACTTTATAGAACTTCTCAGAAACTGCTGAACAAAATTTGACCAGAAATTGACAGAAATCATCCTGGCATTGATGGCTTTTAAGTTTGTATGGATGATGATGCATTTCAATCCAATATGGCTATCGATACTTTAAAAAAAAAACTTTGAAAAGACTTCTCTTAAACTGCTCAAGGGAATTTGACCAAATTTGACAGAAAGCATCTTGGCATAGATGGCTTTAAAATTTATACAAATGGTGCATATCTCCATCATTTATCACTGCTTTACTAACAATAGAAAATTCTTTAAACGACTTCTTTTTAAAAACCACTCAACAGAATTTGACCACATTTGATACCATACCAGCATAGAGTGTTTTCAGTTTTGTACAGATATAGGGTTCTAGGATTAACTGTCCTAGGTCAGTTGGTCATAGGATGTATGGTTAGCCATATGGTCATAAGGACTATTGGTCATAGGTATCAGTCATATTTAATAATAAATAAGTATGTCGGCTCTTTACTTAACAGACTGACTGCTGTCAGATGCAAGCATTCAACAATCCTAATAGAAGAAGTAACTTTTATTTACCGTAATCAATATCAAGCATAATAATTCTGAAACTATAAACTATAATAATAAAGAATTACTTGGATATGTATGTAGTTATTATAGTCAATTTTATGCATTATAGTTTCTACCAAGAAATTGTGCTTAATTTAATAGTCCTAAGTATGCGACAAAAAAGGGATTGCACACAAGTATGTTATGACATCCATTTGATTGTACGTTGCGATGGCTCTGATGGCTCTCTCATGCAGGAGGTGATAGCGCTTCATAACAGGTTATTCAACTCAGGGAAACCTCTTGCATAAAAGTGGTTTTATGCTTGATGTAGTAATTTCTCAGCCCGTCTAGAAATCTCCACATAGTTGGGTGACTACTCTGAAACAAAGCTTGCATGCCATAATGCCAAGCTTCTACTGAATTTGTTGTTCATTCTAGCCCTTCTGCTGCAGTCTCATTGATTCCAGATGTTGATAGGAAACAGCGTGATTTAGACAGAAACCCAGTCAAATAAAACCAACACTTGTTTTTAATTAACTCGAGCAGAATTAGTTATTAGAGTGACTTACAACTAAAATGAAGCCAATACTTGTTTTGAACAATCTTGCAGAAAATCAGTCACACAAAACCAAACTAATAATAGTTTTACCATGATTAAGACAGAAACCAGTCAAAAAAACCAACACTTGTTTTCAATTAGCATGGTCATTTTTTTATAGTGATTTAGACGGAAAATGAAACCAATACTTGTTTTGAATGGTCTTGCAGAAAATCAGTCACATGAAACTAATAATAGTTTCTGTATTTGGGACCCAATGACTAATAGTACTATGACCAATACTCCTTATGACCAAAAGTCCATATGACCATATGTCCTATGACCAAATGCCCTGTGACCATTAGTCTCATCACCAGATATAGATGCCATTACTAAAACAAACAGAAAATCTTGAAACAACTTCTTTGCAAAAACTACTCAACAGAATTTGACCAAATTGACAGCATCCTGGCATTGAGGGCTTTCAAAATTGTACAGATGATGCTGATTTTCCTTAAAATTTGGTTGCCATTAAATAAAATAGAAAATGCTTTAAATGACTTCATTGCAAAAAAATACTAAAAAGAATTTGACCAAATATGATGGAAAGCATCTTGGCATGAATAGCTTTCAAGTTTTGTATAAATGATGCTAATCTGTCATCATATATGGATGCTGCTACTAAGAATTGAAAAACCAGTATTAACTTGTTCTAAAAAGCTGCATAATAGAATTTTACCAGATTTTGACAGAAATCATTCAATCTTTTGCATTTATAGAAATTATGCTGATCCACCATCAAATATGAGCACTTTTACACAAATTAAATAAAATTTTCTCAAAAAACTGTTTAACAGAATTGAACAAACTTTGACAGAAATCATCCAGGCATAGAAACCTTTCAATATTGGACAAATTATGCTGATATGCCATGAAATATGGATGCAGATATAAAACTGATGAAACCTTGAAACATGTTTTCACGACATGCAATCAATAGCATTTAAAGACATTTTGACAGAAAGTGACCCAGATTTCTTGGCCAACTGCCCATGCATTTGGTTGTTAGGCTGATGTCGGCCATAGAGCGATCTCAGTCCCACTTGTGACTCTTGTTTTACAGAATTGCAGTAAGAATGGGTTATGTCATTTCTTAGCTTACCTGGTTGTAAAGCCAAGTGCGCTTATCCAGCATCCGGTGTGTCTTGTCCATCGTCTTTTGTGTGTCTGTGTATGAAAATAGGAAACCCTTTAAACAACTTATACTCCAAAATAGCTGAACAGAATCTGACCAAATTTAATAAAAAGCATCCTGGCTCAAAGGGCTTTTAAATTTATACAAATGATGCTAATCTACCATCAAATATGGCCACTGTTACTAAAAATAGAAAAACTTGAAAATAACTTCTTTTCAAAAACTGTTCAACAGAATTTGACCAAATTTGACAGAAACCATCCTGGCATAAAGAGCTTTCAAATTGGTACAAGTGATCCTGACGTGCCATCAAATAAGGCTGCAGTCGCTAAAAATATAAAAAATCTTTTGCGTACAACTTGTCAAAAACCACTAAACAGAATTTTATCAAATTTGACTGAAAGCATCCTAGGGTGAAGGCCTTTCATATTGATACAAAGAGTGCTGATCTGGCATCAAATACGGCCACCATTTACTATAAACAGACAAACATTGAAACAAATTTATTAAAAAGACAAAATTTGACTAACTTTGAAAGAAAGTATCCTAGCCTTTCAGTATAGGACAAATGATGCTGATATGCCATCAGATATGGGGGAAGATACAAAAAAATAGAGAAAACCTGCTACAATTGTTGTATTATGTATGCAGTATTATGTATGCATTGGAAGATATTTGTACAGAAGCATCCTACTGAGTCAGATTTCTTGGTCCACTGCTCTTGCATTTGTCTATTAGGCAGGTATCAGCTGTGTGAGTGATCTCAGACCAATTTAGAACTCTTGTTAAGTTTTTATATATTACGGGACCAAGTAAAAATATATTAATCCATGAGAATGTTTGTGTTTATTTTTTACTGCATGACTCGACACAAAAATTGGTAATAATTAGCAGTGTGTAAATGATACCCATTGTAGAGTTACTGCAGCCTATTGCCTCTCCATTGAAGAGGCTTTTGTGTGTAAATGATACCCATTGTAGAGTTACTGCAGCCTATTGCCACTCCATTGAAGAGGCTTTTGTGTGTAAATGATACCCATTGTAGAGTTACTGCAGCCTATTGCCACTCCATTGAAGAGGCTTTTGTGTGTAAATGATACCCATTGTAGAGTTACTGCAGCCTATTGCCTCTCCATTGAAGAGGCTTTTGTGTGTAAATGATACCCATTGTAGAGTTACTGCAGCCTATTGCCACTCCATTGAAGAGGCTTTTGTGTGTAAATGATACCCATTGTAGAGTTACTGCAGCCTATTGCCACTCCATTGAAGAGGCTTTTGTGTGTAAATGATACCCATTGTAGAGTTACTGCAGCCTATTGCCACTCCATTGAAGAGGCTTTTGTGTGTAAATGATACCCATTGTAGAGTTACTGCAGCCTATTGCCTCTCCATTGAAGAGGCTTTTGTGTGTAAATGATACCCATTGTAGAGTTACTGCAGCCTATTGCCACTCCATTGAAGAAGCTTTTATAGACTTTTTCTGACATAGCATTACACATAACTTTTTTTTTTTTTCATTTTCCTACATCATTTGAGAAATTAAATTTTGAATGGTATTTTAAAACTTTTCTTGGTTACGGACATTGTATTTGTTATTTCTGATAAGTCATATGATCATATTAATTTAATATGGTCATTTTCTATTATTTTAGTTGCTATATATTATACTAAAAAGATAGTGAACAAATTTCACTGTGTTAGACAATAGGATAATGGAATAGGAGCCATTTTATTTAATTGGGACAGCTTTACCATACTTGTTATGGGTTTTTGTTTTATAACCATCTGACATGTCTGTTTGAAGTTTTACATATAGTAAAACATAGTAGCGCAAAATGTTTCATACAAATTTAAATATTTCACATAAAACAATTCATATATTTCTTTGCTATATCTTTGTACAGTTTTGTTCTGGCATTCATTTTTTGCTGGTCTACTTAAGGGCCAAAGTATCATAGCTAACAGGATATAAACTGTAGACAACCCTACAGCCCTGTCAACAAAAATACGAAAACAAAGTTTTTTCTTATTTTCCTCTTGCATTATGCCAATTTATTATCCATGCAAACATCAGCATGTACCAAAACATATAGCATGTATCCTTGATAATGTTTGGCCCTTGATTTACAGTAATATCATTATTGATATACAATGAAACGTTAGTGGATATCTCCATTATGAGAGACACCTGATTATAAGGAACAACATTTATAAAACCATTGCCAATTTAATTAGATATTTCACCTATGTAGGAAACCACCTGTCCCAAGTGTCCTTTATAGAGAGGTTTTATAAGGGACTGCAGCTTATTCTGGATTGTTTTATATCACTTTTGATACCTTTCTGAAGTTTTTACCTTTAAGTTGTACACCATAATATTTCTTTGTTATTAGCACACAGACACACACACATATATATACAATAAAGATTGTTTATTATGTTCTTGAATAAAACGTTTCTTGTGTTATAATGTCCGAGTTTAAATTCCCCGGTCAAATTTCTAATTAATATGTATTCCGAAGGCTTTGTTATACCGTTTCTTTTTTACAATGTTTAATTGGTTATAGCTTTGATTTGTGTGGTTCGCCTGAGAAAATGAGCTCAGTTATAATGTTTTTATTGCCTGATGCACTGAAGCCAGATAAAAAATGAAGGTTAGTGCTCAGAAAATCTGATAGACCGACACCCAGGGCCCCTCTAATTTCAGATCAGGCCCCTCCTGTATTCTAAGTGAAGTGCCCATCGGGCTTATCAAAAAAAAAATTGTAATTTGCCTGAGAAAACTTTAATCGAGCTAATGAAATGCAGCATTTTAATTTCAAGTTGTTGAAAAACTAGTCAATTATTAATATGTATGCCCCTTACCCTTATGAAGATCGTCTACTTAACATACTTCTATCAAAAGCTGTAAGCTTTGTGTACAAAGCAAAGCATGTGACATATGAACGGGAAACAGATTTCCTGGGTTACCTATAATTAGTGCTCACTTAGCTTTAACATACATGTGGGTCTACCAGTGGTAGGACAAAAATACCATTTTTAAGCCATCTACCACACTTATGATTTTATAGTTGAAATCTACCACTTTTAAAAATTAAAAAAATTTTTTTTTAAATTAAATAAAAACAACAAAAAACCCAGTATTTTCTTTTGTTCTAACTATGCATTACAGAAACCAGCCAGAACCAGTCTCCTGGGTACTGGAACCATTCCAGCAGTCATTGCAACCGGTGCACTGATGTGTGGCTGAATAATAGGATTAAGGATAAGATGTGTACACAACAAGGTGTTAACTGATTACCTTATTGTTGTAATCTGGAGAGTTTAGGCCAAATACGGGATGTTTTTTGGAGTGTTATAAGTAATAAAGGGATCAAATGTGGTCAATTATGGCTTTTGAGTCTTTGATTTAAAATCGGTCGTCTTTTGGCGGAGGTGAGATAATAAGGAAAGACTGATCAACAAAATTATTTTGGCAGAAACACTGGAGTAAGTATTTTCAGATTAATAGAAAACAGATGACTATTGACAATTTCTTTCCATCCAAATAAATAAAGGACTAATTTACTATTTACTAGTCTTTAAGTTATTGAACAAAGACGTTTTCACATAAGAGTGATTTTTATGATTCACCAGTGATACATGTACATGTATGTTGATACTTTCATCAAATGGTAAAACTTACTGAGTTATCATTTTTCTTCATGATAACATGTATTTATACAAATGTATGTTCTTTTTTGAAAATTGTATTACCATTACATACAAGTTCTGATAGTAATCATACCTGTATAAATTGTTTACTGCATGTATATTCAATGTCATTGACATGGACAAGTACATAAACATTTTGAAAAAAAAAAGAATTTGGATATAATGTTACTCAGTTATGACGTTCTAAAATTCCAGTCCCCTCTGAAACATTATAAACAATCTTTACTGTGTATGCATATATATATATATATATATATATATATATATATATATATATACACTCTCATATGATGTAAAAGTATTGTTTTGAAGTATTTTCAGGGAAAATGGGATTTGTTTCTTGTAATTGATGCCATATTTACCTATTTTTTCAATTATAACAACACACGCACAGAAAATTTAAAGGTATTGTTTTTAAGTATTTTCAGGGATAAAGGTGGAATTTGTTTCTTGCAATATACTGATGCAATATTTTCCTGGTATGGAGATATTTCATATATAATGCGGTGACAGTTGTGCCTCATATATTACTTTAACTCATTATTGTATGTTTACCAGTTGCCACAATTGAAAAGTTGAATAACAGAGACCTTTATCCCACATGACAATTGGTTCTTTTTTCCATCATATACTAATTATGCATTCAATTCATCCAATCATATTTTAGCTTGCTTATAGTGAGGAAACATTGAACAATTAAGAAACAAAAATGCTGACATTGTCAGTGACCTTGAAATACCCTTGAAGAAGAAAGCATGAGAGATCTAAATGAATTTGATTTTCTCAAGCATTATTGATCGACTGATAACCTGTGATTATGTGTATAAGTGCTTGGTAATTTTGTCCCATGTATTTTTATGATTATGCAGAGCATTTGTTTTTATTTTGACTTGTACCATATAAAATTAGTTTTAATTTGAAAAGAAATAGATTGGATTAAAGTCTTTTATATTTACAAAATAATGTGTGTTGAATTTTGTGTTCTTTTACTATGCTGCTCCTGTTCTCTCACATTTAGATTGACACAATATGGGCTGTCTCAAAATGTTAATAATGCAACAAAAATAATATGTATAGAGAGGATATTTGCTTGAAACGAGTGAATAACGGATATATTTCATCGAGTGGGTGAAAAACTCAGTATTTTCACGAGTGGCTAAGCCACGAGTGATAATACTTAAGTTTTTCACCCACGAGATGAAATATATCCGTTATTCACTCGGAGAAAGCAAATATTCTTTTTATTTTATGCTCAAGCGTATTGTCTAGCAATTTGTATAACACACTGAAGTAGCTGATTTCTTACTGCATCCCGTGCGATAATGTCAGCGGTTTATCGTTTATGATTTGCTCTGTTTTGTGTATATTTGCACATAAAATATCAGTAGTTACATAATGCTTCTTCCCAATTCAAGGTAAAATATCAGATAAAAAGAAAATGAAACAAATTTTTTTTATGTCTGTTACTGGATTTGAACGTGATTCGCCGGGATGCGAAGTGGCCATCTTTACCACTACACCACGCGAGCTATTGACTGCCAGTTAAAAAATATCATATTTTTTCACTGCAGTGAAATATCACAATTATATCTCTCAGAAAATCCAGTATTTCACTGCCTAGCATAAAATAATGATAGATATTCTTTAGTAATGCTAAATATTTTCCAGGGAATGAAGGGAATTTTGGAATCCTGGGAATGTAATGGCATATAGACCTGTGCAATATCATGAATCTTACAGAAATCACTTCAACCATTTGTTTGATCCATTTGTCAGCAGCCAAGACAGTAGCAAATCCAAGCATGCCATAAATGACAGCAGAAAAGGAGAGGAACTTAAGTTCAGTAATGAATTTTAGAAAGTTGCCAAAGAAGAACATGAACACATTGTACTTTGATAATTAATTATAGTAGCATGCACACATTGAACCCAAGATTTTTACAAGCTTTAGGTTTATTGCTGATCTGAAAACACGAAGTAAATTTCTATACAATATTTTATATCTTTATTGTAGTTTAACATCTATCATTCATATTTTTTATTGTCACTTGAGACATACATTTTCTCAGCTGAAAATATGCATTTTGTGGGTTTCCTCTACATGTTGGATTTTCAGAGAGTTATGGCCCTTTGTGTCTGAAGTTATTGCTGTATATGCAGTGTCATGTGACTTGCATTATAAACCATTGAAGCTGATTGCCACTTCTCAGCATTTTACCGCATTTACATGTATATATGTGCCTTTCTTGGGTCTCATGAACATCTTGTTATTCAGCAGATTTATTACCCTTTAACAGCACTTGAACACACTTTGTTTCACTAACTGTAGGGCATTGTTTACCTATTTTACCTTGTTTTTTGCCTTATCGGTAAAGCTCGAGTTAGATTTATGTATTATCTTTTAAATGACAGCTGTTTTTATGTTTTTACTGCTGTCAGTTTTGTAACAATTGGCATTGAGATACCCCCCCCCCCCCCCCTGCAGCACTGGTGTCAGCATCAGTGTCCACACATATAAAAGCATATACAGGTGGCCAAGGGGGATTACTTTGTAGATGTATAATATTTGTATATTCTTGGTTAACTTTGTCTTCTTAGCTCATAAGCATATATATTTTTGAACCCAGTATACACACTGTTACAGCTGGAATCGTGAAACGTTGTGAGGGGATACATCTTGGTCAGTACTAAACAAAAGTAGGTCACTGTGACCCACACTTCATGCTGCACTAACTTAGGTTACATACTGTTTTTTAAGTTTATTTCTTAAGCACTGTTGATGCTACAATCAATTTACTAAACTCATAATATCAGTTGATCCAGAAATGTTCGCATTACTTAGTATATAAATTGTTGCAAAAAATGTATCAGTTAAAATGGACGAGAAAAAAAATGATTAATCTATATTTTAAAGAAGAAATGAAGAATAAAAAATGAATGTTGGGTTTGCCATGAACTGACACATCCAGAGGACACTGAAGTAACACAGGATAACAAAGATTATCTAATCTAAAAGTCCTCAAATGAGATAACGCGGGATAAAGGTCCTTGAATGAGATTACATGAGATAAAGGTCCTCGAATGAGATAACATGGGATAAAGATAGTTATTAACAGAAGTTATATTTCTAAGTGTGGTAGAACTGTTAATATTTCTTAAATTGCAAATTCATAATAGATTACTGTCTGAACAATCAGCTAGTTGAGTGTTGCTCCATTACCCATATAACCTGGTTAGTAACAGCTGGTACACGGACATATCAACATTTCATTGAAAAAAAATCCTTTCTTTCCACATAATGTATTTCTGCTTTAAAAAGGATGTTATATATGCATTTGTAAAAAAAAAAATCCAAGAATTAGTACATGTAAAAGCAGTGTTGTGATTACTGCCCATCCTATGAGGAGTCATCTAGATAGTGTTAGTATCCCACTTTAAGTGTCCTCATAGGGTAAATGGCACTGCACCCAGCCTTATTTAATGATAAACGGACAACACTGACTGATACTAAGGCTATGACTAGTACTACTACTACCAGAGCACTTCCAGTACATCATGGAGCTTCAAAGGCTAGTAATTGACCCATAAAATGTTCAATGTACATATTCCCATTCGGACTGCAGAAAAAATCCTGTATGTACATTTTCTTTAAGGCACTGCACACAAAAATCTAATTGACAAGAAAGATAATTACACAAAGAGAACTACGGAATTCTTATATTTTAAAGGAGCACTACTCTGTAAATTTTCATACATTTTTTTTTTTTTCTGTTTTATTCAAAATGTCCAAAAATTGTGAAATTAAGCATGGATTCAATGTAAAATGGTTGAAAATAGTGTTTAAAGAAGGTCCAGGGTCGATGTACATAGTGGTTTCCTCATCTAAAAATAGAACTTTACTACGTAATATGGTCATGAGACGCACCAAAACGATAATCTAAGGCACAAATGGCAGGTAGCCCATGTGAGAATGTGTTTTGATGCCTTCACATCAATTTCTGTGTCACTAAAAGGCCATCTTCTGCTGTTGCCAATGGGATGAAATAGTTTAATACATAGTAATGTATTCTCCCATTAGTCAAGTATTTTTGATACACTATATATACATATATATATATATTTATATATATATATCTCTTTCTTTCTCTCTCTCTCTCTCTTCCAAAGCAAAACAATTAAAGGCTGAGCCTTCTGTTTGTTTATTTGATGGTAAAAATGGAATCGTGGCTAAAATCAATGTATATTCAACATATTTTGATAATATTAGTGGCAGATATGGTGCAGATGATCTAACAAAGAGATTACATATTTTTCTATTTAATTTTGAAGGTTGTATAGTAGAAGAAAAAGGATGATTTTCGACATCAATAAGATACGAGTCTTCAATATAAAATTTATTAGGTGTATCAGTTAAGTAAAATAAATAATATGAGATCCATTATAGTTGTTCTTGATTTGGACAGAGAAATGCTAGGAAAACCTTTTTTTAAAAATGAAACTAAACGTTAATTTTTATGAAATAATATGCCCATGTTCTCTCTACCAATTTTTAATAAGTTTCTGAGACAAATAAAAAAATTCCTTTTAGAAATTGAAAATTTATTAAGTTGGAGAACATTATTCTGAAAGTTTGTAGTTTTCTGGTAAATTCTTGACATTTTTTATTGACATAATTCCATTTCAGCACAACTCCTTCAGAACAGCCATTAGCATTGAATTCTTTTAATTTTCGTTGAATGTACAAATGCCTAATTTTAAATAACCATAAGGTATTGTATTGATGTTGTTAATGAGATATATTTTTATCATCATGGCAAGACATATACATTGCTCATCGTAATGCTGTACATTTCATGATTGTATGACCTGAGCAAATTCCTTTGTTGATAATTGTCCTCATGATAGAATAAAGTTTTGATACATCTCAAATTTTGCATCTTAAATTCTGTTTGATCACTCACTTCGTTATACTTTCCTACACTTTCTTTTCCTCATGATAAGTCCACAATTTTATGCATTATGCAACAGCAGATCTGGGTCTATGCAGTTTGCAGTTGGTATTGGGTTATACGTGAGTATATACGGTATCATTCTATCTATCAATACTATCAAAATATCTAGATATCCATTCTCATCAGGTTTTGATGCATTTGTTGAATAATTGTTTCAACAAACTTTGTTAACATTCTTTTTTTTTTTTTTTGCAAGCCGCTTCAATGATTTATTCATGAACTGATAGCTGTCAACACACCTGATTGTCCATTTAACAGTTATTTCTTTTCCTTCTTTCATGAAGCTATAAATTATAAAAGTCCTGCTAAATTAAATAACTTTTTCATCGTTTAGTATGATCATTACCTCTTTATCAGGATTAAATCTCACTAACCTTGATAAAAAGATGTTAATCATATACAGGCAGGTTATGAATGATGATTAGCATTTAATGGCACATCAGCACAATAATGACTATATAGTGCCTATTAAAAGTTGGGTTCTAATATGTAAAACAAAAAATCGCACAAAAAACAAGTTATGAGTTAAAAGTGGGATGAATTTTGAATACACAAAGTTCAAATTGCATTCAATATGAACATCGTCTGAATATTTTTCTGTTGAGGGATCATGATCCTTAAGTTTTTTCGTTAATTTTCTCACAGACGTGACAAATTATCTGATGAATTAAAATGTTTTGCATCTTTGTGAATAACACGTTTTACAATTTTAGGTTTTAATCATTATCCACAAGATTTGCAATATTTCCAATTCATCGTAAAGTGCATTTATGCAATCTGTTCATCTGTAAACAGTTGGTTTGTGTTCTTTGTGTACTGATCTGAGGTAAATACAAAATCCCAACAGAATGTATTTAGCCAGGATTTTTGTGTCCAAGATGAATTTATATTTTCCATATTTCATTATAAATTTTTTTAATGTTTCAAATTTTCATTTGTTATGTCTAGGGGTTAGAAATAGTAACAAAAGAAAAAACGACTCAAACAAGCTTTCACAATTTATAAAATATAAATTTAATTTCCTAAAATATTAAATATTTCAAACAAACAAAGTGAAAGAATTAAAAATAACTTACAGTTTAGAAATTCCTAAATAATCCTAAATGTCCTATTGAATTTTGATAATCCGGAAGTTAATCCAAAGTATTCCGAATGAAGTCACTAAAGTGTTGATGTGTGACAAGAAACAGTTTTAAATCCAAATGTTATTAATCCCAGATAAACTCCTGTGAATGGAGAATATTGTTAAGTTCCTTGAAGAATAGTACTTAAATCCAAAATGTACTATGTAGATAATAGATTTTCACCAGCTGATTTTACAAACAACAATAATCTTCTTCAATAACCTTATGATTCTGGAGAACTGCATAGAATGAAGATTCAGTGGTTATTTTGGCATATATAGTCTCTTAAGGCATAAAAGATAATTTAACTTCTAATACTGCAACTTAGAATGTGTTCTGTAAACAACCTTCTTTAACCAATCAGAAACTAGGTCATGCATAATACTGTTAAAAGTGCCTTCGCACTACAATTAAAATACCTTATTTCAAATCAACATGATGTTGACATAGGATTCAGGTCATACAATCTGCGCACGCTAGCACGTGGTTTCTTCATTGTGGGTTACACTGACTGACACAAATATTGATTTTCCCAGGACTTAACATGACTCATGTAAACATGTTGATGTTCATTTGTACTTTACAAATAGCGTATGCTACTGAACTAAGGAATTATAATACAATGATTATAAACCCAAATGAAAACTATTATAATTTAAAGATAATACATAATGCTATAACACATTACACTTTTAAAGCCACAAAAAATTACAAATGAAACCTTCAGTTGATATTTTAAATGTTTTAATTTAGTAATTGAGCATTTTTCAGGCATGCTATTTATAGTGTTGCCTACATTGTAATACAGTCTTTAAAGTTTGGTTAATATTTAGATGTATTAAAATAACCATTGCTTGCATATGTACTTTTGACCATGACATTGTTAGCTCACCTGGCCGTAAAGACAAGTGAGCTTCTGGTTTGGTTCTTCGTCCATCATCTGTAGTGAGTCGTTTACAACCTCTATTTACAACTTGTTCACAAAAACTGCAAAAACAATTTGGACCAAATCTGACAGCATCGCGATATGAAGCTCTTAAAAGTTCGTTCAAATAATGTCAATCTGCCTTTAAATATGGCCGACATTACTAAAAATAGAAAAACTTTAAACAATTTCTTCTCAAAAGACACTCAGCACAATTTGACCAGATTTGAAAGATAATCATCCAGGCAAGAAGGTCTTTTAAATTTCTTCAAATGATGCCGATCTACTATTAAATGTGGCTGCCATTACTAAAGATAGGACAACCTTTAAACAGCTTCTAAAAAGAATGTGCAACAGAATATAACCAAGTTGGAGGCAAAGCACCTTGGCAAGAGTTCTTTCAGATTTGTTCATGATACTGATCCACCATTAAATATGGTCAGCATTACCAAAAATAGAAAAAAAACTTTAAATGACTTCTTGTGAAAAGCTATTCAACAGAACTTGAATACATTTGATAGATATCCTAATGTATAGATGACTTTGACATTAGGTACAAATAATGCCAATCTGCTATCAAATATGGAAGCCATTACTAAAAATAAAACATTATTTAAATGATGTCTTTAAAAAAAAAACATTCTACACACTTTGACCAAATTTGACAGAAAGCATCCTGGTATAAAGGCCTTTCAAGATTTTACAAATGATGCAGATCTGCAATTAAATATAGTCACTGTTGCTAAAAAAAAAGATGAAAATTTTTGTTAACATCTTTTCAAAAGCTGCTTATAAAAATTTGCCCAAATGCTGCAACTTCCCCTACCCACACCCCCACAAAAAAACATTCGGGCATGACGGGCTTTTGCAGCTATGCAAATGATGCTGATTCTACATTACATATCGCCACCATTACTAAAAACATGAAATCCTTTGAATGACTTCTCAAAAACCACTAAACAGAATTTGACCTAACTGGACAGAAAGCACCATGACATAAAGGGCTTTTATGTTTGTCTAAATTATGTCATCCTGCCATCAAATATGGCTGCTGCTGCTGCTAAACTTTTAATAACTTCTTCAAAAAATATTGTTTCACAGAATTTGACCAACATTTGTCAGAAAGCATCCTAACTTGAAATGATGCTGATCCACCATCAGATATAGTGGCCATTATTAAAAATAAAAAAAATAAAAAAAGCAACAAAAAAAAAAATTTCAAAACTTTATCTAAAATAAACGCTTAACAGAATTTTACCAACATTGATAGAAAACAATAGCAATGAGGCCTTTCGATATTTGACAAATGAAGCTGATGTGGCATCAAATATGGATGAAGATATACAAACTGGAGAAGCAATTGGGATCAGATAGAAAGTTCTAGATACTTATTATCGCTTTTCCTAAAGCAAGGGTACTTTCTAAAACAAAATGTTTACAATGGCTGGCACATGTTTAAAATTAATTTAATAAATACATACTATAATGACAATATTAAAAGGAGAAAAGAAAAAAAAGAAGGTATGAGAGAGAAGAATCTAGATCATATGTCATAGATACAGGAAAATATTTAAGCAATAGTTTGGATTGAACCGTTTGTAATTTTTACATATTTTTGTACTGCCAAACCTATAATTTGATATCGCTTTTTTGTAAGTTTGGGATTTCCTCTTAATAATAAATCCAAATTTTGTTCAAGTAATAATATGCGTCTTTGATTAACATACCTGCGACATGAAAATAAAGAGTGTTCATTGGTTTTGGCACCTTCTCCACATACAGAGACAGGAGAATCACTTAAACCTACTCTGCAGAGATACCACCATATGGAACTGCAATTTTTCCTTATCTTTGCCTGTATAATAGATCATTTTCTATCACCATGCCAACAAATTTTGAAACCGGGATCATTTGAACTCTCCTAGCGACGTATATCTGGCGTAAATCATCTGAAAGATTATTCCACGAATTGACACTGGATGGTATAAATGATTTCCTACAAGAAGCATACCTGCATGAGACTGAAACAATGTCAGACCTATTATGTAATGGATATCGACTTACTTGCTCACATAAGGGGGAATCAATTCTTGTAAAAATAGAAGGATGTCACCATGAATAATTCTATTGAAAGTTTTAAGTTTCTGGCTGGTTCTTCTTTCACTCAAGGGAATAAAATCTGTTTCTAAATATAAACATTCTTTACTTGCATAATAAGGTAAACCAGGGATAATGTGGGCAGCCTCAAGCTGTACTCTTTCTATTTTAATTGAGTTCTCCTCACTACAACCATTACAAACTATTCTGGCATATTCCAATAAGGTCTAATATAAGTAAGGTACAAATCTGAAAGAGTTGATATGTAAAGCTGAAACTTAAATGCTCTCAACAATGGTAATTTTTGATTTCTTATTCCATCTTCAACATGTTCATTCCAATTAAAATCTTTTTGAATTGTCAAAATAATTGCATCAATTAGAATTAACAAAGTCTGGGCTTTTGCCAACTAAAAATAGTTCAGGTGCATATATATTTGACCTTTTGAAGAAAAAAACATTACTTCCGATTTCGTAGCATTCAATGTCATAAGTTGCTGTTTTGACCAATCATTAACTTTTTCAAATCATTGTTGATCATGTGTTCAATGTTTTTATTGTTAAGAGATGAATAATATAATGATGAGTCATCTGCAAAAGACTAACAAGAGAATTCATTGATTCAGCAATATCATATACATAAACCAAGAATAATAAAGGACTTAATACTGAACTAGTGTTTGGAAAATAAATTTGTACCTAATTGGATACAGTTAGCATTATGACTTATTCCAAGGTAAAATTATTGTTTTCGGACCAACAATGATCATATTTTTCACAGCAATCAATCTGTCTGCATCCCTAATTATAGTCCCCATTTCTCTCCCAGCAAAAGGAATGAATCCATATTACACGTGTATAGATTATTGGCAAATGTATAAATTGTTATTGGTGAACTTTTCACAGGGTAAACAAGATTGCAACCACAAACTGCTGATTTTATCTGACTCCAAGTCAGTGAGAATTGTCTTTCAAATTCTGAAATTAAATACTGGGATAATTTCTATCCAGGGTTACAGTGGAACCTTGACAGTTTAAAATGGCAAGTGTGCAAAAAAACAGACTTATCCTAAGTTTGAGTAATTTCACTTAAAACTGTCCTTTCGGCTTTAATAACTGTGGATTAGATATCCGTTACACAAAATGGCTTTTGTCATTTGTCTTGCTAAAATATTTGATTTGTAAGAAAATTTAGAAAGGTGAATGAGCGATGTGGTTTAAATGTTGCCCACAGCTATATAGTATTGGAAGGGTTAATTATTTTTTATTTTCTAAACAAGCGACCAAAGATATAGTTTCAGTATTGGGGAGGGGGGGCTGTTAAAGTCATTCAGGGCTTGTTCTACATAGATTATACAGGTTGCACGCACCAAGGCTAAATAACAAAAGAGACAGTTTGAGAGATCCCAGGTTTGTAATCCAACAAGTTCAGATCTGAGTTTCCACAGTATTATAATGATAGTAACATGTGTAATAACTGAACTGCAATACAGACATGCATCTCTGGGTGTAATAAAATCTACAAATTAATAACAATGTTGTTTTCTTGTTCAAAAAATGTTTCTTTAATACACATGGAGACAACAATAGGTGTTGAATATACTGTTAAATACTCATTATTCAAGTCAGGCTAAAGGAGTGATTGTCCGATTCCTTTTTTATGATCGTTTAAACATTTGGTGATTTAGTTAGTATATATCTAACTTTTCATGTTCCTAATTTCTTTTTGAAATCTATTTATATATAGTTTGTTTTTTAGAGTTGAAACACCCAGAATACCCATTCATTTGGAACATTCGTTCATTTGGAACATTCACATTCATTCACTCGGAACATTTATTTTTTTGGAACATTTTATAATGTCTATATTTAGGACTTGTTAATAGGACACTTAGAATTATTGGATTATTTGGATTTTAACTCACGTTACTGTAAGTGTCTTTGAATTTCACTTTAATCGACTAGAAATAAATTGTTTGTTGATTTTACAGACATTGTTGGTTTCACTATCTTTCTGTTACATTATTTTAAGACCAAAGAGTCATAACAATATATATATATGGGCACATATTTGTATAGGTGTATATCTGAACATATATGCATGTGCTGTATACGTGTACATTTGTATTGTTAGGCATATATAGGTGTATATGTCTGTGTATCTATAGATATGGATGTGTAGGTACACATATACATGCATGTGTATGCATAGGTATGTATGTGGGTATACATGTGTATGCATAGGTATGTATGTGGGTATACACGTGTATGCATAGGTATGTATGTGGGTATACATGTGTATGTGTATGTTTATGTGTGTATATTTATATGTATATTGGATTTTTGAGGTATAATGTCATATATTATTTTCTATGTATTGATTGCTGATCAATAAAAGGAAACATAAAAAAACTTTAACACAAAATCCTAACATTGGACATATATATAATGCTGTGGCTAACACAAAGTCCTAACATTTGTCATATCTATACTGCTGTGGCAAACTTTAACACAAAGTCCTAACATTTGTCATATTTCTACAGCTGTAGCTAACTTTAACACAAGTCCTAATATTTGTCATATCTCTACAGCTGTAGCTAACTTTAATACAAAGTCCTAACATTTGTCATATCTATACTGCTGTGGCTAACTTTAACACAAAGTCCTAATATTTGTCTTATCTATACTGCTGTGGCTAACTTTAACACAAAGTCCTAACACTTGTCATATCTCTACAGCTGTGGCTAACTTTAACAGAAAGTCCTAACATTTGTCTTATCAATAATGCTACTGCTGCTAATAAAGTGATATCTACCTGTAACTCTTGCTCTCTGCAAAAAGCACCTTGATGATTCTAATTATAGTTGCAGACAATGTCTATTAAAGAATTCAATATTTTGTACTATCAAATATTTCAAATAATAATAACAATAATTATCAATTTTAACATTTCAACTAAATTCTTTATTTTACATGAACTGGCCTACACTCTAAATCCAAAACAAGATGGTCAACATGAGGTGCATAAGATTTGACATGTTCTATATGTATGATGCTGGTTCTCCACTCTTTCTCATGATTCCTTTCCAATAAATTTTTAATCTTTGTACCAGTCTCTTCAGCCCATGCCTGCCAATGCTTGTTCTTTTTATTACCATTGTCATAATGATCTCCCTTGGAAGGTATTGTATAGTCAACAACACAACATTCTTTGTTAGAGTTACATCCTTCAGAGGACATTTCATTGATCACAACATGACAGTCTGGTTCCAGTGCCACATTTCCAATGTTAGCTTCCTTGGATCTGTTAGGCTGATGAATATTTGCAGAGCAGTCATACAAATTTCTCTCTTTTGACCCTGACAAATTGATTGCTGACTCTTTAATCATATCAAAATTGTCTATTCCAGCCCCTTTTTTATAAAATGAATGTTCAGAATCACTAGGAATGCTAGTCACATTTGCATGTATATGAAGAATTCCACCTGTGTCGGGTTTCAAAGCAGCACAAGCTATGGGCCAGCCTTCCTCTGAGCTAGGAATAAGACCAAGATTCACTCTGTCTGCACAACCTATTGGGCATACCTGAAAAATTTAAATATAATATTATCATACAGGTTAGAGAATTTTAAATTCGTACTCTATGGAGATTCTAACCTGGATCCGCGGGTTATGGTACCCATCACTTTGCCTGTAAGCACCAACCCCTATACCATCTGGACCATGCACACATCACCAAAAAATATGCTACAGAGTCTGTATTATAGGCATTTTTGTGTAGAAGACACACCCGCATGTTGACCCAGTAATTATTTCTCATCTAAGTACACAGTCAATCTGGATTCCTAGTACAGAAATCGAGGTATATAGAAGTTTCTATAGAGAAATACAAATCTACACCAAACAGAGCAGAAAATGCTATCCCTGGATCCTACAGGAGAATGCTTGATAACATTTGCAGAATTTTTAAATACGAATAAAAAATAGAATCATAGAGGTTAGAGAATTTTTAATTCATACTCTATGGAGATTCAAACCCGGATCCACAGGTTATGGCACCCATCACCTTGCTTGTAAGCACCAACCCATATACCATCTCAACTGTGCACACATGTGCTACACATGAATCCCTATACCACCAACTCTGTAGCATCATTTTTGGTGAAGACATAATTATTTAGCAAGTTTAGATTACAGTCACAAAATGATGACAGATTGATTGCAACTGAGAAATCACAGATGAAATCTAGACTGTTATAACTTGTGTTTTCAGATACTTGATGCAGGGCAGAGAAAAGAAACAACTCATTGACTTGACTGTCTGGTCATTGAAAAAGTTTCATGGAATCTTGGATATTGTGCCTCATTTTAAACTAATCTGAAGCATAAGGTTATAATGTGTACAAATTCTCAGTAAGGATGTTGATTTTTCAAAACCGTGTGAAATTAAGCAGTTCTCTGTTGTTTTTATTTTCAACTAAAAAGGTGCTAATTAATCCACTTAAATTTGTTTTTCATCTTCCTGTACCGTGCCCCAAATTACCGTATATACTCACTTATAAGTTGAGTCCAAATGAAAACAAAATAGACTCTGATCTGCCATCACACAATGCACTGGCAGATCAGGGTCTATGTTGTTTGTTCTACTGAATATTCCTAACAAACTGCATAGACCTATGCAATGGCAGATCTGGGTCTGTGCACTTTGTATTTTGACTCGACTTATAAGTGAGTACAATGGTAGAACATTTATATCATGGTTGCCAAATGGTTCATCCTTGTGATTCCATCAACCCCCTTTCAGAAAATGTTTTGGTAATGTATTCAGGAAGAGCTTTTAATATCACAATAAAAGCTAGTAGAAATCTTGGTTTTTGCCCAACTAAAAGCACATGAAAAAATTTTGCATGTGGAAATAATTGCCAAGATTTGCTGGACAATGCAAATGGCTTATCAGTCATTCTGTCAAACTGCACTTGATTACATCATAATGAGAACATGTACCATAGGTAAATTGGCTCTAAAGCAAAAACAGTTTACCACAACTGGATTCTGTAAATTTACCAGCACAGACCATACATCTCAAACATTCATAAATACAAGTATTTAATCATTTGTTTAATGCAAACATGTAAAGTTTTGTTGAAATAAACATTTGGGTCAAAATGTTGCAGAGTTACTGAGGTATCAAGTGTCTGTACTCCATTTCTTCTTAAAAATTACCTGAAATAAAACATGACTTTCCAGCCACGATTTTGAGAATAGGCTCCAACCAAAAACAAAACAAGCATCAGATTGAGTAAACAAGACTAGACACTGGTCCATCATTAATAAGTGTCTCAGTATAGCATGGTACCTCATTATAAAGTGTCTCAGTATAGCACAATCACTCATTATAAAATGTCTCAGTATAGCACAGTCCCTCATTTAAAGTCAGAATAGCATGGTCCCTCATAAACTGACTCAATATAACACAGTCCCTCATTATAAAAAGTATCAGTATAGCACAGACCGTCATTATAAAGTCTCAACATAGCACAGACCCTCATTATAAAGTCTCAGTATTGCACAGTCCCTTGTTATAAAGTATCAGCATAGCATGGTCCCTCATTATAAATTGACTCTGTATAACACATCCCCTCATTATAAAGTGTCTATATATAGCAGTCCATCATTCAAAAGTGTCAGTATAACATTGCTACCATAAATACTTATGTATAAGCCGATACAAACTGCAAACTGCATAGACTTGATCAGCCGTCACATAATGCACCGGCAGATCTGGGTCTATGCAGTTTGTAAGGACTATTCAGTAGAACAAACCACATAGACCCTGATCTGCTGGTGCATTATGCAATGGCAGATCAGGGTCTATGTTGTTTGCAGTTGGACCTGGCTTATACGCGAGTATATACGGTACTTGTATAACATGGTATGGTCATGGATCGCATTTTTGTGATGAATGTAGCTATGATATCAAACTTATCTCAGTGTAAGGCTATGCTCCACAACTTTCTCAAAATTTCACTTTCTCACATCATCTGCATGATGTTCAATCTTTATGGTGATAACTGCCCAATACTGGGACCTGTTCATCTCTTACAATCCAAATTAAAACGCTCTATTTGTCTAGCTTATGGTGTTATCGTATTTTAAATCAGAATTATTCTGTTCAATCCAGCTTGCGAACTTACAAAAATGATTAAAAAATAGGCAAAATTAGGCATTTATGACCTGCCCTTGTTCTAACAAATTAATTTTCCTAAAATTCCACTCACATGGAGATTTAAGTAGCCTGAATCTGCCTTTTTCTATACAAATTTTTTTTTTAAAATCTGACCAGCTAAATTTTGTTAATTTCTTCTCAAACATTTGATACATATTTTTGCTTTTTAAAACTGGACATTCACTATGAGCGCATAATTTTTGCATTTGAACCCTATGATATGAGCTAGATATCCACAGCATCTTGTATATACTGAATGCTTAAACAAAACTGATTCATGCCAACACAAGCATTGCTATATTCTACTTTAAACAAGAGACCCAAATGAGCCTGATATTGGTCATCTGTGTAGTTGGCATGTCAGCTTGTGAATGCAAATTCACACATGTATTGAAATGGTGGGGAAAGAAAAATGTGGAGCACATAATTGCTACACTGTTTATTAATGTTGGTGTCATTTATCTTCTTTCCTAGACCATATATATAGGATCACTCTCTCTGCGTAAAAAAGGACACGTTATTTATACAACCAGCACTGTCACCTGAATCTCTTTCTGCAACTGGGGATACATTCTGATTCATAACCTACAAACTTTTCATAGCCCCACTCCTAAGGTATATATATTTACTTGGCATTACAAGGTGAGTTAATATGTGCAGTCAGCATGGATTACTAGGTCTGTCCTTACCCTCTAGGGGCCCTGCCTCTGGATTCATAACTTGGAAACCATTGAGATCTGCACCCAAGGCAGCTGCAGTGGCTCAGTGGTTAGGGCATTAGATACATGACCAGAACAATGCAGGTTCAAGTCCCGCCTTCTGTTTAGCTGGATTGACTACCAAATTTACAGGAAGTACATTTTTTTTAAGGTCATGGGTTTCTTTGCTCTTTGCAAGTGAATTTGAAAGTGTTTCAGGAGGAACGCATATTGGGCTATTACATTTTTTTTTCATTAAAAGCTCAAAAAAAAGAAGAATATACATTTAAAATAATTTGTGAGTAATGGCAATGAATATATGAAATGTCCCAAAAAATGCACAATACATGTAATAATATATAAACAGCAAATGTAACAGTTTCAGGCATTGTAATATGGCAAATACTAGCTACTGTCAAAGTCTAACCAAAGTTATCAAGCTTGCTTCAAAATATTTAAGAATTACAAATGTGGTTAAGTTTTTAGCAATAATTCTCTGCAAATGAAGGTATAAGCTTTGACATGGCTTTTACAAGAAATATGTTCTTTTTAAAACAAAATCTTTTTCTTGCACATAATTAACCATGTAAAGAAATTCTTATGCTCAGATACATTTACCGGTGTGCAAGAAATTCTTATGCTCAGATACATTTACTGGTGTGCAAGAAATTCTTATACTCAGATACATATACTGGTGTGCAACAGAGACACTTTTAGTTCTACAGTCACGAATCAGATACATTTACTGGTGTGCAATAGAGACGCTTTTAGTTTTACAGTCGTGAATCAGATACATTTACTGGTGTGCAAGAAATTCTTATGCTCAGATACATTTACTGGTGTGCAACAGAGACACTTTTAGTTCTACAGTCGCGAGTCTACATTGCATTATTAGTAAATTCCTGCACAGCTCTTCTCCTTAGTGCAAAAAATTATTGGTGTGCATCATCAACATTTCTGGTTTGGTTGTGCTAAGCACACTTTAAGGTTGTTTTGCCTAGTGGCTTAAATTAGTTTTTGTTGGGCAATGAGACTGAAGTGTCTTGCATAAGGATTTAATGCATGTGCCTGTTCCCGATTTGAAAAAACCATTAAGACACATAATGATAACTGGGCACACAACTGTTTTTCTGAAGAATGTTTCCAACTACTGCCATTTTTCACTATTAACTTTCTTATATTTACAATAAATGACAAAAATATATGAAACAAGGTGACATAAATTAGTACCAAAAAAAATATAAACTGTCCATTGACCTTTGGTACTTAAGATTATTCTCTGCAGTTTTCTCAAAATTTCACTTTCTCACATGTATGTCATCTGCATGATGCTAAATTTTTGGGGTGAAAACTGCCAAATACTGGTACTTTTTCATCTATTATGAAAGAAAATAAAATTTTCTATCTGTCTGGGTTATGGTTTTATGGTATTTTTTAGTAAAAATTAATAACGCACCCATTTAATCTAGCTTGTGAACTAGCAAAAATGGATCAAAAATAGCCCAAATTTGGCATATTTGCCCTGTCTCTCTTGTGACAAATGAAATCTCCTACAACAACACTCATATGGAGATTTAAGTACCTGAATCTGCCTTTTCTCTAGACATAATTTGAAGAATATCTGATTGTCTAAACTTTTTAAATTTCATATCAAACATTTATGAATTACATATTTGCTTTTCAAGACTGGGCATTTACTCTGAGCATGTATTTTCATATTTGAACCCTGTGGTAGTCATACTGAGCTACATATTCAAAGCATCTGGTATACATTGAATGCTGAAACAAAACTAAGTCATGCCAACATAAGCATTTCTGGGTTCTACTTTAAATAACACACAATTCTATTGTTCACGTTTAATTTAGGAATTCAGCCCCTGTGCAATATACCATATTTGCCAGCCTATAAGTCAATACTTTTTGACCTGTAAGTCTGGGCTTCGTCTTATACTCCGAATCGACTTATATATGGATCATGTCATTGAAATTGCTTTATGTATTTAATGTAATTTTTCATACATGAAAAAAATTAATATTTTTTTCATAGTACGAAAAATAATGTGTAAAAAAATAATTATCATTTTGGGGAAGAGATCGTGTGCAAAAAAATATAGGACCCGACACTAAGAAGGATTCCAAAATATTTACACGATTGTCAGTATTAAATGCATGTGCATCAGACGTAATTGCACTAAAGAAACATTCACTAGTAATTTATGTTGTTTAAATTTGCTTACATATGTGCGTATTAGAATAGACAAGTTAGAAAATGAATAACCATGACATGGACATGGCATTGTTTCATATCTCTCTCTCTCTCTCTCTCTCACACACACAAACACACACATATACATACATGCATTCACTAAAAACAATAAGTCTTGATCAAGTTATTTTTATTTTTTATTGTACATATAATTTGATAATGATGTTACTGTTGCTGTGAATACAAGCTGAACTTAACTATTTGATAATAGGGGTTCATATTGTTGCATACAATTTACCAATAAATAATACATGTACAGACCATCTTAATCATTTTCCCAATTAATCTGGAATAGCATAGTGATACCATTAATATTCATGAAACCGGAAGTTACTAGCGAAAAAGATGAAGCCAAGGTGTTGATGTGGCTTCATCTTATACTACACATCAACTTAAATATGGATGAAGAATTGAAAAATGATGAAATTAGCGAATTTGACTTATACTCCACATCGAGGTATTGGCTGGCAAATATGGTACTAAAATGTGGAGTGAAACTTAACATGACCTCACTCATCACACTAAATGACTAGCAGGTTTAGAGTGAGGAACCATTATGTATACAGTGGTCCCCCTCTTATAAGGCCACCCATTCTGCAGCAGGAAAGTGGCCTTATTAGAGGGGTGGCTTTCTAAAGGGGGATCACATAGATGTGAATAATAACTACATATAAAATAAGAAAGGCATAACAAATTTTTATATATTTAATATTTTTATTTAAAAATCACAGGAATATTATCAGGTTATGGACTTAATGTGATAAAACTGATATCAAAGTTATTTTTTAAAAAAAATTATGAATAATCATCAATTGTGGTGCAAAACTACCTTGTCAGTAAAATCTGGGCACAAAAATCTAGTTGTAACTCTCCCTGTACGTCCCTTGATTCCGTCTTCCCACTGACTGCATTTGAATGTTTAAATGCCGCAGTAATAGCCATACTGCAGTAATAGGACATGCCACTATATATTCATGAGGTTTATTTGAATCTTTCTGACATCAAATTTCTCAGTAGTGGTCAAAGGACTCTCCTTATTTTCATTTAATCGAATTGCTTTCACTTTTCGTTCTGAGAATGTCTGACGACATTTTGCACTTTTACAACAACTTATTCCTTTGTGGACAATTTGTACCAATCCCATGAGATGCTCAGTGTTTCCAAAGAAAGTGAGCTTGTCACATGATCTACTTTTTTTTCCCCAATCCCGTGTCCCAGTTAAATACCTTTTGTAATCTATGAGAGGGAAGCCAGAAAGGCTAACATACGATTTTACTATCTGGTGACCAGATGTCACACCGACTTGAGCTGAACAATACTGTGCTTCTCAGTTGTTAGCTTTTGTCATCTTGATAATTATCGATGGTAATAATAGCCAGTAATTATCAAAGTGACAAAACCTGACATCCAAGGAACACACAGCAGGAAGGATAATTGGATTACTTACCTCTTTGTATGGATTAAAGTTACTTTATCAGTATGTTGGAAGAAATATTATTGTGTTAAGAAATTAACAATTATTAGTGAGATTTTAATCTGTAAACAACCATTATGTGGCTGCTTGTGAGGGGTAAATTTGACAGTTTTTGCACCAAAATGCCAACCGCTGGTCACGTTAAAAGGGTGGCCATCCTTGAGGGCACTTTTCAAGACAAACTCATCAGTAGCATGGAATTCTGGCCATATAAAGTGGTTGGCCACTGGTCAGAGGGGAACTTCAAGAGGTGGACCACTGTATACCATATATACTCGATTATAAGTCGACCCCCCTCCCCATTTTTCAGGCTGCAGGAAGCTAATTTCTCTTTGACCCACCTATAAGTCGGGGTGTATTTTGCAAGTCTGATCCATCTGAGGGGGTGACTTGTCGCCAGTGAGTCAGAGTTGCACTTTGGAAAAATAAACAAGCCAAACTGGATGGATAGATTGATGGATAGATAGGAAAAATAAAGACAAAACCAGTGTAAAATACCGATACAAAGTTATTATAACTTAATTCACATTTCTATAACTAACTGCCCTATTTATGCATTAAAACCTTGACCCAATTATATCACGATTAAACCTGATCAGGACACATTCTTAAATTAAATGGAATATTTTTTGGTCATTTTTATATCGCTCTAACAGCACAAAACATTTGGAAAGCACCCACACAAAAGAAATCTTTAAAATCAAAATCCTTAGGAACTCTGGTACCTGCCTTCAACCTACCTGTCTACTATCACCAAAGTGAATGGTACATTTTTCAGCCACATTGTTCAACTTGACGTTTCTCTGTAAAGCTTCCACCGCTGCTGGGTTCCACTCACATGCATGAATACGTGAGGCACCTGCATGGACTAGGTAGGGCAAGGTGAAATATCCTATTCCTGAAAAAAATGGGTATTTTTAATTCATCCAAAAGACTTTCAATTCATGGAAGGCAAAAAGAACGTCATTTTATTGTAAGAATTATTATAACAGCAACCTACTTTTGTTGGGATGGTGTTGTTTTCACTATGATCCATGACTAACAAACAAACATGGCTATGTGGCCAAACTTACCCGAGAAACTGACCTAAATGAAAACATAACCAGGATGGGACGGATGGAGGGAAGACAAGAGTAACACTAAATGCATTGTGAAAGCAGTTGTCTTAGTAAGATGGAAAAACTTAAAGACAAGACATGTGGTATAAGAATAGAATTAACTGAACTTTGACATTTTCTCTGACTGTGAAATGAAACAGTCTGTTACAAGCCTGAATAAGCATATGATTGGTCTGTTACCAGCCTAAATAAGCATCTGATTGGTCTGTTACAAGCCTGAATAAGCATCTGACTGGTCTGTTACAAGCCTAAATAAGCATCTGATTGGTCCATTACAAGCCTGAATAAGTCAGCTGTGTTGGTCAGCATGCTTTGTGTGAAACCTCTACAAGCTAGACCTGCTGGTTTGAAAACCTAATTTTATCCATAAAAGTTAATATTGTAAAGGGTTTTTATTTGTTATACAATAAAACCTGATTTGAGCAAACTCTTCTATTGGTAACTACCTTTCATTTATGACCAAAATCATTGTGCATGGATTGATTCTACCATATAATTGCACTGGCATGAGCAACCACCTGCTAAATACATCTAACAGTCATGACTTTTAGTCAATATGTGTTTTAACACTGTCATGAATAACCTTATCACAAAACCAGATTCAAACACACAGACCTTTACTTAATGCTTTAAAACAGAGTAGAGTCTGCAGGCAGATTTGCTGATTGCTCTGAACCAAGATGCAGAAAAATATGAGAGAAAAAGTAAAGTCTGATTGCCAGTTTCCTGAAATCTATAAGGTAGAGTTGCATGCTACAAACTGTAAACCAGACTGAAGTAAATGCCACACATCGCCACTGTTGTGCCATAGTCATCTAAATCCCTAATTAACCATTCTATTTTGAAAAAGAGCAATCATGAATGCAAAGTCAGCTCAAAGGTTTGTATTGTTTATCTGTTATGAAATTCTGTGCATAATGAATGATTTGACACTGCTTTCACTGCAGCACATCAGGGACTGCAGTAAATCATCTGTCTGTTTAGTTACAATATGTAATGACTGGGGATGAACAAGGTCTTTGTCTTTTTCTCTTAATAAGTTATTTGTGTTTTCCTTAAGAGTTAGTTCTGTAGTCATTGTAAAGGTTTTTATTATATACTTTAGTGTGAAATATAGAAACTTATTGGCGAAATAATTTTCATATTTTTTCATTCCTATATTTTCACATGTGAAAAATATATCCTTATATTTTCACATGTGAAAATATAAGATTTCCCATCATGCCATGCGACGCTGGATTGTGTGCACCTACAGAAGTTATACCTGCAGCAACAAAAACGAGCATTTTGTGAGCTAGAACAAATAAATAAAAACTGCATTACATTTCAGACATGGAAATTAATTTTTGCAGACGAAATTTTAGTCTATGCCGTTTGCGTCTCTATGAAGTTATTTCCCCTTACTTCCTTGACAACAATGATAAAACCGCTGTGATGCATTGATGAATCAGATTTGCTTCGTGGTCAAATATGATAAAATAGTTTACAAAATGTCAAAAATATAATTTACTGCGACAGATTAGGTCAACCCAATCATATAGCTAGCTTAAGTCACTGATATTTATATGACCAGCCTATGAAAGTGAGGTGAAAAAAGGGGTGGGTGGGGGTGGAGTGTGGTGCTGAATAGTGAGTTTAATCTTCTAAGCTTTGATTCTAGAGCAACTTTGGTATATAATAAAAAGAAAATTTTCTTTTCCTGCATTAATACCGGATATATTTCATCTTGTGGTACCAAAAATGGTATATTTTAACTCGTGGCTTTGCCACTCGTTAAAATATCACGTTTTTTGTACCACACGATGAAATATATCCGGTATTAACGCAGGAAAAGAAAATATCCTCTATGTATTTTTTGCTGTTTTATTGATGTTACTGTAAATAAAACTCACATACAATTACTAAAGTGCCATGGTCACAGATCTTGTCATCTATTAACCTTGGCGCGTCTGTTACATCCTTTTGTTTACTTAGTTGATCAATTAATTATTTATGTCATGGGTGACTTAGGTTTTGGCTTTAGCTCTAAATAAAATTATTGAAAGTATTATCATAGCTAAATTAACAATTTACAGACAGGACAAGTGTTACCTTATTTAACTCTGCCATTCATATGCTAATAGACTACATGTGAACTTCAAATAAAAATGAAAATGTTTATGATGTACTGTTATTGCTATATACAAATTTCTGAGGAATATACTGTAGTATCATCAATTTTCATGGGGGACCAATTTCATGGTTTTCGTTGTTGCCCCGAACCATGAATTTAAATACCCAATGAAAAATTAGCCACGTATGATGATGACAGCCCCCCTCCCCCGCTCATTTTCTTACTGTGTGTCGTTCCTAGAGATTAAGGAACCTACTAGTATTTCATAAATCAACGTCAATACTGTAATCTGGTAATAAAATATTAGCTTTTACATGTGTTTATTTTATTTTAAACCTTTGAAACAAGAATTATAAAGCATTTTATATTGTTTCAATGCACAAGTGTCGATAAGATATCCGATAGCTGTAATTTCCACTCACTGCCTTAAAACGATATGCGAGATAAGGATAGAGAGAAATGAGAAAAAGGATCAGGTATTCAAACACTAGTAATGTTGAAAATGAAAGAAAGAATAATAAAAAAAAATAGTATATGAAAATTAAATTAAATACTTATTCAAATCGATCCTTCACTTGAGTACAACTGTTGTTGAACAATTTAAATCCTCCTGAAACCACATTTCATTTTATCCATGCATTTTTAATCCAAAAGAACAACAAGCCTGTAAAATACTAGAACTACTGCTTGAAGGACTATTATTAATGAAACACTACGTATATACACTGATTACAGCAGAGTATTAAAGCTCACACTTCACTGATTTTCCGACAAAGCCACTGTATCAACATTGTGTTAAACAAGTCTCAATGTACACATAACGCTTGTCAGGTAAATAATCCCCAAATTGCAGAATTAAACAAGTCCAGATTTCTCCAAACTACTGATAATTAGGTCACATCTTTCACTCATTGTCACGTCAGCTGCAATTATCCATTCAGCCCGAATTGGCTTGATTAATGAGGTCGCAATCAGTGATCGTCACCAGTAGCATAGTCCTTTTTTTTTCGTGATGGCCTCCATGACCTGTTTAACATACCAGTTGTGGAAGTGTGATTTTAATTATTCTTTGTACTCTTTATTTATTATTGTCAAGTCTAGTGGCTGAAGTTGGTCAGTACATGAGGCAGGCACAAACAAACGCGTGATTCCACTGTCTTTCAATTTAGTTAGCATCTTCTCACATTGATGAGCTCTAGACACATCAAATATTGCCACTGTCTGCTGATTGCATTGAGCAAAGGGCAGCCAGTCACGTGTTTTGTTCCCTTTATGGATAGTGGTTTAAGTTAGAGATCATACAGGTTACTTTAATAACCGACTGACTTAAGTGTTGTAGTCTGCGTCGGCTTCCTTTGATGTTGAGCACTCAGATGAAAACACGGTGTAAGTGATTGACCTTGAGATGTGTGTGATTTGTGATCATAGAGGCAGAAGTATTGTTTAAGTGTTGTTGGCTGCGTCGGCTTCCACTGATGTTATTCACTTGGACAAAAACAGTGTCAGTATTGAACTTGTCAGGTTTTTGATTTGTGCTCATACATGTGAAAGTATTGTTATAAACATTCAAGTGACCGCAGTTTGCGTCGGCAGAGTTTTATTCTTATTTAATCTTTATTTTGGGTATTTGTAGAGGTTAAATCACGAAATTAAACACTTAGTAATATGCAAACATTGATAGGCAAAACCACGAATTTAAGTACCCACAAAAATGTCTTTTTTTTTACAAAACCACGAAATTTGAGCCCCACTAAAATAAATGATACTACAGTATTAATATTTTAACAATATAAGTACAGTAATTATGGATATTTCTCATTCTTAAACCCAATAATATTTCAATATCAAAAACTGGCCCTCCAGCACAGACCTGTTATGAGAGACCACTTGTCTTGAGACCTCTTTTTATTGGCAGAAGAGGTGGTTGCTCTAGGCAGGTTTTATTGTGTATATATCTCACAGTAAAAACCATTATGGAAAAGAAACAAGAATTTGCTCACTGCCACTAAACAAGTAACTAACTTCTGTCACAAGTAAAACCAAGTGAAAATAATTACATGGGTATCATTTTTTAGTGATGATAATCTGTATTTTAATTTTATTTAACCAAATAAATATAAATATAATTGCAGAATACAGAAAATCTTAAATGATTTATTCACTTGCATCAATATTACTAGTATATAGAAGTTAGCATTATAAATCTATTACAGAGGGAAAGGGGAGGAAACCAGTCATGATTGAAGGGACACTGTTTAGAAATAGTACTTGTATCCTGACAAAAAAAAGAGCAAGGAAGAAAAAAAGAAAAGAACATATTAGAAAAATAAAAAAAAGGAGAGCAAACATGTTTTTAATTGTGTGAAATTTTTTTATAATTCTGTAAGTGAGTTAATTTTAGTGATAAAGTAAATACAGAAAAGAGATAGTAGTATAGTAGTTCAAATATGGAACAAATATCCCCGAGATTAACAAGGATTAGCATTTTACCAAATAATACACTACATCAAATTTACTGTACTTGTCAGACATTGGAATATACATGATTTTGGCTTTCTGTTTGCTTGCTACTGAATTTCAATTTAATCTACAATTTAATTTGTCAAAGGTAATGATAAATATTATGAGCTATTTCATGCACTTGCACAGAATTTTAGATGCAATTTTGTTGTAAATACCAAACATTTCATACACAATGATGTTGTTAGGTTAACTGTATTCAGATCTACCCATTAAATACCATATTTGACATAATATCTACACTGCATGCATAAAAAATTATTATTTGGGTACTTGGGTAAATTTCTTAAAGTTAATTCTCATCAAAATTGGCACTCACTGACAATGTCATAAAACAAAATTGGCACTCACTGATGCTATCATAAAACAAAACTAGCACTCACTGACAATGTCATAAAATAAAATTGGCACTCACTGACAATGTCATAAAACAAAGTTATAATCATGAAGAATGATCCCCTTTGACAATGCTCACTTTTTGAGGGGTGCATTTTCTCTGTCTCTCTCTCCTAATAATATGTTCATGTTGAATAAAGCACATGTAAGGTACAATTTTGACACTTATTTAACCAACTAACTTAAGGCATGTAATGAGACATCTATCATATAATGAAAAAGCAGGCATGTAATGAGACACTAAGCATGTAAAGAGACACCAAACATGTAACAAGACACCAAGCATGTAATGAAATGCCAGGCATGTAATGCAACATCAAACATGTAACAAGACACCAGGCATGTAATGAGACACCAGACATGTAACCAGACACCAAACATGTAACAAGATACCAAGCATGTAATGAAATGCCAGACATGTAATGAGACACCATGCATGTAACAAGACACCAAGCATGTAATGAAATTCCAGGCATGTAATGAGACACCAGCTCTGTAATGAATCACCAAACATGTAACAAGACACCAAGCATGTAATGAAATTCAAGGCATGAAATGAGACACCAAACATGTAACAAGACACAAACATGAAATGAAATGCCAGACATGTAATGAGACACTATTATGTCGAATATGGTATGTACCACGACTGTGGCATGATTTGTACTTGATATATGACACCTGAAAGAGTAACCTAGTCAAAATTATATATATGCTTTTATGCATATAGGCATGCATACACACATATGCATATAGACATGCATACACATGCATATAGACATGCATGCACACATATGCATATAGACATGCATACACACATATGCATATAGACATGCATACACACATATGGATTAACTTAAAACAGTATACTTACACCCATCTCATAGGCTGACAAACACAAAATCATTTGCCAAAGAATGGTACAATACAAAATTCATGTAAAATGTATATCTTACGGACCATGAGCTCTTATCATGCAACATTTTTAGCAGTGGAAACAAAATGATGTGTTACATACCTGCATAAAGGTCAACAACTGTTTGACCTCTGCAATCAAGGGAAGCAACTCTCAGCTTCTCTGTGATGTTTCCAGCACTAAACATGCACTTAGTTACATCATAAGTATATCTACAGAAAAGAAAAACAAAAAAAACATCATTATCTACAAACTACTTTAATACTAAGCTCCTGTTGACTGACAGGAACCAGAAACTTGATTAACAATGCAGGTTTTATTTCTTACCTGAGTCTACAGTTAAACATCAAAATCAAATCCTGATCATCCAAATTTTTGAACATATTTCCTATGGCAAAATTGACCGGCATACACTGACTGAAATTTTCTAAACATGTAACTTCAGCTAATATTTTGTTGAATCTGAACAGCATTTAAGTCTACATTTTTCTATTTCAGTATGTGCTATGAGCTAATCTTTAATGAAGTGACCATTGAGCCTTTATTCAACTAGAAATGTGTTCACAGAGTACAAAATGCCCAATGATCCCTTTTTTGTAATATATGATTTCCAAGCCCCACTAACTTAAACACGAAACTTAACCAAAATCAAGAAATCAAGAAATATAGTCCACAGTTACCAAGCTTTGATAGAACAGTGTTGCACTCACCAAGACAAATACACACATGAAGTTATATGATACAGCGCATCATGCGATGGCAGATCTGGGTCTATGCAGTTTACAGTTGGTATCGGATTATACACAAGTAATTATCATCCTTATTTCTTAATCTTCCACATAAAATTCAATCTTTTTGTATTTATAGTCTTTCTGTACTAATTTTTCCAGCCATTATCATATATAAAATTGTAAATTATATATACTACTGTAAAGCATGACATATTTGTGGGAATACAATTTTGTGGTTTGAAAGTAAACAGCCTATTTGCTGGGGATTAAATTCTATGGGGACACACTGTTTGTTTACCTTAGTATTGTTCAACAATACTACTTTTCGAGGTGGATTTAATGTTATGGATATTTGTTACCCGTAAAAAAAAAATTAAAAAAAAAAATTGTACAGTACAAAAGTGAAACCAGCATTGCCTCTCATATATTTGTCATGGAGTTTACAAGTATATATTTCCCATCTGGTTTGGTAAAAAGTTGGTAAAGCTCACTGCCTGGTTGCAGACTCAGTTGTTATCCTGGACTCTGTGTCACTCTTGTCATCAACTATTCGTGTCACAAGTCACAATATGGATCATATTCTGAGATGCTGCCTGGATCATACTCTGAGTCATCAACTGGATTATATTCCAAGTCTTTGACTAGATCGTATTCTGAGTCATCCTCTGGGTCGTGGTCTGAATTGCCAACTGATCATGGTCAGAGTCGTCAACTAAGTCATGGTCTGAGTTGTTGTTCATTCAGGATTGACAGGGAAATTAACAGAGAAAATGTAATGAAACAAGAGGGATCTTCAGTAATAATCTGTACTCTTGGATGATAATGGTTAACAAAATCTCCATGCTTTCTTAACTGGCCTTGAAACTCCTTTGTTCTGGTCAATGAAAGTCCTAATTCTCAACCTTTTGAGATCCCTAATTCTGCATTAACCCGGATGGCGATCTACTGCCATAAGTGATTGCTCTGGCTAGGTGGCAGGCACTACTTGACTCGATGGGCACATCTTATCTTTAGCTCTTGCTTATTCCATACTACATCACTCCACACCACACCACATACATGTGACAGAACAAGGATTTCAAACCAGTAGATTTGCAAATTTTGATCAGTAGATTGACCTCTAAACCAGTAGATTTTTTATCAGAATAAATTTTACGTTTCAAGGGGATGGAAAACAAAACAAGTGCTTTCTTGTGCCATAATATGTATTCTCTTCATACTATAATAAAATAGCAAGTTTGAACATGAATCAGATTCAGATTCTGATGGAAAATGTTACAATAATAATTACTTATTATGAGTCAATATACGGTCGAATAATGAAAAAAGAAAAGTTGTTTATCTGATAGTTCACTGCAAAGATTTTTCTTTTATAAAATCCAATAGCATTTTTAGTTTCCTTCACAAGATCACTGTCTAGTGACCACTAATGACATTCATTGTGATTATTAAGCTTCACACTTAACAGGCTTTCAATAGTTCTCTGGTCCAGATTTCCCCCTGAATCTCTTTGTAGTTTGCGAAGAAGGGAGAATGTCCTCTCTGTATTAGCATTAGAATGTTGTAATGACAGGACAACCATGCTCAGCCTACAACGAAGTTCTAACTTCAGTTTTCCTGTTGCTGGGTTTGTAAGGTTGATGACTACTCTCCAATACTCATCCAAGCTATGTTCACCCCGAGGAGGAAGTTCCTAACTTGGACTTAAGATATATTCCTGAGCCTCATTCTCAATGGCTTCTTTCTCTTCATGGCTCAGATTCAAAAATCTGTTGGCACATTTTACCACTGTAAATATAAAAAAAATAAAGATTGATTTAGACTTGAAATAAAAATGAAAAAAATACATGATGTATTTACAGTATGCTTTTATGAATAATTTACCCAAATTTTAAAAATAATTATCTTGTAATATATTTTATCTAGGGCTTGAACTAAATTTATGTGCATGAAAATTTCAAATAGTTTATGAAATACAAAAGATGCATACATTTGAAAAACACATGCAAACTCTGGACCTTTGCTGTTCACCTGCACACACTTAAACTCTGATATCCAAGCACTTTTGAACTTGTAATATTTCCTAGCCGGTGTTTCTTAGCATTGGGAGAAAGCACACATTTAGAATTGAATGAAAAATGTAAGAGCTGTCCTCTTAAAACATCTGGAACAATACAATGCCAATTAAACAGGACAAAAATTAGAATACTTACTCTAGTGTGTCTGCCGAAATAATTTTTTATGGCTGGTCTCTCCATTTTATCTCCCCTCTGCCAAGGGTTGGCCAATTTTTATCAAAGGCTCAGAAGACATCATGGACAACCTTTGATCCCTTTATTACTTATAACACCTCAAAAAATATTCTGCATTTGGCCTAAACTCCTCAAATTCCAACAATAAGGTAATCAATTAGCAGCTTGCTGTGCACTCATGTCAGCTGTTCTTTAACAATTCTAATCCTATTACTCTGCAATGCATCATCGCACCGGTCGTTGTACTAGTGGAACATTTCCGGTCCCCAGCAGACTGGTTCTGGCTGGTTTCTCTAATGTGTTGACAGAACGCGTAAAAATACCTTGTTTGGATATTTTTTATTACAAAAAAAAAAAAAAAATCTTTTAATTGTCAAAAGCGGTAGATTTTAACTACTAAACAGTATGTGCGGTAGACGGCCTTTAAAATGGTATTTTTGGCCTGCCGCTGGTAGAATCACATGTATGCCACCATCACAACCAAAGTTCGCCCATATATATACCGAACAGGTGGGATCATGTGACCAGAAACTAAGACACCAGATGGTGCAACAAATCCCACTTACATTTAAAATCAAAGATTTAACTTAACAAAATGAAAATTATTGTCCATGTATTTTTCTTATTGCAGTATATTAAGAGGGTGGTAAATTTTCTTATTCTCTTACATACTTCCATTGTTTAACTGTTTTACAACATTTTACACAAATTTAGCATGGATTCATTAAAGTGTAAGAAAATATTAATTCAATGTGGTTTCCTAAAGGCTTATTTAATTGTTGTGACATATAAATCTATAGAGTTTTCAAAGATACTCCAATATGATTGCAAGGGGAAGTAATTCAATGCAAGAGGAAGTAATTCAATGCATGGTGTATACCGCAGCAACAGGAATTAAATGACTGCAACTGTACATCGATTGAACTGTGATATTATATGTCTAATGTGCAAAATTAAGGAAATGAATATCAGATATATTATTTTGCCTGAGCCACTAAACAATTTTTTAAATCATGCCAGCATGTAGCAGTGAGATAACTCAAGCCAGCATAACAACAGCGGTGTCTCATGTCATAATCGGATTATCAATCAATGAATACAGCTTCACATATCAAATGAATTAACCTGAGGGAGGTTTTCTAGGATGGATTTCTGATTGTAAATGGTACTTAATAGCTTCTGAGTTTGTTTTTAGGCTTCAGACATGTTCACTGATAGGATACTGTGGCTTTCTACATTCAGTATTTGGTTAGACTCCTATTATGAAAATGCATACTGTAGTATCATCAATTTTCGTGGGGGACCAATTTTCGTGGTTTTCGGTGTTGCCCCGAACCACGAATTTAAATACCCAACGAAAAATTAGCCACGTATGATGATGACGCCCCCCCCCCCCCCCCCCCCCCCCCCCCCCCGGCTCATTTTATTACTGTGTGTCGTTCACAGAGATTAAGGAACCTACTAGTATTTCATAAATCAACGTCAATACCGTAATTTTGCAATAAAATATTAGCTTTTACACGTTGAATTATAAAGCATTTTATATTGTTTCAATGCACACATGTCGATAAGATATTCGATAGCTGTAACTTCCACTCACTGCCTTAAATCGATATGCGAGATAAGTAAGGATAGAGAGAAAGAGAAAAAGCATAAGGTATTCAAACACTAGTATTGTAGAAAATGAAAGAAAGAATAATAAAAAATAGTAGTATATGAAAATTAAATTAAATACTTATTCAAATCGATCCTTCACTCGAGTACAACTGTTGTTGAACAATTTTAATCCTCCTGAAACCACATTTCATTTTATCCATGCATTTTTAATCCAAAAGAACAACAAGCCTGTAAAATACTAGAACTATTGCTTTAAGCACTATTATTAATGAAACACTACGTATATACACTAATTACAGCAGAGTATTAAAGCTCACACTTCACTGATTTTCCGACAAAGCCACTGTATCAACATCGTGTCAAACAAGTCTCCATGTACACACAAATGCTTGTCAGGTAAATAATCCCCAAATTGCAGAATTAAACAAGTCCAGATTTCTCCAAACCACTGATAATTAGGTCACGTCTTTCACTCATTGTCGCGTCAGCTGCAATTATCCATTCAGCCCAAATTGGCTTGATTAATGAGATTGCAATCAGTGATCGTCACCAGTAGCATCTTACTTTTTTTCGTGATGGCCTCCATGACCTGTTTAGCATACCAGTTGTGGAAGTGTGATTTTAATTATTCTTTGTACTCTCTAGTGGTTGAGTTGGTCTGTACATGAGGCAGGCACAAACAAACGCTTGATTCCATTGTCTTTCAATTTAGTTAGCATCTTCTCACATTGATGGGCTCTAGACACATCAAATATTGCCACTGTCTGCTGATTGCATTGAGCAAAGGGCAGCCGGTCACGTGTTTTGTTCCCTTTATGGATAGTGGTTTAAGTTAGAGATCATACAGGTTACTTTAATAACCGATTGACTTAGTGTTGTAGTCTGCGTCGGCTTCCTTTGATGTTGAGCACTCAGACGAAAACATGGTGTAAGTGATTGACCTTGAGATGTGTGTTTATTTGTGATCATAGAGGCGGTAATATTGTTTTAATGTTGTTGGCTGCGTCGGCTTCCACTGATGTTATTCACTTGGACAAAAACACAGTGTCAGTATTGAACTTGTCAGGTTTTTGATTTGTGCTCATACATGTGAAAGTATTATAATAAACATTCAAGTGACCGCCGTTTGCGTCGGCAGAGTTTTATTCTATTTTATATTCTTTATTTTGGGTATTTATAGAGGTTAAATCACGAAATTAAACACTTAGTAATATGCAAACTATGACAGGAAAAACCACGAATTTAAGTACCCACAAAAATGTATTTTTTTTACAAAACCACGAAAATTGAGCCCCACGAAAATAAATGATACTACAGTATTGCTTTTAACATGTATAAAATTTGGGGGAATGAAGTAGCCTTACTAAATTGTATGCTCATGACAATTTTTGGATAGTACCTGATACCATTATCTACATGTTCTACCCAGCCATCTTTCCCAAGTAACAGAGAGACTTGTGGAGTGCGAAAACCATCTGATGAAATGGCAGATTTCTGTGCAAGACGATGGCACTTCAGACAGCTGGCTACCACTTGCCATAACTCATCCCCTGTGAAGATAACATAAATACGTGTAATAATTAATAAGTCTGATATAAAGATAAGCCATGGCAGAAAATGAAACACAAACATTGGATGGATTGATTGTTTGATTGATTGATTGATTGATTGATTGATTGATTGATTGACTGCATTGAATGGCACATCAACACATGAAAGTGATATCATACCAAGGCAATCAGAGTAAAACATCTTGCCCTGAGGCACATGACATTGACCTGGTCTGGTCAGGGTAGGATTCAAAGCTGTACCCTTCTTGTTTTCAGGCTGCAAACTAACCACTCAGCCACTAGGCTCCACAAATATTGAAATGGGTTTCATAGGGCAATTTTATAACCATTTGTTTCAAACAGATGTAGTCCTGGGTTCAATCTACAGCTTTACATATTAAAGAGTAAGATGCTACCCTTTCAAATTCAGAAGTCTCATGGTGAATCTAATTTTGACTGTTACTTCTCTGCTCCCTCAAAAAATGTGTAATTACTTAAACCAATACTACAATTCTAATCCAAACAATCCATGGCACCCTGTGTCTCATCTGTAACCTTGCAATGATGTATCCCCCTGTATCTGACTTGTTAAAACTTGAATACAAAACTTTAACATTGATGATAATCACAATGTTGCCAGCAGAAAAGTGATATCTATGTCTTACCCAGGTCAGACAAAAAAATCTGTTTATTACATAACCATTTAATGTTACATGACTGATCTGGTATTTGATACAGATGTACAATCCATATTTCTGTATCACACACCCAGACTGGAACTATTTAGGTGTTTTCACTGACATCCATGCGTCAATATTTTTACAGGCACCAAATCAAACTTTGATAAATCACAATTTGTTTTGAATTTCATTCACACTGTAAAGATCAAAATGTTTAGAAAGCACAAAAAGAGGGGGGATGTAATAAAAATAAAACTGCATTCATGTTTTGTTCTGAGTCAGTGGAAAAAACTTGCTTGATATGGTTTACGAATGCATATTGGCCTGACGGCCTCGACATATCCCTATGCCATATCATATTAAACTCATTCTTTCTGCAAACTTGGAACAAAACATGTAGTTGTGTACTTAACACATCACGTTACATATATTTACATTTCTTATCAAAAAAAATAGCTTATAAGTATCAGGCCCTGGTTTCACAAAATTTCTCCTCAAATTGAGATATTATATGATCATGCTTATGACACTTCAGACAATATCAATAATTTTGTCAGAGGAAGAGATAGTAGAAAAAATTAAAATCATTTGTAAGTATTAAAATCTGAATATGTGGAAACGTTTCCATTCTTGAAAAAAGAAACGAGGAATTCCCCAAAATTTTCTTGGCAATAAAACAAGGCTATCAGGGAATTTGATTCTGATGCCTGCTGACTGTTCTGTGAAAACTTAATTGTTAACAACCATACAATAAGAAAGATATTTACAAATCTCATTTTGAGGAAGATAATTGGAGATGTTTAGTGAAACTGGGCTCAGGTCTGTTTATCATGAAAAGTTTCAAGTTTAGAACCAGTCTGAAACAAAGAATACCTTACTAAAACAAACAAAGATATAAACATTATTCCCCTCACCAGCAGTATTTTTCTTTGTAGATTCAATCTAGGCTAGCATATGTGTCAATAGGAGGTTACGGTCATGGTGTCATTGGTGTTTTAGAATAGATGAGTGTTGAGCATGTAGTATTAAATGTATGTGTTAAAATATTTATTAGTTGAAAAGTGTCTCAAGCATCAAAAGTACTGGTAGGTTACATCAATAAGCATATGCATCCATACCATTCCAATCTATGAAGAGAGTGTTGACTGCCAATGCCTTTGGATCTTGGACTGGAGATACAAAGGATGGGAGTTTTGCATTCCACCATGTCGCAAATAGTTCCACAAGTGATCAGCCCCAGCATGTACAGATTCTACTGAATATAGAGGGGTGATTTGACCATTCAGTTTGGATCAGCTGATTCCGGCGGGATGAGTCTACCAAGACACTAAGCCTGCCAGGGATGTGATGGACTAGAGTGTGGATTTATCATTGATGATACCACCTGAGAAAATAACAAACTAGGTGGCACAGGTCTGGGAATTTTGTCCCCCCCCCCCCCATTGTCTTCCGAGATAATTCACCACAGATGAGTTTTTAGATAGAATGAGTACATCCTTTCCTTGTAGCGTGTCCTGCCACCAATGACATGCATTCAGTATTGCCTTCATCTCTAGTGCAGTGATGTGCAAAAGTTGGTTCAGAGGAGGCCACAACCCACTGGTTTCCTGAAATGATGGCAGGAGGTGTGTACACCAGTCCACTGTGCTAGCATACATACAAATCATGATTTCCAGAGGCTTGACCTACAAGGGAACATCCAATGTAAGTCAAGATGTGTCCTCATATAATTGGAGACTAGGACTGTTTGCTCCAATGTGCAAAGCTTTAGTTTCCACTGGGACAACAGGATAATTTGCAATGGTCTCACGTACAGGTGACCCAGGACTATGAGATCCGCTGCCACATTAAAGAGACACAGTAGTTAGAGTAATTCTCTGGCTGAGATGCAATTCTTTGCTTGTATTGATGACACCATTCAGATAATCTCCAGTGCTCGTTCCTGAGGGAGACAGACCCTGTTCACACATTTTTAACTCTATCCCCAAGGGGGTGAAATGTTGAAATGGGACGATGTCGGATTTGTCCTTGTTGACAAGGAATCCAAGGTGGAGTAGAAGGGAATTCACTTAAAATATAACTCACCTGGTGTTTTTGTAGTATATTGTCCAGGTAGCTGGATGTCACAGACATGAAGAATGTCCTGAAGTGAGACACTAAGCTGTCCATTGTTCTTGTGAAGACACAGGGACTAATATTGAGCCCAAAAGGGAATGCCCTGAACTGGAATACTGTGTCTCTAAAAGTGAACCTCAGAAATTTCCTGGAGGACTTGTGTGTTGGAACATGGAGGTATGCATATTGCAGATCTAGACTTATTGCAACATATAGCTCCTGAATGGCATTCAAAACCAGTCTCTGTGTCTCCATTCTGAACCATGGTGCCTGAATGAAAAGGTTGAGGGAGTTCAAGTCTATGACTGGCTGAATTATGCCATTGTCCTTTGGCACTAGGAACAGTCTTGAATAAAAACCTGGTGACTTTGTGTTTCATACAGTGTCTAACACCCTTTATATGAGAAGACTATCTATTTCCAGCTGTAGAATGTTGGCTCTGATAAGATCTTTTGGGACATTTGTAGCAGTAGGGGCCCTGGACAATGGGTGAGGGTGCTGAATGTGATCTGGAGCCCTTTCAAGACAACTTGTAGGATCCATGGATTGTCAGGGCAAAGTCTTTCCCATTCCATAGCAAAGTTACTGACTCTTAACCCCACCAGGATATGTGACAAGGGTGGCATGAGCATAATTTCTTTCAGGAAGGAGGCTGGCGTGGAGAGAAATTTGAGCAAAAATGATCAACCTCTCTCAGTTTCTTGTCAATGATCCTTGAAAGCTGTCTTGCTTGCGAATGTGTATAGGGCCTATAAGGGTCCTGGCAGGGGTCATTCCTGTTTCTCTGCTCCTGTTCTGTAAAGGTCACTGAAGTCTCTGACACTGGGCCTGTGTGAGATTTGTCTTCTTTGAGGCCTGCTTATGGACTCCCTCTACCTGACCGTTGAAGAGCAGGTTTAACAACAATGGCTGCAATCCAAGAGTGGCCTTGTGATGTCCTTTGAGAAAAGTGGAAGCAGAAAGCCATGCATCTTTTTCCGCAAGTTGTAGATTCCTGCCACTGTCATGGCATCGGCAAGTGTGTGTTGTGTAGCCCTGTTCAGCACACTCACCATTCACTAAACTGATTCCCAAACATGGCCAGCAGACATAATGGTTGATGAAACTAGGCTATTTTCCATTTGTTGAAAGACTGACATGGATACCAGGTCAAGAATCAAGCCTATTGCAGCAACATTCCAGAGTAATTGTTGAGTGTCAATGAAGTGTTTCTGGTCCATCCATATTAAAGAAGATTTTGACATCCCATGCTTGATACATCTCTGTCGATAGCTGGGATTTCTGTATGAAACACAGGCATGTGTGTCCTAGTGTACGCTTTGTTGATATTGGGTGGCAGTCACTGCTGTGAAAAGAAAGGTCTGTTGACACTTAGATCTTGTAATTGCCTCTATAAACAATGCAGTAAGTCTGCCATTTTACCAGACTGTGGTAAGCGCTTGAACGTGGGCTGATCTTTCTTCACTAAGAGATCAACTGATAATGGGACTTTATATACCTCTGTTGCAGGAGTATGTGGGCAAAATTCAGGTGCTAGCAGGCAAAAAGCTTCTTCAATCGATGCATGGAAGGCTGAGTCTTTGTTTCAAGTAGAGATGATGGAGCTTGTGAGAGTGTAATTTCGTCTTATAGCGAATAGTGTGATGATGCAGATGCCTTCTGCAATAACTAAGACAGTGCTGAATAAGCTTGCCAATACTGACTGTGAACCCTACTTGAAGTCTGCCCATAATGTGATATCATAACTTGAAGACAATAGCTGACTGTATCATCTATGGTCTGGGCATGGTTTTGGGCATCCAGGTCTGAAACTTTGGTGGGACAGGTTGCGGGATACTGGATCCCTGTAAGTCTCTGACTGCATCAGGTGAGGCCGTTATCTGAGTAGTGCTGACCACTGTCGATCTGCAACACACATGATTGAAAGTGTAGAAGGGCTGTCATACCTATTTGGTATTAGATCTAACAATACCACCAAAAACATCTTTTGCTCAGATTTAGGAGGCAAAGGAGGAGCTGGGACTTTATGTGACACCTTGGTTCACCTTCATTTCATTTCCACTGGGGTGCTCTCTGCTTCCAGAAGGAAATTACTCACTTAGGTGGTGGCAGCAGCCATGCTAATGACGTCCTCTTCTTTGATGGTGTTCTTATTCACCTTAGATCATGTATGTCTGGCCAAAACTGATGCCCACTGACTTTCTATCCGGCATGTGCAAATTCACACATGTATGGCCTGAGTCACATTCCACACATTCCAGGCATATCATATGAGTATTGTCTGCCAGTTTAAACTGCTTGCACTGAGTTCACTTTGTCCTGCCCATTATTGACACCTGTAAATATCGAGATCCAATAGATAGCATATGCAGGGGAAATCAGTCAAGCATCGTCTAACTTAATAAGAAGTGAATGCTAGTAAACAATATAAATGACTACCATATGTGAATTACCTACATGACCCTGTGGTCTGTAATTACTGAGTCAGTGACTGAAATGCGTCAAATACACTTACCATGAAGTGGATGCTAATAAACAAATGTCTACTGGAATTGTCTGCACAACCTTTCTGGTCTGTTAATTCTCAGTCAATAAATGCAAACATATAATAGGTCAGTACACATTACTGAATGAACATACTAGTGACCAGGGCAGGTTATAACAAAATAGTGCCAGCATGTGTCTCGCAGGACAAAGTTGTTGTTCTAATAAAGTTAGAAAAACTTTGTCTTAGAAAGAAAAGAGGAATTGTGAAAAATATAGATGGAGTAGACTTCCCTTATGTGAGAAACTCCTTCAACCTGCTCCCTAGTATGGAAAATATTGCTTGACACTGAATTTTTGTGAGGTCCCTAAAAGATTTTGTGAGGTCCCTAAAAGATTGTGCTTCCTAGCATGAGCAGAAGTAGTAACTGAAGTATGAACATGATTTGTCACCAATCCCTATATTCAAGGGGATATCACTCCAGTCTGACTTCCACATATATGGGCAGACAACTTTTGACTTTTTATAGCTAATATTTAATTTGGGAGGGCTGGATTTATTAGGTAATGGTCATATTCCTAAGGTATTATGATTAGGAAATGTATTTAAAGAATAAATTCATGAGTGTATAGCTTATAGTGTTCAAAGATTATAAGCACAATTCATTTCTGTTTTAAGGGGATTAAAAAGCCTTTTGGGAGAACATCTGATGTATACTGATTGATATAGTCTAAACTCATTAAAATGACAATTTTTATCCACAAACAAAACTGGCATTATAATGGGAATGATAGCATGAGGGGTTATGATTGCACAGGAAAGATAAATAAAAAACAGATACTACATGTAGAGAATAATAAATATTGACTACAAATGATTTAATAAACTATAAATCAATTAAGTCCAATTATTGATAATTGAAAAAAATTTAAAACTTGTATACTTTGTCATTCAATATGATTAAGAGACATAAATTTAAGCCTATCTCTGAAGCCCATGTCACTCTGTACATTGAAAAATCTCATAACTTTTTTGTAATTCTAAATTGTCTTAAGTAAAACATTTTTCTTTATTATGATGTCAAAATACAAGCAATTAGCAATACTGAAATAAATGAGTAATAATTTCTTTGAATTGAGTCTTCTTATCATTATTTAACTGTTTTCAACATTTCCACACACAAAATCTATTTTTGCATTCTTTACGAAAGAAGAAAGCATTGGGAATGCACCAATTGCAATCGCCATGGTTCATACAGAGCCAGAGAGATTTTGTTTGAGGACTTTTCAAAAAGTTTTCAAGAACTTCCAAAAGTTTTCAAGGAGCATTTTTTTCTTACAGACACTGAACTTTATCCATTTGTTACTTTGTTTATCACTGCATAAATAGGTGCAAAAGTACCATATATACTCGCATATAATCCAGATCCAAATGCAAACAACACAGACCCTAATCTGCCATCGCATAATGCATCGGCAGATCAGGGTCTATGTTGTTGGTTATACTGATTAGTCCTGGCGCATTTATGCGATGGCAGATCTGGGTCTATGCAGTTTGCAGTTGGTATCGGCTTATACACGAGTATATACGTTATAAGAAAAAACACATAACTAATTAGCATGCTATTAAAACAAAGGGACATTGGCAAACTGCCTGTGTCATGTGATTTGATTCAACCAATTTTATCCCATTTTATTTATTTATGCATTATTTTGGACAATATGTAAAAAACAAAAATTCTCAAAAATTAAATGTGATATATTTTGTTCAGTTTTAATGTTTGTTGTTACCTCAGAAAAATTAAAGGTGTTTCTGGTAAAATTCAAGGAGTTTTTTTAACAAATTCAAGGACAATACCAACTTTTTTTAAAATTCAAGGAGTTTTCAAGGCAACCCCTCTAATTAAAGGATTTTTCGAGGTTGTATGAACCATGATTACTGTATTTAACAGCAGTTTAGAATAAAAAAATGGCATTTGTCCAAATTTTAGGCAAGCATATGGCATTAGGTGAGGGTGGCGATTGGAATTGGAAATTATTTATATAGTAGGGAAATCCATTCAGGGCATTTTATTGGCAATAAGCTTAGTTTACCACATGATGTTTTAACAGGTGTAGACTGTACATTAATTGGCAGTGAGGGCTTGGACAATACCCTGTATCCATTCAATTCAATTGCAGAATGGAACATTATATGCATACCCCGTGTTTAATACTCCTCTATAAAGGCACTTGTAAGTTATGTTTGACTCTGGTGATTACTGACCAATGGGTGTCAATGACCTCAACCTTTGGTCAAGGTATGTAATCTTGAACTAAACTTAATGTGTAAAAACCATTATTTTCTAATTAGACTATCCATGACCATGACTGACCTTTTGACCCCAGAATATATAGGTTTCTTTATTACCCTAAGTGCAAGCCATCCAAAGTTTACTTTAGAACAAGTTATTTTTCAAAACTCATTTTCTCTGAGCCACAATGACCCCGATCTTTGACCTTTTGATCCAAAAAAATCAATAGACCTCTTTCATACCTTAAATGCAAGCCCTCCACAAACTTTTGTCAAGATATATGGTCTAGAACTAATGTTATTATGCAACAGCCATTTTTCTTCTTTCAGTCACAGAGACCTTGACCTCTGACCCCAAAATCAATAGGCTTCTTTCTTACCCAATGTGTAAGTCATCCACAAATTTTGGTGAAGGTACATGATTGAAAACTGAAATTTTGGTGTGGAAACCATTTTGCTTTTTTCAGTGACCTTGACCTTTGACCTTTTGACCCCAAAATTGATATGCTTCTTTTTTACCCTAAGTGCAAACCGTTTACAAAGTTTTGTCCTGGTATGTGATGAAGAACTAATCTTATTGTGCAGGAATCATTTTTATTCACTCAGTTAAAGTGACCTTGAATTTTGGCCTTTTTACCCCAAAATTGATAGGTTTGTTCTTTAACCCAAGTGCAATAAGTGCAAGCCATCAACAAAGTTTGGTAATTGTGGATGGCAGAAAACTCAAGTTATTGTCTGGAAACCGTTTTTCTTTTTTTAGTTACAATGTTCTTGACTTTTGACCTTTTTACCCCAATAGGCTTCTTCCTTATCTCAAGAGCAAGCCATCCACAAAAGTTTGGTAACTGCAGATGGTGGAGAACTCAAGTTATTGTGTGGAAACCATTTTTCTTCTTTCAGTCACAGTGACCTTGACTTTTGACCTTTTGATCCCAAAATTAACAGGGTTCTTCCTTATCCCAAATGAAAGCCATCCACAAAGTTTGGTTATTGTAGATGGTGGACAACTTGAGTTATTGTGCAGAAACAAAATTGGTAACAGACATACAGATAATGAAACAACATCATTAAAATATTTGCATTATGGCAGTCATATAACACAATTGTCAAGGAAAACCTACACCATAATTTCTGAAAAAAGAAAGTTAATAACAAGGGACCAATAATTAGAGCAAATGGACTAATTCTGGACAGAACAAACCTATAAGGAACCTGCAATGTGCCACTGTAACACACTTGCTTTGTCCCACTGCAGTTCTGGCTTCAATCGCCATTCCAGCACATGCAAAGGTAAATGGTTCCCCATCAAAATTGGTTGTCTTCTCAAGGTTTTCAGGTTTCCAGGCCTACAGTTCAAAGACCACTGTTAATAAATATCTATTTGGTTTGATTCGGGTTTGGTGATCCAATGGTAGAATTCGAACCCACACCATTTATGTCACAAGTCTGATGTGCTAACTACTGACCCACTGAGGGTCCTCTCACACAATACCTGAAAGTATTTTATTTAAATTGTAAAAAAAATTAATACATATGGTATAAGACAGATAAAATTTCCTCAATACATTTTAATTTAACAAACCTACAGAATCCCATGCTTTAGACCTGAATGTTGAGCAAGGGAGCAACACAAGGTCTCCATGTATTTCCCAGTGGTCTGGAATCTCACTGATTAAATTTGCAGATATATACATCCCTTTTCTTGTGAGTAATTCTTCAACCTGTTGATACAGTATCTCCCTTGGTGTCTTCAGCAGATGTTTCTTTGCCAATGGCAGCTGCAATGCCTGAATCTCAAACTGGAGGCTTACAATTTCCTTATTCTGTGATGATTGTAAAATTCTGGAGATACATTCTGAGAGATTCTGTTCAGTATAAGGCATGGATGTCATTTGGATAGGCAGAGCCACTTTATTCTTACTCTTCAGGTGCTGTATTCGCCTCGACTCATCCCATAATTCACTCTTCTTCAGAAGGTGCCTGAAAATAAGAAGACCATAGCTTAATTCGAAGCTGTGCTTTAGATGTGGGCATATCAATCAGGTATTTCAATCAGTTTGAAGCACAGTGCACAGTCTGATTTCGTATTAAAAAAGAGAAAACAAATTGAATATATTTCTAATATTGAAACCAAGAATAGAAAACTGCTCATGAAGAATTACTGAAATCTTTAAAACTCATCAGCTATTAAGGTCCTTGCCAAATTTGATAATGTACATTAGTATGACTGCTATGAATGCGTGCATAAAGTTTAGTCAAATATATATTTTTTTAAATTGACAGTTTGGTACATTTCACCTTTGACCCCTCCCAGAAACCCCAGGGGACAGAGCTAAAAATTATACCATCTTTTGCAGATGTTTAACATACGGACAACTTATGTGAATTTCCAGACTGATATTTAGGAGATACAGCTGGTCAGACAGACAGATGGACTGACTAAGGGAATGTCAATAAATTCCCTGATGCTAAAGCATGAGGATGGAAAGTAATAATCAATTTATAGTAATTAATAAATGTTCAAAATTAAACTGAATACCAATTAAACAAACACAAGTTATTCTGAAAAGAACATGGAAGCATTCCTACTCAGACATAGTACCACTAGATAAAAAGAGATACATATAGACATTAAATATAATGAGACTGCCACATTATATCAGCAGTAATGTGAAACAAGAATAACTGCAATGGCTTGCCATTGCAAATCCCCATGCTTATAATTGTATACTCCAACCACCCTCCATACCATATTCCCCCCATCCCCTGCTCTCACTCATCTCCACCACCACCCCAGACAGGGATCATAATGTAAAAACTGTTACATAAATGATGCATCTTTCTGCTATGATGACATTTATCAAGTTTGGTCATTAAAAACATCATTATAAATGAAATTTTGTATCTATAACCTTTGATTCTCCTCCATGGGACCCAAGGGGTGGAAGCCAAGGATGACACCACTCTCGCTGATTGTTATCCCCAAGGGCTACATAACTAAAAAAAATGTTGAATTACCACCCAGTGGTATAGGAGGAAGTATGGTAAGTGGTAGATGGAGAGACAGACAGACAAATAGGGTATCACAATATCCCCTGCTAAAGCTTGGGTCAGGGAAAGTAATTATGATCACACGGTACTAAACGCTTGGGGCCTGGGAAAGTAATTATGATCACACAGTACTAAATGCTTGGGCCCAGGAAAGTAATTATGATCACACAGTACTAACAGCTTGGGCCCAGGAAAGTAATTATGATCACACAGTACTAAAAACTTGGACCCAGGAAAGTAATTATGATCACACAGTACTAAAAACTTGGACCCAGGAAAGTAATTATGATCAAACAGTACCAAAAGAATGAATCTTCTTCAACATTGTTTTTTTAAAAACTTGGTAATGGGTCAGTAGCAGCATACATATAGGTGTATAATCAAGCTTAATCACACTACATATAGTATGTAAATCACATGACAGACCAACAACAAATCAAACAGCTGCATCAAGACAAAGGAGACACACTACATATAGTATGTAAATCACATGACAGACCAACAACAAATCAAAGAGCTGCATTAAGACAAAGGAGACACACTACATATAGTATGTAAATCACATGACAGACCAACAACAAATCAAAGAGCTGCATCAAGAAAAAGGAGACACACTACATATAGTATGTAAATCACATGACAGACCAACAACAAATCAAAGAGCTGCATTAAGACAAAGGAGACACACTACATATAGTATGTAAATCACATGACAGACCAACAACAAATCAAAGAGCTGCATCAAGACAAAGGAGACACACTACATATAGTATGTAAATCACATGACAGACCAACAACAAATCAAAGAGCTGCATCAAGACAAAGGAGACACACTACAAATAGTATGTAAATCACATGACAGACCAACAAATCAAAGAACTGCATCAAGACAAAGGAGACACACTACATATAGTATGTAAATCACATGACAGACCAACAACAAATCAAAGAGCTGCATCAAGACAACATTAAATCTAAATTATTAGCAGAGCAAGGTTAAAACTGGAATACATAGATACCTGCATTTTATGAAATGAATGTTTTTATAGTTTCTAGCAAACAATTTCTCCCACTTGTGAAGTGATCTCTTATTGTACTTCAAAAGCATATGCCATAGTGAGCAAAATGAAAAATCAATTTTCCGTTTTCATTTTCCGGTTTCTGATAATTTGTTGCAGTGCGGTTCTTTGCTGCAGAGTAGTTCATTCTAGGAAGAAAAAAAAACAGTAAAACTACTGTATATACTCATGTAAAATCCAATACCAGCTGCAAACTGCATAGACCCAGATCTGCCGCCGCATTATGCGCCGGCAGATCTGGGTCTATGCAGTTTGTAAGGACTAATCAGTAGAACAAACAACATAGACACTGATCTGCCGGGGTCTATGTTTGCATTTGGACCCAGAATATATGCGAGTATATATGGTAGTATGTATTAAAATAAGACAGAAAAGATTTGTTTTGCGAGTCATGTCACAGAGGATGAGTATAAGTCATATCACAGAGGATGAGTATAAGTCATATCACAGAGGATGAGTATAAGTCATATCACAGAGGATGAGTATAAGTCATATCACAGAGGATGAGTATAAGTCATATCACAGAGGATGACTTTAAATCAGTATGCTGGGACTGGGACACGCCTGATTTTCTTGGCAGATTTTAGTAGCTAATCCTCCCTCATCAGGCATGCTGGGATTAGAACACACCTGATGTTCTGGGCAGATTTTAGCAGCTAATCCCCCCTCATCAGGAATTCTGGAATTATAACACACCTGATGTTCTAGGCAGATTTTAGCAGCTAATTCAACCTTAATAGGCATGCTGGGATCAGGACATGTGCACTTAGATTGAATAATTTTTGGGGAGTTTTGACCAAAAGAGGTACGTGTGCTTATTAGTGCATACTGTGCTGAATTTTGTACAACATGACGCCTATATGTATATTTCATAACTAACATGAAAAATCAAGGAATCCTTTATGGCAAATGATGTCAGAGTGTATTTGTGTAGTATGTTTTGACATTTAAGCAAAGATATTAGAAAAAATGAAAGGTAAAATATGAATTTTGAATCTGCATAGAAAATGCACAATGTTTCTTGTAAACTGCAATACAAAATTTGTATGCAAGCTGCATGAATAAAATTTAAAATGATATACCCTCTGTACACTGAAATAAGCATTTCTACTAATTTCAATATATACTATAAACTTACAAAAATCTATTAGAATGGAGGAAAAAAGCTGAAGTTTATTTTCATACTAATTTTGGAACAGATATTAGCAAAATCTTAAAGGAAACGTAGAAAATACAAATTGCTTTCCAACAGAACCTAATGTCAACCTGTCACCTATGTAATCACAGATAGTTTTTTTTCCTGATGGCAAATTAAACCCTGCTGTACCCTTGATCTTACTGCTTAACCGACCATTGGGAATTTTATTTGCATATCAAAAGGGAAAGCATGATATCTGGCAGCTCTCTGGAGTTTCCAATATCCACATGTGTGTATATATCAGTGTTCTCACCAGGGCCTTTTAGCATAGCAGTCCCGCTATGCTATCATTTCAGCCCACTATGCTTTAGAACCAACCGCTATGCTATCATTTCAGCCCACTATGCTTTAGAACCCACCGCTATGCTATCCACTTGTGCCACTTCGCTTTTATGTTTCCCACTTTTCCTATAAAATTAATCTGTTGAATAATCATCCTGTTACCTAATTCAAAGCCCTATTACTCAAATGACACCTGTTCTTACCTCTTTTTGGGTATCTAATTAAGATAATCCAGGATAATTATTCACTCACTTAGTCGTTATCTTTTGTCCCTGGCTTGCCCAACTGCCGGTGCATGACCTTTGATGCGGACTTCATCTTTGCACTGACGTGATCGACCAGTGATGATGGAGTCTGCTGGTAGTGTATGTTATATATATTTCAGTCATTTCCACTACCAGCTAAAAGAGTTACACATATTACATTTTAAGTTAGGCAAATTCTTGTAAAAAATGAACACACCACCTTTAGAAATATGTCAAATTACCCAACACCCAGCTAGCCCCATGTTGGCCTGGCTACGAAGATCAGAGATTGGTGTCACCAATGGTGATTCAGATTCAGCTAGTGTAGTTTCTCCTAAAGAAAGAGCTTCAGAAACAAAGGACAGGGTTCAACATTGAATGCAAGACTTCATATCTTTGGATGGAAACTGCTGGATCAGATGTTTTGCATATCGCTAAATTTTTGGTTCAGATCTACCTAATTATGAACAGATGAGATGGGGGTGGGGTGGGGTGCAATTCCTCAGGCACAATTAGAATATAATATTTTGTTTTTATAATAGTAACAGTAGTGGTAGCTGTGATTGCTGTTGTTCTTATTATTTTATGGAAAATGTGGCAAGGAATAAAAGTTGCATTTTATTCACAAGTTGCTTTTATATTTACTTAGTAAAATAGTTTACTTTTATATTTACTTAGTAAAATAATTTGCTTTTATATTTACTTAGTAAAATAGCTTGAGTGGATGCTGCCCTATTACTTTATCATTTCTTTTTTCTCTCTATCCAAGTAAGAAAAGGAGCAATTTTTATCTTCCAATTTTACCTGTTTAGAAAATGTGTAAATAAAAAGTGTTGCATTATTCCTTCATTATATTTGTAATATTTTTCCAACAATAAAGAACTAGTTTGCAATTGGAATGTATTACATCATAAATTAAGTTGTGATATCTTTTTAGCAGGGTTCACATCTTGACTGACCACTTTCATGAGAGTGCAAAGTTTGATGATTTGAAGATGGAGTGGCACAATTTAAGGCAGCTCTTGGTGCATATCAAGGAGCCCATGTCCTTTAGACAGGCATTATAAAAAATTGCCTTTTTTTAACAATATTTTAGCTCTCTGACATTGATTCAATTAATAAATTAACCAATGACAAACACATTGATATATTGTTCTTTATGGAAAGGAATATGTATTATCTTATTTATACTGTCATGATTATTTGAAAACAGAATCACTATCTTGACTCATGAAGAATTTGTCCTTGGTAATTGACTTAGGATTCAGATAGTTTTGTACATCTATGAATAATATTTATGTTCCATTTTTTCCAGATTGTGAAAGGTCATTCTCTGTGATGAACAGAATTATGAGTGTCGACACAGAGGGTGCTGAATTACCTTATGACAATTAGTACAGAAGAACTTTGCCTAAAAGACTTCAATTTTATAGTGGCAATAAAAATATATGGGGAACTGAAAAAACAAGGGACAGGGCCGAGCAAATCCCATAGCTCGATGTCCCGGACTATCCATTTTCGAAGTCGGGCAAGTACAATTTTCCAAGTCGCTAGTCCAGGACAAGTGCTTTTTAAAAAAGTCGGGCAAGTCCTTATTTTCATGCTTTAATCACTATATCTACCTTTATTTGGCCAATCAAAAGAAAGCCAGTATGATCAATTAGCAGTGTTTAAAGCGGCTTTGTTGCATTGTGTTTACTTCAAGCCAGATCATCACGAGCGGCTCACTATGATTTTAATCCAGCGAGTCAGTGTAATTAAATTAATGAAAGGTACTTTACCGACATCAGTGTTGGTTTCCTTTATGAACTGATTAAATGAAATCATGTTTGTTATAAGCCCATCCACTGCTGAGTGTGAACGAGGATTTAGTTCAATGAACTTAATCAAGACTTCTTTAAGGAATTCCTTAAACCAAAAGAGTTTACAAATGCTAATGAACATTTCTGCAAATGAACCCGAGCTTGAGGACTTTAACCCAGACACAGCTATCAACTGCTGGCTTAGTGCTGGTGCAGGTGGCAGACATATACATGGACATTTGTTCAAATCCATCAGCTAAAACATATATACATTAACCTGAAGAAGCCAAATGTATAACAACCAATGTTTTTGAAAAATTAAATTCTTTTAAGAAATAATTATGTTGTATATTACTTCGTTTGTTTTTTCTATGGATTAAGTACATACATCTCATCAAATCTCGGCAAGTGATTACCATTTTGGGACCAGTGAAAAGTAAGGTGGGACTAGTGAAGAGTAAGGTGGGACTAGTATAGAGTAAGGTAGAACTAGTGAATTTTCTGAAACCACTTGTCCTGGACTAGTGGTTAAAAAAAAATTTGCTCAGCCCTGAAGGGATATCATTTATTTAAATTCAAAGACAAATGAGTTTTTCATTAAATCATGTTATATCTTTTGGGAAATAAAGAATACCATGTAAATATATGTACTTCTTTTTATATATCACTGATATTAATTTTTTTCACTTTTATGATGACAACGCACATTTTTAAAAACATTTTATGATGCTTACGTCAATGCTATCAAGCTATATATATATATATATATATATATATATATATATATATATATATATATATATATATATATATATATATATATATGTATGTATATATATATATATATATATATATATATATAATGGTTACAATCATGACATATAACATATAACATTCCATTTAGATGCACTGGATCCAGCAAAGGACTGATTAAGATAAATGTAAAAACTTCAGATAGCAAAAGAAAGAGAGGGGTCATGTTCAGTTCATAATTCATTATATTTGCAAGTTGTATAGTCTGCAATCTCACTATAGAACATATGACTGCACCTTTATTTAGTGTTTATACGTACCGCGTTTTTCTATTACATAACTACCCCCAGATTCTTTCATCTATCAATCCTTTTTTTCACATGACACACTGTCCAAGTCTGTCATTTCCATCTTGTAGTCAATGTCAAGGTCAGTCTCAGTTTCCCACACAGACATGATAATATGAATATTTACTATTTGAAGCAAGTTTTGACAAATAGGGAATAAATATTTATATTTTAACATATCAGTTACATTTTAATCATAATATTTGTACTTAGTTTCATGTCCTAACCTAGCCACAGGCAGTTTGAGGGCTCTGAAATGCACAGAGTTTGCCAACTCTACAAAATTGGCTTGTTAAAGATTGTTTTGATGCATGTTGCCGATTCAAGGTGAGTAAGTGATAATTGTTAATAATACAACTTGTGAGATTTCTTTTTCAGGTATGTTTAAAAATAAAAGGCACTCATCTCTAATTATTGGCCACGTGGATTTCTTTAAAAGTGCAATCAATGTCCTGAAAATCTAGCACCCACAAGTGGTGTTTATCACCCACTGTTTACGTGATAATTACAGAAGACTGACAACTACTTACTGTTTGGCAAAAAATTACATTGATACAAATAAGTGTTCTCAAATATTTCTAAAAAGTTAGCTTGTCAAAGATTGTTTTGATACATGTCATCAATTTCAAGGTGACTAGGTGATAATTATTAAGTAAATGGATAAAATAAGTGTACTCAAATCATTAAATTGTGAGTATACAAAAATCATTACAAAAAGTCTAGCTTTTATTATTGCTGATATAGTTGAAGAGATGAGTCTGCTAGCATATCCCGGCAAGAAAAGGAAACTTGATGAAGTTTCCACAAACAAATCTAATGAACTCATTTCAAAGAAATATAGCCAGTATGATGCTACGAAAAATGCAAGAAAGTTCAAGTCATGATGGATTAATGAATATCCCTGGCTAGATTATGAATCAGAAAATGATCTGATGTTTTGCAACCACTGCAAAACAATATCCCAAAACTGCTTAAAGCAAAGACAGGACAGCAAATCCATTTTAAATAGGGACTTACAATTATAGGAAATATCCTAACAGATCCCATGATCTGAGAAAAGTTCACCTGGACAGTGTGCATGCATGAAATGGGAAGATTTGGGTTTGGTTTGGTGCTTTATGGCACAGCAACACAAGTAGGTTATTTGGTGATTAGGCAATGGCTGTAAAGTGCCTTGCCCAAGGACACACCACAATAGCTGATCCAGCTTGGTCCAATGGTAGGATTTGAACCTGCACCCTTTCAGTCTTGAGACTGGCATGCTAACCACTGAGCCACTTCAACACTATGAAAATGGGAAGAAGAATACTCTATTTAAAAGTTGGATGGCTGCACCTATCCAACAGAGCAATTCCACCGGGGAAAGCATTAGACAAGCTTCAAGACAGTGGACTTGTGCAATTAAAGTTTCCATTAACACTGCCTACACCCTTGTAAAGCATGGGAAACCATCTCTGATGTGACGATGTAGTGTTCACTTCAGAAAAAACAAAAAAATAGATATGACTTTGGAAAAAAATAACAAAATTATATCCATGCCAGGGACTTTACAAAGTCTCTATATGACACAATCAGGAGTGATGCTGTCCTAGATTTATCACAGAGTACATTTCTTTCAATACTTTACAAAGTCTCTATATAACACAATCAAGAGTGATGCTGTCCTAGATTTATCACAGAGTACATTTCTTTCAATACTTTACAAAGTCTCTATATGACACAATCAAGAGTGATGTTGTCCTAGATTTATCACAGAGTACATTTCTTTCAATACTTTACAAAGTCTCTATATGACACAATCAAGAGTGATGCTGTCCTAGATTTATCACAGAGTACATTTCTTTCAATACTTTACAAAGTCTCTATATGACACAATCAAGAGTGATGCTGTCCTAGATTTATCACAGAGTACATTTCTTTCAATACTTTACAAAGTCTCTATATGACACAATCAAGAGTGATGCTGTCCTAGATTTATCACAGAGTACATTTCTTTCTATACTTTACAAAGTCTCTATATGACACAATCAAGAGTGATGCTGTCCTAGATTTATCACAGAGTACATTTCTTTCAATACTTTACAAAGTCTCTATATGACACAATCAAGAGTGATGCTGTCCTAGATTTATCACAGAGTACATTTCTTTCAATACTTTACAAAGTCTCTGTATGACACAATCAAGAGTGATGCTGTCCTAGATTTATCACAGAGTACATTTCTTTCTATACTTTACAAAGTCTCTGTATGACACAATCAAGAGTGATGCTGTCCTAGATTTATTACAGAGTACATTTCTTTCTATACTTTACAAAGTCTCTGTATGACACAATCAAGAGTGATGCTGTCCTAGATTTATCACAGAGTACATTTCTTTCTATACTTTACAAAGTCTCTATATGACACAATCAAGAGTGATGCTGTCCTAGATTTATCACAGAGTACATTTCTTTCTATACTTTACAAAGTCTCTGTATGACACAATCAAGAGTGATGCTGTCCTAGATTTATCACAGAGTACATTTCTTTCTATACTTTACAAAGTCTCTACATGACACAATCAAGAGTGATGCTGTCCTAGATTTATCACAGAGTACATTTCTTTCAATACTTTACAAAGTCTCTGTATGACACAATCAAGAGTGATGCTGTCCTAGATTTATCACAGAGTACATTTCTTTCTATACTTTACAAAGTCTCTATATGACACAATCAAGAGTGATGCTGTCCTAGTTTTATCACAGAGTACATTTCTTTCTATACTTTACAAAGTCTCTATATGACACAATTAAGAGTGATGCTGTCCTAGATTTATCACAGAGTACATTTCTTTCTATACTTTACAAAGTCTCTGTATGACACAATCAAGAGTGATGCTGTCCTAGATTTATCACAGAGTACATTTCTTTCAATACTTTACAAAGTCTCTGTATGACACAATCAAGAGTGATGCTGTCCTAGATTTATCACAGAGTACATTTCTTTCTATTCTTGCATATGGAAGTACAGATTCAACAGCCATTGATAATTTACACTGGATTTGTGTGATGGGGAGTTCAAAACACAGCTCATGAACATTGAGGAGATTGTAGGGGATGCCCAGGAAATTTAAGATGGAATTGATTGTAGCCTGCATATATGTACTCTTTCAATTGGGAATTGAAGTTCTCAGGAGGATCAGAAGCCAACACTTGTATGGGCTAATTTTGATGGTGCAGTAGTGATGGAGGGTCATAAAAGTGGCATAAGTTATATTTAAGACCAGGCACCAATGGACACTAGACATGCATTGTGTAGCACACAAACTAGAATTGGCAGCTTTGCATGCTATGAAGAGATATCCCTATCTGAAGAAATTGAGTCTGTAGTGAAAGGAATATTTAATTTCTGTCATTACAGTAAAGAAATTATGGAGAGAGGTTAAAGAAATAGCAACACTTCTGATTATGGTTTTCCCACAAGTGAGATGGTTAGCCAGTAAACGTAGAACCTTGACTGGACTTGTCAAGAATTTTCAAATTATTGCTGCACATCTGGTCCACATGTTGCCTCAGAAGGAACAAGTCAGGAGACCAGTAAAGCTAAAGCAAAGAGTTCATCTCAGTGCTGTTTGTTCAAATACTTTATTATATGGCTGATAATCAGTGATAACAAGGAAGTCTGATCATCATTAAAGTTTTCCAGAGAAATGACTTGCTGGTGTCAGATGTTTCAACATAGGTCTATGGAAATGCATGCTATGCAACTGCATAAATTGAAGATCAGCCCAGGTAGCAACATGACAGTAAGACTGCAACATGAACCTAAATTTGTAAACATGTATATGGTCTACAATAACCAGAAGGATGCCGTTTAATAAAAACAATTAGAAACTCAACCCTTCCCTTTATCTACCCATCAGTCTTATGCCTACTGGACAGCAGACTGATATTTTAATGTGCATGCCATATCTCGCTAAACTTGTGATTGTATGAGTTAATGTACATCTTTTACCTCTTTATTATGACAAGATTCAGTATTTATGATATGACTTTGTTGAATATATCTACATGATAAAAAAAAAATCAATAAATACAATCGGACGTACTGTGTGGACATGCATGTGAGATGCTTTTGTAGCATATAGAATGATTCAAAAACCGTATGGTGGTTAGGGATTTAAAAATCCACTTGCCCGACTCCCGGGACAAGCTCAAATTCAGCTCGGGCAAGCTCAAGTTTCCAAGGTTCCTACCCATGATAAGTACATGGAAAAAATATATGTCTTCAGAAACTCTTCAGTTGTGAGTATAAATAAATCATTACAAACAGTCTAGCTTTCATTATTGTTGATGTAATCTGCTCTGCCAACGGGGTCCTACTAAACACCGCAAAGTCAGACAAAGGCAGACAAAGTCATGCAAAGTCAGACAAAGTCTGTTTATTTTTGTTTTATTTGTACATATTTGAATACATTATACTATATTAACTTTGATTTGATATTTAAATTTTTAAAAAGCGTCATTTAATGTTGTTTGAAAGTAAAATTGGTACATACGCACCCTTAGTTGTGTCCCTTTATTTAGCGTTGTGACAACGATATATATGCCATCAATTATAAATATTTAATAGAACAAAAGTGTTAAATGTGAGTGACATAGTAACAGGGGTGTATGTCAGAGAGAGAGAGAGAGAGAGAGAGATTATTATTATTATTAAAACGAAACTGCATAACGTCGCTGTAATTCTAACAACTCGAAGTTGACTTTTGTAGCGAAAATCTTTTTTTGCTTTTCAGAATAACTATAAAGGGACAAACATTTTGCGGAAATACTGAAGTAATAAATCAATTATAAGTTTTAGTTATGGTCATTTAAAAAAAAAAAATTATAAGAAGAACAATTGTGCTTTCTAAAAGTACAGAGAACCGTGACGATTAGACTTCTGGAGTGTCATATTTAACAAAGGAAACAAATTTCAATATATTGAATAAATGCGAAATGGAAAATGTCATTGAACATTTGTTTGACATTTTGCATCCAAAATTAAGACAGAAGAACTTATCGGGAAATGAATTGGCTCAGATGAAGCAGTCGTGGGATGAACAGCATTACAATGAACAAGATAGCATTGTATATGAATAATGACAATTGTTATTGAGTTCACAAAGTACATGTATTACCATACGGAGAAAAAAATACTCTAACAACGATACATACAACTCTACAAACTAAAGTCTCATTCAAAGTATGTTTGTTTTTTTTTGGGGGGGGGGTTGAGAACTTTTTCCGTTGTTCTTTTAATCTCATCTAGAAAACATGATTTTCTTCAAATACATGTACAGAAAGCAGATATACGACAAACTACACAATTATCATTTACCTCGTTCAGAACGGAAGAGAGCATTCATATAGTTATATTCTTCACCATCATTGTTTTTAATGCAAACTCGGCACATACAATTATAATTTCCAGAAAGAACATTTAATTCACTAACTGTGATGCCTTCACACAATGCACGTACCCAACTTTCACAAGAATCACAATGGACTGAATCATTGGCACAATTCTATTTGCAAACAGCGCACGGGTACTGATGGAGTTTAACACACTTACGAGCACGGGCAGAAGGCATTCTGACATTTCAGTAATAGTACCTACGTTTGAGATTGCCGACACCAGTATATAATTAAAGGTTGATTAAATGATTACTGTTTGAACAGTACTGCATGAACAGATTTGTATAACTGCTTGAGACAATGTAAAATAGCCATGAAACGCGTTTGATTTTGCAGACAGCGGCAGAGTAATTTGTTACTGTTTGTAGCATAATCGCTTCTTCTCATCATATACCGCAAACATTAATAGCAACAGAAAAGATTTGTATTACTGCTTATGACAAAGTAATGATTATGCTGAAACAAATTAGAACATTAACATGTGAAATGATGTTCTGTATTTGTACTATATATCTTGTCATGGTCTATCTTTTTCGATGAAAGTACATCACGAATTTATGATTATGAATGTTAATAGAATATTTAACTGACACATACTTTATGAATCTGTCGTTGTCAAACGATATCTTAAGTTTATTACATCACGTTGGCATACTATATTCGATTAAATACTTATATATTTTATATTACTTTCATAATATTATTACGTGTCTCTCAATAAGATAATTATTATATAAAATTATTAAATCTGGTTTTGTCACATTGAGATTGCCTTTGTCATACGCTATCTGTGTTATATGACTTTGTCATACTCTATCTGCCTTTGTTCTATTAAATATTTATATTATACTTATGTAATATAATACTGTCCTAATATAAATCACGCTTTTTTAAAATTTAAATATCAAACCAAATAGTATAATGTATACAAATATGTACAAACAAAACAAAAATAAACAGACTTTGCATGACTTTGTCTGACTTTGCGGTGTTTAGTGGGTATGTAAGAAAGCTTGCCAGTAGCTTCCCGTGGGTCGGTGGTTCTTCCTCCACCAAATATACTGGCCGCCATATATAGCCTATCATGTGCTGAAAAAAGCCGTTAAACCCACCAAACCATATAAAACATCCTTGCAAGTCATATGGCCAAAATACATGGTGTAGTGTGAACATGAACCGTAACCATATGATATTTTGTTAAATATGTGCAAAAGGAAACTCTATTTGCGTACTTCATTATTTCTGCAAATTCTGGATCAATAATCACTGCAAACAGATCCATGCTATATCAGTCCTATCTTTCATTAGTTCAGAATCAATGCGTTCAAGGGCGCAGACATCTTTGGATTAGATTAAAATTGGGACAAGGGTGCATGCTGATTTGGACCGTGGCTACTTCGGACCAGGCTTATTCGGACTATATCACTGGCTGATTTGGACCATGTAAAATATTATATAGTTTCGTCTAAGATTTAAATGTGACATTTGCAATTGTTTAAAATATGATATTTCTCATTATTTCCCAGGTACGTTTAGCAGTTGAAAACTTTATTTAAGGAAACAAAACCCCGATGGTACGCGATATAATGGCGCTGTTCTGTATACAGATTAAATAAAATAATTTAAGACCATTTATCTTGCATTGCCAATTTAACAGTAAAATATTTTCAAAGCAGATCATTCAACTTTGTGCAAAATTGAAATAGTGTATTTTATTTGATTGAGAAATAATACAATAATACAATTTTACTAACACTGAAAAAAAATCGTGAAAACAGGACCCATGCAGTAAAACAAAATTGTGTTGGTCGAAATATATTGCTCTGAATATGTTAATGCTTTTATTAGATTTGTGTATAATTTTTCTTTATCCTGTATATAGTACTATACACTGATAGTGTTAAATAACACTTATATACTAACAAATTAAACTGGGGTCAATATCATACGCTTATATTCTGCTAATCATGTGGACCTAGTATTAATTATAATTAAGAAAATGATAACGTAACGATAATGGTGGCGTTATCTCTGTTTAAAGATTTTGAGAATGATGGCGAAAGTGTGTCTTCCCAATGTTTAAAGCAATGACTATTTGATCAATGCCGCTATAATTGTCTTATCATATTATTGCCATCTGTTTATTACTTTGTTTCATCAGTACGACCTTAATTAATTTAACTGCAAACAATAATAGTGAGATCATCTGACCATCAATTTGCAAAACCTGTTTGATCAATGCCGCTTTAATTAAACCATTTTGTTGTTGTTGTTGTCATCTTCCAATTTACTGAGTTTAATACCATTCTAGAACACAAAATATACTGCTGATTTTCGAAGAAAACGCGATTTGCATGAGAAATCAATAAAACCTTGGGTCAACTTATATATATATATATATATATATATATATATATATATATATATATATATATATATATATATATATATATATATATATATATATATATATACTACTGTTTGATAGTGTTGAAAGGCTGGCCTGATTTATGAAAAGTTTTATTTTTTTTTTAAAGATATGAATTAAAAGAATAACTTTATGTTTTCTTTTTTGTAAACATTGAAAAGTTTGTTGGTTTTTAAAAAAAATCTAAATGCGATAACTCGTATCTATTTTGTTTTGATTTCGGCTAAATTTACGAAGAACTATCTTACGTAAATTTAAGAGCTGAAAATCAACCGTTGACATTCTCTTACAACGTTTGCAAAAACAGTAATAACTACTAAAATAAAAAAGGTATATGTGTTCCATTGTTTTTCTCTTAATATTTCACATGGCCCGAATCAGCATGGTATTTGATCCGAATCAGCCCGTTCTTTGGTCCTAATCAGTCCGTAATTTAATCCGAATCAGCCCATGGTCCGAATCAGCCAGCATTCGGATACAAGATCCTTATAGATCCACCATTGTGGTACTACCATATACAATGATTCTGCGATCAGTGACATATTTGAAGAAAAAAAAAGGGAACAGACCTTGTACTCCACATAATCTATCTTCGTTTATTTCCTTATTATTTTAATTATTTATAACGGAACCGGTCTAAACCGGAATCAGACTATTCCGAATGTCTTCTAATTGCGGCGTACAATTTAGCTCATTTGAGCTTTCTAATGATGGGTTTGATTCTAAGTACTCCAGCTCACTGCCAATTCCGGCCTAAATTTACGATTCTTCTCTCAACCGAATTACACAAGTTCCACATTTATTTATTTATTTATTTTGGAACATATACGTATTCTTTCCAAGTCAAAAAAAATAAATAAATAATGTAAATGAACTTTATTTAAATGAGAAACGAACACATGAACCGCTAAAGTTTAATTCAGCGTAAATTAAAAAAAAAAATTGAGGAAGGCGACGACGGCAGGGGCACAGTAGCCACAAACTGAAACCTTCCCCGCATTTGGAGGTTGGTTTTATGGATATTCTAAGCATGAACCAAATGTCCTGTATAATTTTCTTCCGTTTATCCTCTCTTCATTCATATTGATTCTATTTTCCCCTACTGTCATCAGACATAAGTATGGAAAGATTGTCAAATTAGATAATGGTAGGAAACTTCAAAGCAATTTGCCTGTCTTGGCGATCAAGTTCAGCTAGGCAGTGTTTCTACAAGTTCAGTAACGTTAAAACAATACTTTCAAAACAACTCCTCTCTCTCCTTTTCTTATTCATCCATTTTTTATTGAATCACAAGACATAATTTGGTGGAAAATACTTTATAGTATGTTCGTACTAATTTGATTCGATACATTCTAATAAAATCCTGTATGCAATAGCTGAATTGCTGATTAGCGCCAACAGAAAAGCGACGCAGTTACCGTATAGCTTGAATGGACCCTGTTATGCCCGCGCATAATGCGACGGCATATCTGGGTCTGTGATGTTCGCGGATAAGTTCGTGGTATAAAATGTAAATATAGATTTGCAAATATATCAAAGTTGACACGTAAACTTGAATATCCAATGAAATATATACGGAAGTTATCCCTCTGGCTACAGATGGACCAATTCACTTCCTCTAGCTTACTTATAAATCGATAAAAACAGATCAACCATAACAGCATTTGTGTTTGGAGAGGCATGGAGATGGCAATGTCTGAGGAATCACACACATGGTAAAACACATTTCTTTTTTTGCAGTTTTCATAAAGTAACTGTTAACATATATTTAAAGAATTTCATCACAGAAAGTTAAACGGAAAGTATGTTAGCTCTAAATAGGTCCGATAAAGTATTGAACTTCCTGTAAAGTGCATTATGGCAAAAAGTTGCTATGGAGAAAATGAAAGAATTTACTTGTTTTGGACCGAAAAACCTAAATTTGTCTCGACTTAATGGGGAATGTAAATGTTGACGCATGCGTATTAATTAAAGGGGCACTCGGAAATAAATGAACATAACTGATATGCAGCACGCGCAGCCTTGAGAATAAATAGGTTCAGCAGTCACTAGTAAAATGCAGACAGACAGGTAGATAAACAGGTGCATGTAAATATATACATATATATAAGTAGATATATAGATAAATAGATAGACCGACTAATGTCTACATTAACAGTTTTATTTCAATCGATCGATTATTCCTTTGATATTTTGCTTCAGATGGCAATTTGCTTTTTGAATTTAGGAACCAATGTTATACGGCAAGATCACGTTAGACAAATATACTGAGTGACCAACCGACTGATCATTTGACAAACGAGAGAAATAGAGTGGGAGAGAATTTATTCTTACATAGGGGGTTGGAGTGGAATATCTTTATTAATACATATTAAATGACTCTTTTAATATATCGCGAACTCATCAAATTTAAAGTCCATTCTCTTCATTTATATCTGAAATTTTTTATATTTTTTATTCACTTTTTTCTCTTTTATTTCGCCGAACTGAAAATTTAAATTGATATTAAAAGAAAGAATGTACTTTCCGGTATAATACTTACTTTAGTCCGCGCAAATATGCCGCTTTCTTCTTCTATTTACGCAAGCATGGTAAATGCATTAATTGTTATGATGCTACACCTGTTTTTGTTTCCTTAAGTATAAGTTTAACCATGGAATAAATATCCAGCGGATAGAAGAGTTTGAAAGCAAAGTAATTTAGAAAAAAAAAAAAAAAAGCAAAGACGAAACGGTTTTCTTGCGGTCACTGTCAGCTTCGTAGAACTTGGCATATATTTAAATAATGGTCTTATTATTACGGTCTAATTGCAGGTAGCTGGCATGTCACTTATTTGAAATCACTGTAAATCAAGTTGTTTAAAATAGATAAATTATTCCCACAGATTTTAACCCTTTTATCTGATTTTGTAGCTTTTTTAATTTGTTGAGTATCCTCGATCCGTATATTTCGTGCCCTTAACGTGAATTTTAACGCTTGCAGTATTGCATTATAATATTGTGAGAAACTATTAAAATCACCATAACATGTGTTCAACTATATCTACTTAATTGATTCATCGTTGAAAAATGTTTATAAACTCTATATTTCCTTTGCGAGCTACCGTTTTTCTGAGCGTGTCAAAATTTTTCTTTTCCCGAAAGGTCATCGATGGTTTGTGCCCCTGAAATAAAGACCACGTGACGTAAGATTGGAATGTGACAGTTAGGCCAACGTGTAGAAATAGATCGTTTATAATGTCTCAGTATTGTCATTAATTGCATTTGTAATACATTTCATTCCTTTCGTCCTTTCGTACGCATATTGACTGCAATAAAATACATATAGAAATGATGCCAAAAGTAACCACAAATATATATATATATATATATATATATATATATATATATATATATATATATATATATATATATATATATATAGGATGTATTTTTTAATTATTTTATTTTCAAGCTATTTCGATATAGTTTAACGATACGCTGAACTTTGAAAAGATTTTTTTCAGGCTATGTCACAACAAAGATTTTTTCGCCCCTACATTACGATAATCCAATAAAGAATTTGTTACTGCATACTCTTCCATTTTATTTATTTTTTCTAACATGATATAAGAAGTGCATGTTATAGAAAGGAAGTTTTTGCATTGCCTTTGTCGTCTAAGAAATCTCTGTCGTGGATTTCCTACAAATCAAACGGTAAAGAAAACCAACATGTGAATAGCGGCCCTGGCTTGAACAGCTAACACTCAAGCCAGGGCCACAAACTTGAGGCAAATATGGCATTAGTAAAATGCAGGGGTGGGCAAACTACGGCCCGCGGGCCGCATGTGGCCCGCCAAGGGTTTTCATGCGGCCTAGGAACAAGTCCTATGTTCACGCTATTTAATTTCTCAAGGGTAAAATTTCTTTCTAATTTTGAGAGAAATGTAACCACGCGATGCCAAATACCCACTCAGCGGGAAAAGCCATAGAAATTTAAATAGAACTTTGTTTGTCTTGTTTCGCATTCTATTCATATATCTATGATTTTTTCCCACCGGGTGGGTCGATCGAGGTGCGCGCGCGCATGCGTTGTCTTTCACTGTTCACACGCTCGTGATTGGCTGAGTGCGTCGTCAGTGTATCTTGACTGTGTGTCATCGGAACCAGCGCGCTTACGCACATTTGTGAGCAGACTTTCTCTACTATGAAAGTCAACAAGTCAAAGAACAGATCGCTTCTCACAGATTCAAATCTTCACTCAGTTTTAAAGATCAGCACGAGCAACATGTCACCAAATTTTGACAAACTGGTCAATGAATGTGATTAGCTGCATCATTCGCACTGACTCTGTTTATATTACTCTGTTTATCCAATAAATGTGCTTCTTTTGAAGTTTAAGTTTTCAAATATTAACAACATATTAACAACTGAAAATTAATTATGATGTTATTTAGAAAAACCTTTTGTTTTTGCTATTTCAAATATTAATTATTTTACTTAATGAACTATGCGGCCCACCTCTGGTAAAATGGGTCTTTTTTATTGTGTTATTTCATTTTTTTTTCAATAGGAATTGTAGTACGTATTTAAATTTCATTTCATCGAATATTTCTTAATCAACACTTACTGTCATTGTCAACGAACGCTAGTGACTCAGTTGATGACGTCAGGATCTCAAAACAAGCGCGTGAGGTCGCGAGAAACATGACGCACGATTCAAGGATAACACTAAAGTTAGGAGGATCGACGATAGTAGTAGCAGCAGTAGTAGTAGTTGTAGCAGTAGTAGTAATAATAATAATGATAACAACAACAAATACAACAACCGCAACAAAATTTATAATAACAACGCAACAACAACAACAAATACGATAACTACTTTAATAATGACAACGACAATGTGAGGTCGTAGGAGGTCTATTGATTATTTTATGAAGTTAGAAATGAAAATGCAAAAATAACAAAACCAAATTGCATAATTTTGTTGAATAATACATTATTTAATTTGGAACTATTGCTAAGAACTTTGACTCAAAATAAAAAACTATCTAAAATTTATTTTCAGTAACTATGGAGGAAAGTCGGTATCAGTCAATTTCCGGTTCAAAATATCGGATATTTGGCAGAACCCCGAGTTATTGTTTAATATGGCGGCCTCCTGGGCGGTGAAGATACCGGCAACATTATTGTCCAAAGTGCCCTACGTCAGCGCTGTTACCCTGCTAATGTTACTTGCAGAAAGAGCAAAGAATGAAACGTAAACCACTCTCTGTCTCTGTCTCTGTCTCTCCTGCATGACCTCATTTATCTAATAACTCGACGACAGAATATCCACCCCAGTGTAACCTACTTTCTCTGTTTTCTGAGATTATTTGTAGGTGAGTTTTGTTGTTCAGTGAATTTAAGAGACTGCTACTAATATATTGAAATAAAAATCCGACATCAAAATAAGTTTAAACAGTATCATGGACCTAATATGGTTCGTGCCCTCAACGTTATGTTAACGTTTATATTATTGTGAGAAACTATTGAAATAGCCATAGAAAGTGTTCAACTATATCTGCTTAATTTATTCATGGTTGAAAAAGTTTTATAAACTTTCCAAATTCTTTGCGAGCTACCGTTTTTCTGAGCGTGTCAAAATTTGTCTATTTCCTGAAGTACATTCATGGTTCGTGCCCCTAAAAATAAAGGCCACGTGACGTAAGATTGGAATTGGATAATTAGGTCAATGTGTAGAAATCGATCGTGTATGATGTCCCAGTATTATTAATATTTGCATATGTAATATATTTCATTTCTTTCAAATGCATATTGACTGCAATAAAATACTTATAAATAATGATGACAAATATATAAAAGAATTTTTTTTTTTCAAGCTGTCTGATAAAATTATCATATTTAAAGATAAAGTTTTTCAAAGAAAATTTTTAAAAAATGCTATTTCATAACAAAGATTTTGTTTCCTTATATGAAAATATTTCAATGACAAATTTCATACTGTATAGTTTTTCACTGGATTTATTTTTTCTAACATGATATAAGAAGAGCATGTTATAGCGACCAAATTTTTATATTGCCTTTGCAGTATAAAAAATCTCTTTATCATGGGTTCTCGTTAATAAAAAGGTAAAGAAAACCAACATTTTTTTTTTCAGTTTGAATAACGTATTTCAATTTAAATTTGTCAAATATTTCTTAATCAGCACTTACTGTCATTGTCAACGAATGCTAGTGACCCAATTAATGACGTCAGGATTTCAAAACAAGTGCATGAGGTCATGAGAAACATGTCGCACGAATCGAGGACAAGTTAGGACAATCAACAATATTTATTAGTGAGCTGTCTTGGCACAATATGAACAGAAATACACACATTGGAAGACTATTTCTTGGCACAATATGGACAGAAATACACACATTAGAACACTTTCTTGGCACAATATGAACAGAAATACATAAATTAGAACACTATTTCTTGGCACATTGTGCACAAAAATACACACATTAGAACACTATTTCGTGGCACAACATGCACAGAAATACACACATTAGAACACTATTGGCACAATGTGCACAGAAATACACACGAGAACACTATTTCTTGGCACAACATGCACAGAAATACACACATTAGAACACTTTCTTGGCACAATGTGCACATAAATACACATTAGAACACTTTCTTGGCACAATGTTAATATAAATACATTAGAACACTTTCTTGGCACAATGTGAACAGAAATACACACATTAGAACTATTTCTTGGCACAACATGAACAGAAATACACATTAGAACACTTTCTTGGCACAGTGTGAACAGAAATACACACATTATAACACTGTTTCTTGGCACACCATGAACAGAAATACACACATAACACTATTTCTTGGCACAATGTGAACAGAAATACACAAAACACTTTCTTGGCACAACAGGAACAGAAATACACACATTGGAACATTGTTTCTTGGCACAACATGAACAGAAATACACATTAGAACACTATTATTTGGCACAATGTGAACAGAAATAAACACATTAGAACATTGAGGATCAACTGGAAAATATTTACACACTTAGTAAACAATGCAGTGACATGCATGATATTTTTAATTAGACTATTAATACAAGTTATGCACTTACGTAGAAGAGAAAGTGTTTATATTCTGAAAATGTTTGCTAATTTCAGCTTGATTTGGCTGTTTGAAAAATGGCACACTTGTGGCCCAAAATTTTCCTCTGGGAGCTGTTCTGATATTACTTTTAGGAAAAAAAACATGAACTTATTTTCGAATCTTTATAATAAAAAGAAAAAGCAAATACATGAAAAACTTAATAAAAGTTTAGAAGTATAATAAACTCAAAAAAGACCTTCAAGACAAAATTGGCATTTAAAAAAAATACTGTACAAAGAACGTGGTCGGTGTCTTATAATATAAACACAAAGTACTATGGAGTACATGTATTTTTAGTTGTTTTTCAAGAGTCAGCTAACGAGCAGCTTGTTTGTTTTAAAATATTCCCTGGCCAGGCCAATAATCATTTGATGTGTGACACTGACATCTTCCAAGCTGTCTGTAATAAGCCAAACAAAATGTGGAAATCTTCGAACTGTACTGGCAATACAAATAAGCAGAAGTCAAACTTTATGATTCCTTCTGCTATCAAAATAGATGTCAGTCCCCAGCAGATTATCCCATCCCAAAATGTGCACTTTGATGGGATGCTTTGCAGTTGGGCTTCATGGTGGGTATCAGTCACTGGGATACAGTTTTGTATTAATCAGAAAAAATAACATCATCGGATGTCCCATTTTTGTCTAATTTTCTATGACAAAATTCAGTTTGCTTTGCCTTATTTTTGCCCTTGAATCCATGTAACAATATTTCTATTTTGTGCTAGTACAGTAAAAGACCACTGCCATGAGAGACCAGATTCTCAGTGCACAGATTTATTGATTATATAGAGTTAGAACTTGTCATGAGAGACCACCTGTCTTGAGATACCATAATTTTTGGTAGACGGGGTGGTCTTTCAAGACAGGTTCTGCTGTTTATCCAGATGCTAGAATTGCTTTTCTCACTGTTGTTATTCCAACCTCAGTTTCCGTTGCCTAGGAGAAGTTTCTGTACTTCTCTGCAACTTTGTGTCGAGTTGTTTCTTATAGCCTTTTTTATAACACTAGAGTCCTCCTCTGTTATAGAAAGACAGAATACAATATACATGTACATGATGAGCTGTCTATAGATACTGCTGTCAGCCTACTAAAAATCATTAATTCTTGTTGATAACAAAAGTGTTTTGTTTGTAGGGTGTGTTCTAATAAGCAATAAATAAACAGATGCACGTGTTAGACATGTTTATTTAAATATCAGCTCTCATAGGCAAATAACAGTTTGGTAGTAAAGTACACATCACATAACTGAGTATGTGCAGTCTTGTATAACGAATTACGATGCCATACATGTGCTTGTATAAACCAGTGACTCTCTCCTTATATCTCTATCTGTAAGTATAAAAGTTTATGAAACATTCAAATAATTAAACTGATGTTGCCATAAAATAGAAATTTATGGATTCAACGTCATTATGTTGGAAGAAAGGTTGATAATAACACCACATATTTCAATACTTTTATGGTGGGGGTTTTCAGATTTTGATCAGCCAGCCTTCTAAGTTATCTGAATAATTTCTTACTTCATTTTATTAACACTAAAATTCAAATACTGTACAGCTAATTACTTTTTCTCTCATGGAAGAAAAGAAAAACATAAAGAGAAAGAGTTTATATGATTGTTGTGTGTTGATTTATTGTGGGGTTTTTCGTATTTTGGTCAGCCAGCATTCCAAGTGATCTGAATAATTTCTTCGTTTTATTAACACTAAAATTGAAATAGTGTACAGCTAACTACTTTCTCTCTTGAGAAGAAAAGAAAAATATTAGGAAGAGTTTCTATGGTTGTTTTATGTTGATTACATTGTATATTTCAATATACATGTATGTAATGTGGTCATTCACCTGTGACAGGCATCAGCAGGATACCATTAAATGGTATTTACAATAAGCAGATGCACTTGGACTTTGTGTACCCTATTATTATTAATTTAAAAAAAAAAAAAAATTCGTCATCTTCTTTTTATTATTGTTTTCTCACCACCTGCGTCAGTATGGTGGGTTATAGTAGTCACTTTTAGGTATGTGTAATCTAAAAACAAATAAGAACACCAGAAAACCTAATGTTCAAATAGCAGTATTAAAAGCTGCATAGACTACTTTTACAATGTAACTTTGCAGGGGCGGACCAAGCAGAATATTTTCCAGCGTAAGTTTTCTTCACAGTTAGATGGTTAAAATTATGCCATGGAAACACTTAAAATGCAGGAGCTTCTGGGAGCTTCATGCCGGGGTTCCATCCCACAGATCCCTTACCTGCTTGTTTAGCCCCCCCCCCCCACACACACACATTCCTGGATCAGCCCCTGCTTTGAATAGTTCTTATTGGAAATACATTTACTTTTATACATGAATGTGTACATGGACAGTATACATTTGATTTAGTGTCAACAGTCAGCAATTTCCGCTCATATCCACTAAAATTCATCAAGAACATTACCTGTTCCTTCCAGGATGTTGATGGACTGGTGGATGGACATTGATAATCCAGTCCACTCAGCTCTTTGAAGGATACCCTTTCTCCCTTGGGATGGTTGGGCAAAAATTATGTGGGCATCTTAGTGGAAAAGATTAACATTTCTTCATTGACAAGTGGAAAAGATTGAATCGAATATGACTGTACTGTATGTAGGATTCCAAGACAGGTATTTAGAGACCTACAACAATGTAAACATGATGGTTTTGTCATACTTAGAACAACTGAGCACATATTCAATTCTGTCAACATAGATCAAGGCACTAGGACAGACCATTAACAGGAAGCATAAAATTCAAGGTGGTGTTATTGGCTTCACCCTCAGAAATATGCACCTTCGAGGTTTCTAATGACCCATCACATTACTAGATTTTAGTATGTCAAGACCTTCAGATGGCCTTATCAAGAAACAAGTGTAAAAGTCAGCATGAAGAAATTAGCAAGTCCTGAATACTAAATAAAAACTGAGTGCATGAATATCATCATAAAATACTAGTATTAGAATCCAACTAGTCTGGAAAGTGTCAACCACCTGATGATCAACATTGTTATTAGCCTCATTGCACCCAAGGAAGTAGAGCAGACACTTGGCAGCATAAGAAAAATAGTTGACAGCAGGTACTTGACGTTTTGATGATATCAGGACCATGGTAGTGACAAGCAGTCATTCTGTTTGTTTCTTTGTTCCAGTGCCATTTGATAGGGGTAAACTGGCTAAACTAATTTGATTTAAAAGTTCTTTTCTGGCATTTGCCAGCTGTAATGAACTATCAACTTGTGGCACAGGAGATTGCACAAGAACATGAATTGGCAACTACTGTATCTCTCTGTCACATTTTCATGATGATTGATCCACGAAGAAAACGAACAAAGCTAAATTAGGCAAGATGTTGGAATCTAACTGATGAGCTTACAGTTCTGCCATCCATGAATGTTCCTAAAAGAACATTGATCATTGATGAAATGTCTTTCCTCCAGTCACTTATTGTAGGACTCTTCAAAACTCGAGATGAACGTGCAGAGCTTGTATTAAAGCAATATATATCAATATTATAGAACAAAATATCCTTCACCAAGGCCAAGGTTGTGTTACTTTGATGCAGCAATACAAATTCAGTAAAGATAAGTGAGTGACAATGACATCAGGTACATGAATATTTGACTTGGACCCTTTTAGGAACACAATTTGTGCCAAATTACAGACATTTCCTGACAAGTTCGGCAAACTAAATTGGTCTAGAAGCATGCATCCAGTCTTTTCCAAATGGAACATATATTGTACTGGCAGTTGGTTTTGAGAAGGCAAGCTCAGCAGAAAAGTAAATAATACATGTTGAAAACATGCCTAACATATATTCAAGGCAAAAATGGAGCTGAAATCTGAATGTTTTTGCATGTTATTGATTGACCCACTTTACACAGCAGGCTGGTTATTTCATGCAATGACACTGACATCCTTTGCATGCTGTTTCTTCAGCAAAGGACAGATCACAAAAGAAATCTTCACACAGATTAGCCTCCAAGGAAGAAAACCACCAATCGACAGAGCTTCATCCTGATTCATACAGTTGCTAGAAAGCTAGTAAGCATAGTTTTCCAGGGTCTTCCAGCTGTACATGCATCAACAAGCTGCAGCACTACCATTGCACTTCACAAAATTTGTAAAACAAAAACTGTAGAAAAAACTCTTATACCGGTAGATCAAGTTGACACCCAGTCTAGGTTTGATGCTTCTTCTGGCAGTTAAAGATTTTCCTGTCACGCGAACATTCACCTTTAAGTTGTATCATACACAATGTAGATATATTTGAGTCTTGCCATGTACTAGATGGACTTAAATTTTGTTACTGCTATTACACAGTCAAACCTGCATCAATATTTCCTTCAGAAGATTCATTCATGAAGCAGAATGCTTCCATTGCACTATCTGGTGCAATAGTCACAGGTCTCAACCAACTCTGTAAAGTCTTATGGACACTGGATGGGTCCTAGGAAACGACAATCAGCTTCAAGCAAATATGTTTACCAAGAAACCCAGCACCACAGGGCTGACTGTAGTGACAAAAAGTGACATGCATGTACTCTACAGGACCATGGACTGTAGTGACAAAAAGTGCCTATATACATGTACATGTATATCAGCCTGCCTGCCATGGGATTCAGAAAAAGACAGTGACATTGATGTCGATGTCAATTCTAGTGAGGTATCTATAGCATTTAACTTTTCATCATCATGAAGAAAGTTGCAGTACTCTGTAAAATGTTGTCAAATACAGGCCATGGGGGTAAGCGACTTTGTAGAGTCACTTGCTCCATTTAAATCTACTTTCCATAAACTTAATCATATATTTTAACTATCTCAAAAAAGCAGCTCTGCCCCCCATCCCCAATCAGGCAAATGTATTGAAGAAGAGTTCTTGACAGATTTAGGCAGGCCCAGGGCATAGAGCCATCTAATATTTTGAGCACTGAGTTGAATTCAAATCTCGAATATGCCGATAAAATAAACTTCCTTCAGAATTACCATAAATGTGTTTTATTGAAGAAAATAATAAAAATGAAGCTGTTTACAAATTAATTTTGAAGAGCATTTGATTCTTTCTCTTTGAAATTATACAGAACGTAATTTGTTTTTCAATTTTTGTCAACAAATTAGATAATGGATGTATATCTGTATTTTTTTATAACAATGTTCAAACATGTTTAATACAAAATGGATTTGCATCATCTTTTTTTAGCATTGGTCATGGTTGTCATCAGGGTGATCCTCTATCTCCATATATGTTTCATAAATTTTAGCATAAATTTTAACCACAGTGTATTATGGTTTGAGATAATATCAATATTAAAGGTATATGTAAAAAATGGAAATTAAATAAAATTGCATTATATGCATTTAGATGGATTAGTATATTCCTTGTATACCACTATTGAAAAAATTAAATGTTTCATAAATATCAGAATTAAACATTAATATTTAGGAAAGCAAAATCAATTAGAATTGGAGAATTACAAAATTCTCAGATGCAAATGGGTTCCTTTTTTACCCTTTCAGAAATTTATTTGTCAACAAATATTGAAGAAATTATTAGTATTAACTTTAAAAATAATATTAAAGATATACAAAGATTTTGAAAATTGACAATATATGGAAAATTGTTAGTTGTTAAATTCATGGCATTGTCTATGCTAACACATTTGTTTTTAATATTGCTGAATCATCAGCTGATACAGTGAAAGGACTTGAGAACATATTTTACAGCTTTATGTGGAACAGTGGTCCACATGGATTGAGTAGAGGAATAATTATAAATAATTTTGAAGGCGGGACTTAAAATGAAACATTTGACATTTTCTTTTATGAAGTCATTGAAAATATAATGAATCAAATGGGTAATTTTCAATATATGAGAATGGCAAAATATTATTTTTGTTTGCAAATTAAATTTAAATTATTATACATTCTTTTAGCTGAATGCATTTCAGGTGGAAGATTTAGCTTGACAATTCAGAAACAATTTTTAGAAAGATTTTTATTTTTTTATTTTAGCATGGGCAGAGTTTATTGGTTATTTAAATGGAAACAAGCTTCTTTCATGCTTTACAGTAATGAATTTTGTGGTTGCTTCAAACTACACATTTAAAGAATCGACAAACAGTGATTTGTATGTGGAAACAATAGGAACCTTCCCTGATCCACAAAATTAAGTATCAGCAAAATATAGGTTTTCACAAAACCATGAGAGTTGAGACCAGTGAAGAGAAATTAATCCACAGCAACCATTGATCAGAAGACAATATTATACGAATTGTGACTGTTGAAAGGAGTTATCTTTGTTTATCATTAAGATTGTTTATTTTTATCTCGTTAAAACTTTTGTGGATTGTTAAGTTGTTCACCACTGATTATTGGTTGTATGGAATTATAAGATCAATTAAATTATATCTTGTTAAGGAATTATATATATATTTTTCCTTTTAATAATGGTATAGTTTATTAGTTTATGATCTCTGTTCTTAGTCTAAACAGCTGTCGTCTTATGAGTATACATATGGTAGTCTCGATCGATATTTTCACCTGTTTGCTTGTAGCTTTAGTCATGTGATGTATTTTCAGCGCGCAATGCTGAACTTTCGACCTAGTTCTCGTACTTTTAGGAGTAAACATTACATTGACTAGGAATTATAGTTTAAGGTCACATTCGAAGAATGAATCAATACAGTGTTTACTGTTTAAAACACTGGTACTCTAGCACTTTAGTAGAATCATGCATAACCTAATTCCTGATTGGTTCGGAGAGGGTTGCATTATTTTGAAATACCCTGTTTATTGAAGATGTAGTATGGGTTTTTATTTCGATTCTGCACATTAATGCTATATATATAGGAAATAATCCTGTGTTTAAATATTCTTCACAGTTACATTTGAAGTTAGAGGTCATTACGAAATTGGTTCAGTTTGTGTGTGGGATATTCTTATTTGGAGATTTATTTATTTATTATTAATACAGTACATTTAGGATTCAGTACTGTCTTTAATCCAAATTATTATACAGCTCCGTGGAATTATCAGAAACATTTCTAAAACTTGTGAGATTCCTGATTCACAAGGATTATTTGGATATACTTAAACTTATCAACATATTAGCACAGTGAAGGCTATTTCATTCGGAATACTAAATTTGGAATATTTGGATTAACTTCCGGAACAGTGAACTTTAAAACAATTTAGGACTTTTAAGGATATTCTGTACTGTAAGTTATTTTTAATTCCTTCTTTTTAATTGTTTGTTGAAATATTTTAATATTTTAAGAAATTAAAGATTTGTATTTTAAATCTTGAAAGCTTGTTTGAGTCTTTTCTTTTGTTACATAACCCCTAGTCGTAACAATCTAAATTGCAAAAATTTGAAAGAGCAAAAAATAATTATTGACCTAATCATTCCAAACGATGTGACTTTGTTTGAAGAAAGAACAGGGATGTAGGGGTATATATGATATTGTGGTTAAACCTTTTTTTGTTACGGTAAGTCCAAAATCTCAAGAAAAACATGCCATCTGGTCATACATTTAGCTAAAGACAGAGAATAGTGGACAAAACTATATTCAGTTTCATATGAAATCACTTCAGATACAAAATTATATTGGATTCAAAATTTAAATGAATTATTATATTCTTACAATAAATAGTTTTCTGTTCAAGATAGGTTTATAAATGATAAGACCTGTGTATTTTTTTAAAATAATGAATCAATCTTCCTTGATACTTTTTATTTGATTAGTGCCAGAGTTTATAATTTATAGATCAGAATGTTAAGGGAAAAAGGCAAACATTCAAGAATTTGATTCTGAATTGGCTTTCTCTCTTAAGTTTGCAATGAATCAATTAAAGCTTGTTGAATCAAAATCAATTTATATTTAAAATGGAATGTTGGAATGGAATACTTCAATAATTATAAGTAAATTTAGGTATGCAGTAAAACCTATCTTAAAGGTCACCTTTATTACACAATCACCTGCCTTAAACAGCCAGTTTTTCCATGTACTGTAAAAAAATGTTAAAATAGCATGCATTAAACAGACACCTGCCTTGAGAGGACATATTTGGCACTTACCAGAGGTGACACTTAAGACAGGTTTGACTGTCCTATATAAGCTCGAATTAAGTAACTTTGAGTTTCTGTAAAAGTATATGTATTTATGTAGAGGGTTTAATAGCATGTCAGCACAATATGGTCTATTTAGTACCGATTAAGTTCTAAAGTATTACATGCTGTTTGTATATTTTATGCGGTAAGTATGTGTAAAATCCTGGACATTGAAAAATTAAAATAATAATAATAATAATAATAATAATAATAATATTATTATTATTATTATTGCAGTTATTATTATTAATTCAAAATTATTTCATTACAGGTATCCCCCATTTCATCCAAAGCTCATATACGTCAATCTGGGTCTCTACATTTTCGTTGGAATATTAATGTCACTGAAAGTTAGAGTGAAGGAAGCCTGTCTTGTATATGTGGGCCAGCTGATATTCATGATCTACAATGTTAACATGAACTCCAAGATGAACTATTTAATGAAAGAAAGGGTAAGGAAAACAAAAGTGAAAATACATTATTAATCAATATTGTGTCCCAGTGCTTATTTCTGCAATTACTAGACTTATAACTGTATGTCATATTTCCTTATATTTACTTGGTCTGTTGGAAATAATTTTTACATTGATGTTAAAATTACCAGGTCATGTAAGTAAATCGGTTATTTACAAATACTCAGCATCATAAAATTATTCATTACAGACAACCAAATTTAACTCAGTAAAATTTGTCCCTAGTTTTTCAAATGAATTTCATATGCAGCTATGTATATTTATCAATTAGCAAAAATATCTGATTTTTAACATTAAACTTAGTGTTAAGTTGCTATAGGTTGACCGGAATGACCTGTCCGTTTGACCTTTAATTGGAGTATTCAAAAGGGCCTAGTCCACTCCGCAAAAAAGGTATTGTATGCATGCATCTTCCTTGCATGGTTTAGAGACGAATACACCAATAGAATTAGCCAGCTACCTATGTCAGGTGCCACTCGTGTAAAGTAGGACAGTGACTCGGTTGTTTGTGTTGACATGTGCCAGCATTTGTGGTTTTGACAATAATTATAGTTCTATTCAATATTGAAATAGTTCCATAGAGGCAATGCACTCGTGTCTGAAATGCACTCATGTCTGAAATGCTCTCATGCCTGAAATGCACTCATGCCTGAAATGCACTCATGCCTGAATGCACTCATGTCTGAAATGTTCTCATGCCTGAATGCTCTCATGCCTGAATGCACTCATGCCTGAATGCACTCATGTCTGAAATGCTCTCATGCCTGAAATGCTCTCATGTCTGAAATGTTCTCATGCCTGAATGCTCTCATGCCTGAATGCACTCATGCCTGAATGCACTCATGTCTGAAATGCTCTCATGCCTGAAATGCTCTCATGCCTGAAATGCACTCATGCCTGAATGCACTCATGTCTGAAATGTTCTCATGCCTGAATGCTCTCATGCCTGAAATGCTCTCATGCCTGAAATGCACTCATGCCTGAATGCACTCATGTCTGAAATGTTCTCATACCTAAAATGCATGTTACTTTTATAATTTTATTAATCTGTGAATTCATTGTTATTTGTTGGGTGCTGAATTTTGTGGTTTAGGTGTGTAAGCCAGATCACAAATTTAAAGTCACGATGAGCCAATACCAAGCTGATATTCAAAGCTCCCTCCTCCCCACAGCTGTATGTGATGGTAAAGCATTACTTGTTTTTTCAGGGGTTTTTTTTCTTCATTTTTTCGTTTTGATTCCAACTGTATTTATAATGCTGAGAAATATACATCATGATGCATTTATGAAAGATGAGGTCCAATGGAATTTTATTGAGTAGGATTTAATTCTCATGCACATTTTTATGAACTTGAAAGTTCAATCTTAATTAAATGATTCTGAGGCTATACTAATACATGGAAAATTACTGATGGTTTGTTTCATTCTTTACTTCCCAACACACGTTATATTCATTTATAATAATTATTACTGAAACTTTATGCAATCCATTAAAATTTTGAAACATGATAAATGTAACAGCAATAAAGTTATAAAAAAAAAACTGTCAGTCACAGTTTGCACCTTTTATAAATTCACACATTCTAGAATGTTAACCACGATTTATCCATGAAAATGTCCAACATAATGCATGGATCACAAAAGCACTGTAGTACCTGCTGTTAGACACTGTTCCATACTGAATAGATATATTATGTGAAATCAGTTACCATGTTGGATTCAAAACATTAGTCATTTCATGAGTAAAAGACGTTTTCAGTACATTTTTTATTCTTTTGATCACATGTACTGTTCATTATTTCAATGAGCAAATGGAACACATGAGCACTTTGTTATTATTAAATACGTTTCATACATGTAACACATTGTTATTACTAAATATGTTTTATACATGTAACTAATTGCTATTACTAAATACATTTCATACATGTAACTAATTGTTATTACTAAATACATTTCATACATGTAATTAATTGTTATTACTAAATATGTTTCATACATGTAACTAATTGTTGTTACTAAATATGTTTCACACATGTAACTAATTGTTGTTACTAAATATGTTTCATACATGTAACTAATTGTTGTTACTAAATATGTTTCATACATGTAACTAATTATTATTAAATATGTTTCATACATGTAACTAATTGTTGTTACTAAATATGTTTCATACATGTAACTAATTGTTATTACTAAATGTTTCATACATGTAACTAATTGTTATTACTAAATATGTTTCATACATGTAACTAATTGTTATTACTAAATATGTTTCATACATGTAACTAATTATTACTAAATATGTTTCATACATGTAACTAATTGCTATTACTAAATATGTTTCATACATGTAACTAATTGTTATTACTAAATGTTTTATACATGTAACTAATTGCTATTACTAAATACATTTCATACATGTAACTAATTGTTATTGCTAAATATGTTTCATACATGTAATTAATTATTACTAAATACATTTCATACATGTAACTAATTGCTATTACTAATTACATTTCATACATGTTATTTATTATTACTAAATACGTTTAATACATGTAACTAGTTCTTCTTACTAAATACGTTTCATACATGTAACTAATTGCTATTACTAATTACATTTCATATATGTTACTAATTGTTATTACTAATTACATTTCATACATGTTACTTATTATTACTAAATACGTTTCATACATGTAACTAATTGTTCTTACTAAATTCGTTTCATACATGTTATAATTGCTATTACTAAATACATTTCATACATGTTACTAATTGTTATTACTAATTACATTTCATACATGTAACTAATTGCTGAATAAACAATAAGCTTTCCCAATAGATATTAAGCTCCCACGAAAAGTAAAGTTCACAAAATGTAAAAGTAAAGAATTTTGCAATATGTTTAGGAAGGTAAACCCTTCAGATTTTGTGAGCAATGGTCCAGTAGATGTCAGCATTACATCACTGTAGCAATGCATAAGTGAAAGAAGAACTACAACATGCTTATTTTGCTGGGAAAGTCTATTGTCAATGGCAGACATTAATGTAAACAACATGACAGCTGTTTAATATCATGGCAGTCTTGCTTCTGTCAGGAAGATGGTTGACACTGATCTCCATATGTATGAATACAGTAGTCTAAGCCAGAACAAAGTTGATATGGGCTTTGTAAATGTGGAGGAATCAATAACAAGGGACTAAATTTCACCAAATCTGAGAAGCAACCAATTTTCTGTAGGAGTGTACTACATGCATTTCATGTGCGTTGGTATGTAGATACTCTGTAACAGCTATTTCCTCTAGTAAAGAAATTAACATTTCACAAGATTGCAGCTTAAATCTATTGTCAAGTTAGTTTATCAATAAGTCTTGTACAGAGTTTTTTCTTATATTGGAAGATACTCTGTGTCCAAGATTCAGAATTGTGACGGGCCAGTCATTTGATTTCGGGGGTGGCCGGGTGGTGGCTCTAAGGTATTCCCTTGTTACAGTAAATAAAAAGAGAGAGAGAACATGAAACTTTTATTGTGTTATAAAATTGTTTTTGCTGCACTTTTCTCTCTCCATCCATTCAGTCCTGTTGTAAAGGAAATTGACGAGACAGCGAGAGGTTGATCACCACTTAACCTACCTATTCATCTGACAGCAACATGAAACATCAGAGAATTAACAATGTATGCTTGCAATAATTTGGCAGTACAGTGGTAGATTTCAGCTGATGTTATTATACAACTGTATATGTGACCAAAAAGCAGTACACTACTATATTCTGACAAAAGTATACCCCAACTAATGGTAGTGATAATACTGCTGTACCTGATAATATTACATTAAAATCTTGCAGAGCTATAGAGACTGTAGTAATTTAAAAAACTAAATATGGAGATGAAACAGACTTTGACAGTTGTGTTCAACTAAATATGGAGATCAGACTTTGACAATTGTGTTCAACTAAATATGGAGATCAGACTTTGACAACTGTTTTCAACTAAATATGGAGATCAGACTTTGACAGTTGTGTTCAACTAAATATGGAGATCAGACTTTGACAATTGTGTTCAGCTAAATATGGAGATCAGACTTTGACAATTGTGTTCAACTAAATATGGAGATCAGACTTTGAAATTTGTGTTCAACTAAATATGGAGATCAGACTTTGACAGTTGTGTTCAACTAAATATGGAGATCAAACAGAATTTGACAGTTGTGTTCAACTAAATATGGAGATCAAACACATGTTGATAGTTGTGTTCAACTAAATATGGAGATCAAACAGACTTTGACAATTGTGTTCAACTAAATATTGAGATCAAACACACTTTGATACTTGTGTTCAACTAAATATGGAGATCAAACAGACTTTGACAATTGTGTTCAACTAAATATGGAGATCAAACAGACTTTGACAATTGAGTTCAACTAAATATGGAGATCAAACACATTTTGATAATTGTGTTCAACTAAATATGTAGATCAAACACACTTTGACAATTGTGTTCAACTAGCATAACAATAGAAGACATATATAGTGAAATGTTAGAATGCCTTGAGTTGCGAAGAAAGATATTCTAAAACTTGTCGGTAATAGATCAACAAATGCATTAATTATATATCTTTTAAAGAAATTACAAATACAATTTATCCATTACTTGTGGTATATATTCACTTCATTTATTGAGATGAAAATAAAAGTTCAGATGTACAAAAACTTGAGTAGTTGAGCTGGCAAAACAAAATATTTTTTGGCATGAGGTTACCCTAAAAGTCGACCATGAATAAAAACCACACATTTTAAACATTTTGTATATGTTAGAAATAAAACAAAATATTCTTTCGCATGAGGTTACCCTAAAAGTCAAACATGAATAAAAACCACACATTTTAAACACTTTGTATATGTTAGAAATAAAACAAAATATTCTTTGGCATGAGGTTACCCTAAAAGTCAACCATGAATAAAAAACACACATTTTAAACATTTTTTATATGTTAGAAATAAAACAAAATATTCTTTGGCATGAGGTTACCCTAAAAGTCAACCATGAATAAAAACCACACATTTTAAACATTTTGTAAATGTTAGAAATAAAAACTGATTTTTGTTTTTTATTTCTATGTGCATCATGAAAAAAATGTAGTCCATTGCAGTTGATGGTATTTACATGGTTTTAGTGTCAGTCATTATCTGTCACATGTATGTATATGTATTTGTAAAGTTTATTCTTGCTAGCAGTAGAAATTGCATATATCTGTGTTTGCATAAAAAATGTGACATCTTCCTTAAACAAAAAATCTCAATAATAAATTTAATTAGTTTTCTGTTGTGCCAGTTTAGATTGTCTTCATTGAAGAAAACAGTATTCACTTCACACAGAAATATAATCAATATCATTGTTCAGCATGTATAATAATTAGTATTTTACCTTCATTGATTACATTTTATTCTTTGAAGAATTACTGTGGTATTTATTTCGGTAAAAGATTGTTTTGTAATACATTCCTTGTCTTTTTAAGACTATTTTTGGTTACTCTGGCAACCAAAGTAAATTCTATAATTATTTTATCATTTTCTGTATGAGTAGTATTGGTTAATAACCATTTATTTCTTAATAAATAATTGAATAGAATAATATTTTATATGGAGACCATTTGTGAATAATTGAACATGACAGAAATATTGCAACAACTAATATTATAACATACCAAAATGTATGGACATGTTAGAAAGTAAAACTTTAATAATCCAGCTTAGACCTTGAGATCATTAACTGATGATGTATTGATATGTAGAAAAAAATGTAGCTATGCATATACTCATTTGGGATAATTATATTTAATAGAAAAACATAAAGTATATTTGATTTTTGTTCAGCAAATATTTTCCACTCCATTTCCATATAGCAATGGTAACCATGAACACACATCAGTGTAACTGACATTTTTCCTGCTAGCAATCTGCATGCATATATGCATCACATTGTACAATTTCACCCCAGTCTGACCATAAATTGCTATGATACAAAAGTTTCCAATAGTGTCTTATAGGTTTATGGGTGTTTAGAATAAATAGCTTGCATGGAGAAAATGTTTCCTATTCAAATACAATGCCTGGACTGATAAATTCTAACAAGTAGGTTACTCTACCTTATTGTTTGTGAATGTTAAACTGTACATTAGATTTATTTGGTTTCTTGAGTCAATTCTGGTTCCTGAGCAGTCTAAAATTGTTTTCCAAAATTGAAGAGTAACTATATGTATTCACAGAGAAGCATATTATCTTGTACACATCCAGCATGCTTAAAGCATGTATATTACTATACCTTTTTCTAATGTCTATTCTAATAATTTGTGAAATGACAGGTCATTTGGTTGAGCTATACAGTAACTATTTTATATATACAAGATACGTAGCTTAAAAAAATTACATTTTTGTTTTACAGCACAGAATCAGTCTCCGTTGTCTTGGATGTATGGGAATTTTCATTCTGTATGCCTATCTTCAAGACATCCAAAAAAAATCCATCAAGAAAAATGCCATTCTTAGACGCATAGGAGAACTTGTCATCGGCTTTTACCTGGTTCTTTCAGCCTACTACATTAATGAGAGCTATGAAGACAAAAGAGCGATTCAGTATTTATTTGTGGGACATGATTGGACTCGCTATTTTATAACTCTTATATATGCCTCAAGTGGTGTTTGCTTCTTAAGTGGATATTTTCTTAAAGATATTTCGATATCCTTGGTATTTGTGCTCCTTTTGTACACTGGGTTTGTAGATCTTCGAATAGAATATTGGCACAGTCGTGGAGTTTTATTCTGGGATCAGATCAGATTACTTATGGACCATGTGACACTTATGATAGGATTTTTCTATTTATCTTCAAAATATGACAATGAAATAGAAGTTGACAAACTTTTATAAATATGTTTTAAAGATTCATTAACTTTGTATTTATGAATGTTATTGGCAGATCTCCAAGCTTCGCCTACCAACAGTATCACTAGCTGTCAATCAAATGTTGTTTATCTAGTGTTCCAATGGAGAGGTGCCCACTCTCAAGTCAGGCTGTTATTTATTATGTAAGAAGATCGGGGGGGGGGGGGGCATTCAGATTGTCCGACTATAAAACAACCAGGTTAACAGATGGTCTGATTACCTTGACTAGTTTTACTATATGATATGTAGAAATTCAAACTACTATAACTTCATTATCTTACACCCAATTATTGTGAAATTTTCACTATGTACCAGAAATTACTATCTAACAAAGTGTTACAATTTTCAAAAGGTCTATGATTTCAAAAGAAAATATGCATGTCTATCTCTGATTTATCATTTTATCAGTTAGATTTAATAATTAATGTGAATCATAAAATTTATTTGCATCTAGTAAATATTATAAGTGGCACAACAATCTTCATGAATACATAATCAGCTAAATTTGTACTGCCTTTGGTAACCAGACAAGATATTAATGAAAACTCATTTTCCCAGCTAAATTTGTACTGTCTTTGTTAGCCATAAGAGATGTTAATGAAAATTCATTTACCCCATTAAATTTGTACTGTGGTTGGTAATCATAAAAGATATTAATTAAAACTCATTTTTCCAGCTAAATTTGTACTGTCTTTGTTAGCATAAGAGAGATGTTAATGAAAATTCTTTTACCCGGCTAAATTTGTACTGTCATTGGTAATCGTAAAAGATATTAATGAAAACTCATTTTCTCAGCTAAATTTGTACTTGTCTTTGTTAGCCATAAGAGATATTTGTGGCAACTCAGTTTCCCCTCTAAATTTGTACTATCTATGTTAACCATAACATATATTTATGAAAACCCAGTTTCCCCTCTAGATTTTTACTATCTATCTTTGATAACCACGAAAGATATTAATGAAAACTGTTTCATGGCTAACTTCTATGCTGACAATAAAAAGTGATTTACAGTATTACTAAATATGAAATTTTAGTTTTACTGGAATCTATCCATAAGGGAATCAGCAGGTAAATGTTTTGGATCCTTTACAGAGACAGACTCGTATGAAAATAGATGATCTTACATACATGGTCATTTGATATGAAATTTATGAAACTAGTTGAATAATATAATATGCCTTGAGCTGCTTGCAGTGAGTGTTGTATTGTATGAATAATGAGTTTTATAAATTTCGTGTCAAACAAATGCAAGCTTAAGATTTAATTTATCCCATAATATTCAGAATTGTACAATTACTCCATGAAATTGCTGTGTGACATTACTAACCGTTATGCCACATTCCCTGCCACAAATGTGGAAAGAGCATATTGTGTTGCCTTTATCTAACCATCTGTCCGTAAGTACCGTCTATACTCGCGTATAAGCCGAGTCCAAATGCAAACAACATAGACCCTAATCTGCCGTCGCATAATGTGGTCACTGTGACCTACATTTCACATCTCAGTGACTTTAAGTTTTGCATTTATGTCATTTTTGCAGGCATTATTTGCCCCAGAATCATGCAGCTTGGTATGTCGATGTGTCTTTTTGAGTACAGCAGTATCTTACCAGAATGTAGGTCAATGTGACTACATTTCATGCTTCAGTGACTGTGGTTAGGTTTTGTGTTTAAGTCAATTTCTCATGCATTATTAGTCACAGAGACATGCAACTCAGTGCATCTTGGTGAGTACAATGCCACCTTACAAAAATTAGATCACTGTGACCTGTAGGCCATGACTGGCTGAGTTTTCCATTTATGTCCATTTCTCATGCCCATTTGACTACAGGATTGTACAAAAGTGGGATTGCAGGGCATTCATGTGCTGTAAACACATTTGTGGTTATGCTGCTAATAAAAGTGAACATTATGTGATAAAATTAATTCATTGATGTATTTATTTATTTGTGCAAAACAAGATTTATGCAATATAGCAAATAAAGACATATATCATGATAGTCACACATTAAATGTCAATAATATTTATATATACTATTGTAATTTAGGGAAAATTTACAATTTTGAATTAAAGTAAATCAGTATAATTTGTTTACGTTTATTTATTTGCCCCATGTTCAGCTAGTGATCATTCTGTTTTCTCCTAATCTCACTGTCTTTCTAGTTTTATTTCATCTTTCAATATTGTCATTGAAATGTTTAAAATCAATTGATTGAATAAATTTTGTGATTCAGTTATTACTATTTTCAAAAACAGAATCACATGACTAAAACATTACTCTAACCTGTGTACTAATGTTATATTGTACACATGTATTAATGGGGAAAGTCACCCGATTAGATGTAACAAACCTGAGTAAATGACTGGTAAATGTTCAAAATTCGAATTACATTTGAGGACGTTTTCCCTCTTCGCAAAAAGGTCCAAGATGTTGCAGCTGTATTCAGAGTTTCCATGTGCTTAAAAGTAAAGACCGCAATATAAAAAGGAGTAGAATTTAGGTAGGTGTTCCATGTGCTTAAAAGTAAAGACCGCAATATAAAAAGAGTAGAATTTAGGTAGGTGTTCCATGTGCTTAAAAGTAAAGACCGCACTATAAAAAGGAGTAGAATTTAGGTAGGTGTTCCATGTGCTTAAATGTTAAGACCGCACTATAAAAAGGAGTAGAATTTAGGTAGGTGTTCCATGTGCTTAAAAGTTGAGACCGCAATATAAAAAGGAGTAGAATTTAGGTAGGTGTTCCATGTGCTTAAATATTAAGACCGCACTATAAAAAGGAGTAGAATTTAGGTAGGTGTTCCATGTGCTTAAATATTAAGACCGCACTATAAAAAGGAGTAGAATTTAGGTAGGTGTTCCATGTGCTTAAAAGTTAAGACCGCAATATAAAAAGGAGTAGAATTTAGGTAGGTGTTCCATGTGCTTAAAAGTAAAGACCGCACTATAAAAAGGAGTAGAATTTAGGTAGGTGTTCCATGTGCTTAAAAGTAAAGACCGCAATATAAAAAGGAGTAGAATTTAGGTAGGTGTTCCATCTGCTTAAAAGTAAAGACCGCACTATAAAAAGGAGTAGAATTTAGGTAGGTGTTCCATGTGCTTAAATATTAAGACCGCACTATAAAAAGGAGTAGAATTTAGGTAGGTGTTGCATGTGCTTAAAAGTAAAGACCGCACTATAAAAAGGAGTAGAATTTAGGTAGGTGTTCCATGTGCTTAAAAGTAAAGACCGCACTATAAAAAGGAGTAGAATTTAGGTAGGTGTTCCATGTGCTTAAAAGTAAAGACCGCACTATAAAAAGGAGTAGAATTTAGGTAGGTGTTCCATGTGCTTAAAAGTAAAGACCGCACCATAAAAAAGAGTAGAATTTAGGTAGGTGTTCCATGTGCTTAAAAGTAAAGACCGCACCATAAAAAGGAGTAGAATTTAGGTAGGTGTTCCATCTGCTTAAAAGTAAAGACCGCACTATAAAAAGGAGTAGAATTTAGGTAGGTGTTCCATGTGCTTAAATGTTAAGACCGCACTATAAAAAGGAGTAGAATTTAGGTAGGTGTTGCATGTGCTTAAAAGTAAAGACCGCAATATAAAAAGGAGTGTTCCATGTGCTTAAAAGTAAAGACCGCACTATAAAAAGGAGTAGAATTTAGGTAGGTGTTCCATGTGCTTAAAAGTAAAGATTGCACTATAAAAAGGAGTAGAATTTAGGTAGGTGTTCCATGTGCTTAAAAGTAAAGACCGCAATATAAAAAGGAGTAGAATTTAGGTAGGTGTTCCATGTGCTTAAAAGTAAAGACCGCACTATAAAAAGGAGTAGAATTTAGGTAGGTGTTCCATGTGCTTAAATATTAAGACCGCACTATAAAAAGGAGTAGAATTTAGGTAGGTGTTGCATGTGCTTAAAAGTAAAGACCGCACTATAAAAAGGAGTAGAATTTAGGTAGGTGTTCCATGTGCTTAAAAGTAAAGACCGCACTATAAAAAGGAGTAGAATTTAGGTAGGTGTTCCATGTGCTTAAAAGTAAAGACCGCACTATAAAAAGGAGTAGAATTTAGGTAGGTGTTCCATGTGCTTAAAAGTAAAGACCGCACCATAAAAAAGAGTAGAATTTAGGTAGGTGTTCCATGTGCTTAAAAGTAAAGACCGCACCATAAAAAGGAGTAGAATTTAGGTAGGTGTTCCATGTGCTTAAAAGTAAAGACCGCACTATAAAAAGGAGTAGAATTTAGGTAGGTGTTCCATGTGCTTAAATGTTAAGACCGCACTATAAAAAGGAGTAGAATTTAGGTAGGTGTTGCATGTGCTTAAAAGTAAAGACCGCAATATAAAAAGGAGTGTTCCATGTGCTTAAAAGTAAAGACCGCACTATAAAAAGGAGTAGAATTTAGGTAGGTGTTCCATGTGCTTAAAAGTAAAGACCGCACTATAAAAAGGAGTAGAATTTAGGTAGGTGTTCCATGTGCTTATAAGTAAAGACCGCACCATAAAAAGGAGTAGAATTTAGGTAGGTGTTCCATGTGCTTAAAAGTAAAGACCGCACCATAAAAAGGAGTAGAATTTAGGTAGGTGTTCCATGTACTTAAAAGTTAAGACTGCACCATGAAAAGGAGTAGAATTTAGGTAGGTGTTCCATGTGCTTAAAAGTTAAGACCGCAATATAAAAAGGAGTAAAATTTAGGTAGGTGTTCCATGTGCTTAAAAGTAAAGACCGCACTATAAAAAGGAGTAGAATTTAGGTAGGTGTTCCATGTGCTTAAAAGTAAAGACCGCACTATAAAAAGGAGTAGAATTTAGGTAGGTGTTCCATGTGCTTAAAAGTAAAGGCCGCACTATAAAAAGGAGTAGAATTTAGGTAGGTGTTCCATCTGCTTAAAAGTAAAGACCGCACTATAAAAAGGAGTAGAATTTATGTAGGTGTTCGATGTGCTTCAAAGTAAAGACTGCACTATAAAAAAGGAGTAGAATTTAGGTAGGTCCGGTCTGCATCTGGTTTCCATCGCAGACAGATGGTTATTATTGGGATCTGATTGGTTTAGGCTGTTGATAATTAACTGATTAATATTCGAGTAAAGCTTGACACCAGATGGGTCATCGATTAATGCTAACTGGATGGAGAGAGAGGCTTATTACTACACCACTCTGCTAACCACGAGATGAGGCAGTTCATGTTACGTTTTCCACATCTTGTTTGAAGCATGTAAATAAATATCCTTCACCTACCTGAGTAATTACAACTCAGATAAAATATGCTAACTACCCTTTCTAATACAGGCTGTCAGTGTTTAATCTAGGCCTTTAAATAAATCAAACGAAGACCAACGTCAGGGTCATGCATATCTGACATTTGTCAGAGACAAAGGAATGAATTTTCAATTTTCAGATTTTCAAACAATCGAGACGTTGCGAGTTCAATGTTTATGGTACATATTGTTGTTGTGAATTCGAGTAATAATGGATTTAATAATGTTGCTCGAGTTGATCCAACTGTGAAAGGAAGCATTAACTGCAGGGGCAAATCCAGATGGGGGGTGGGGGTGGGGTAGAAGTCAAGGTGGTTTGTTTTGCTTATAATGGCCAACTTTCTTGTTTTTTTTTTTGTTTTTTTTTAAATTATTATTATTGAAAGGTGTGCTATTTTATCGGGATAAAAGGAGGGATATTTGGTGTAATACACCCCCACGCCCATTTTCCGGCTGTTAGATCCGCCACTATCTGAATGGATGACCTGGGATGGACATGGGTCATATCAAGCGGAAATATCTTGAACTCGCAAATTCTTCACCCCTTGGACATCGCGATCAGAACCCAATCTTCTAAGCAATCACTAAGCAAAATGTATGTATGTGAAGTTAGCTACTTATCAGCTAGCAGTATGACTGTTGCTATTGCTAGTAGATTTGATAACATTAGTGAATTTCACTTGTACTAAAAGATCTATATAAATAATTTTTAACTCCTGTCTTTGCACACCATCTATTCACTATTACATCATAAGGATTATATTCAAAACATATTATAATAAATGACAGGTAATGAAAAAACTTGCTCATACCGCCCACCTACGAAACCTCGAGTACCTTTAGATCACTAGGGATCACATTCATGTGGTTTTTTTAATAGATTTCGCCGGCAGATCCAGAAATATCTTTTTTTTTTTTTTGGGGGGGGGGCGTGAACAAGTAGGCGAGGGGTGTGTGGGACAGAACCCCCCGATGAAGCCACAGGAAGCTCGCGCATTTTAGGGGCCCCGGGTGGCCTAGTGATCTAAGGCGCTTGCCTTCATAGATCACTCACACATCTCACCTCTGTCTGCGCGGGTTCGAGTCTCGGCTCAACCAACGTGGGTATGTGAGAAAGCTTGCCAGTAGCTTCCCGTGGGTCGGTGGTTCTTCCCGGATTCTTCCTCCACTAAATATACTGGCCGCCATGTATAACCTTTATCATGTGCTGAAAAATGGCGTTAAAACCCACAAAACCAAATCAATCATATACTGTTATCCATTTAACTGTGAAGCAAATTTACTGTAATAAATGTTCCGTTTGTTTCGCGCCAATTTTTTTTTTTTTTTTTTTTTTTTTTTTTTAGCGGCGGGGGACCGCCGGCTCCAATCCCACCCCCCTACCTCCTGTTATTTCAATATAGGAAAAGACATACATGTGAAATTTAAGGTCATATTAACTGAGCGCTTGAATAAATATTTGACTTAAGAAGTGTGGCACTAAAATGTCTGCAGACGTTCAGAATTCATTTCCACTGTAGATCTAGGTTGAAGGTTCAAATTTTATATATTGAACTACGATTGCACAGGTTCTGCAATTGTACGACGCGCTCTCTACGGCTCAGATGTAGACGACATACTCTATACAGCTCCGATGCTGTATGCGACGCACTCTGTACAGCTACAGCTCAGATTTTGGCGACGTACTCTATTCAGCTATGATATCGATGACGCGCTCTCAACAGGTCAGATGTTGGTAGGATGTGGTCTTGGAGGTGAAAGAAATGGGATAACCAGGAGAAAACACCCGAACTTAGATTGGCGAACATATACATTATTTCTTTGCACGTTTCGCGACCGGAATATAATCCGGGATCGCAGAGCAAACGTGTTACCGCTATCAAAGCCCTATTAATTTCATTTGCTCAGAGCTCGATCCAGTACCTTTCATTAACTTGTGTTTTTTAATTACTAAACCACATGTGAAGCTGAAAACTAATTCCTCTTAACAGCAATATATATATATATATATATATATATATATATATATATATATATATATATATATATATATATATATATATATTTCTAAATTGTTCTTTTGACATTGCAATTGTGTACTCGGAAAAATATTCATTGACGCGAGTATTCCACTCCTATAAACGTGTTCTCTCTCTCTCTCTCTCTCTCTCTCTCTGATATCGTTGCTTTGAGATTATCTTCTGTCAAAGGGAAAATGTGCAATGCCAGATTGGGGCTCGAACGTGGATGTCCCGAATGCTACCCGGGCGTTCTATCACCAAAGCTATCGGGTCAGACTTACCTTGCAGGAACCCTCAACACATTCCCTGCCTTTTGGAGGCACGTTCTCGTCTCTCGATCAGCCGCAATGACCCTTTTTCAATTTAGGATGAAGAGCTTTCATACAGAGGTCTTTAAACGGCTGATCCCACCACTGGTCACAGAATGTCACAGGGGAAAATGTGAACGGCCGGATCAGGGCTCGAAACCGGAACTCACAAATGCTAGCCGGGCCAACGTCCTGGGCAGTTGCCTGTTAATAGAATATAAACGGACAAGCTCTAAGGAAGTATTAGCCACCATTACACATCTGGTAGATTCCTTGATATTTGGCATTTTAACGAGCCCAACTTCGTGTTGTCATAATGGAAACACTTCACCGAATTGGTGTGATTTTCTGTTTGTATTACACTCTACATTAATGATAGGAACTATGTTTAAGATAACTATTTGGACATATAAACAGCATAAAAATAAGCCGGGAAGTGTTTCAAAATCATCACAGCACAATTATTTAATAATAAAAACAATTTTGGTAGTAGGCCTATATTTAGAATATTTGTGGTATATTTTCTGTTTTTACTCTATTGTGCAGAAAGGGAGTTAATTCATTGTAAATATTAGTTCAATCTTTTTTTAATATTTGGAACTTTAATTTTGAATATTCATTTTTTAAACGCCTGCCATAAGGCGGAACGTATTATGTTATCATTTTATCCTTCCATCCGTTCATCTGCAGGCTACCATTTTCATTTCCACACAATAACTCGAGTTCTCCGCTATATACAGTTGCCAAACTTTGTGTATGGCTCACACTTGGGATAAAGAAGAACCATATCGATCTTGGGTTCAAAACGTCGAAGGGCAAAGTCACTATGACTGAAAGTAGACAAATGGTTTCCACACAATACTATTAGTTCTGCATCACTTATCTGGACCAAACTTTATGGATAGTTTGCACTTACGGAAGAAACCTGTCGATTTGAGGTAAAAGGTAAACAGTCAAGGCCACTGTGACTGAAAGAAGAAAAATGGTTTCCACACAAAACATTAGTTCTACAATATAGTCCTGGACCGAATTACTCGTCTTGAATAACCTACATACCGTATATGCTCGCGTATAGCCCAGTCTAATTGCAAACAGCATATACCCTGATCTGCGGTCGCATAACTACTGATTAGTTCTTACAAACTGCATAGACCCAGATCTGCTGGCGCATTATGCGACGGTAGATCTGGCTCTATGCAGCTTGCAGTTAATATCGATTTATACGTGAGTATAATACGGTATGATGTATTTTTCAAACCAGTGAATGGTAAACTTATTCAGCACTCTGATCTGGAATAGTTGCTCGGCTTGTGGCAAGATGCAGCAACATATAAAAATATAGCATCAACTTTATTTGTGCCCTAAGATGCTAATCAGTCTTATGTGTGTATTACCAAACACCGGTATTTAAAAGTTATTAATTTACATATACTTGTAAACCATTTACAATTGTACAGGTTATGTATACTTTTGCGTCTTTTGTAACACTTGTATTAAGTAAATTTAGATACAGATTGCAGAGAGATAATCTGCACGTATTTTACGCGTGTAACGTGCTACAATGCCATGCATTTCTCAGTTATCAAAAGGAGTGATTGTGCATACAAATAATTTCTGTACTGAGCCATCTACCATTATTCCTACTGCTATCTACCGTATATACTCGCGTATAATTCAATACCAACTGAAAACTGCATAGACCCAGATCTACCGTCGTATATGCGCCGGGAGATCTGGGTCAATGCCGTTTGTAAGGACTAATCAGTAGAACAAACAACATAGACCCTGATCTGCCGGCGCATTATGCGACGGCAGCTCAGGGTCTATGTTGTTTGCATTTAGAGACGAACTATACGCGAGTATAGACGGTACATGCTTTAGATAGATATGTTCTACACCCTTTTACAGTGCCACGCGTTATATCTCCAGGTCGCGCTCTACACCAGAATGGCTCAAACTTGATTTATCCATAATTTAATTCAACCGTCATATCCTGTCAGCCACAAGCCTTAAAGTTGAAAAGATTGTTATTTTCTACACTAACTGTCTTTTCTTCATCGACAATTGATTCCACATTATTATTATTATGCCTTGATTAGATACTATTTAAAAAGGTCTGTAAATAGTAATTAAGTTTGATAATTAACGACATTTTTGGTTTCCGCCATAGTGATGAGAGACATAAAATGTTGGATAATCTTAAAATCACCGCAATATCTTGGGAAACTTGTAATTTCGTGATAAGAAAGCTTACATTAGAATTTTATATAAGAATACTTTTTGTTCTTTCTTTAAAATATCGATTTTAAATTCAATAATAAAGATAATGTTTCAAATGACACTATATCTAGAATAAAGTAAGAATAAGTGCATGTATATGTTTCTGTGATTTACAATTTGGAGTACATCTCGCCTTAGGTTTAGGGCAATGTGCATTGATACCATCGTGCCTAAATTTATATATTATAGGCTGATTAAAGAAACTAAATTTAATTTTTAAAATCTTTTGTTACTTGTATTTATTATATATCTATCTATCTTCTTACATCACGGAAGCTGTGGTAGATCAGATGGTAAAGCCTCAGACTCGTAATCCAAGAGTCGCGGGTTTGATACCCGCCCATGCCAGCCAGGATCGGCTGTATCGGTGTTTCCTTGGGAAAGGTACTTAGCTACTATTTTCTCGGCATAATATAGCCAATAATGCGTTAAAAGTGCCGTTTAAAACCCACACAAAATCTTAAATCACGAGTAAGTTAAGACACGTTATACGGCAAGCCTCGTTATAATGTCAGTTTGGCGCGTGGACGAATGTTGGCGTTATAAAGAGTGTAGACTGTAGATACACATATACTTTCATATTTCTCACCCCATATACATTACCCAACCCCACCTTGACAGTCTACTGAAGGGTAATTGTATTTCAACTAGGGAGAAAAGGGTCTGTAGGGAAAATTATTATTATTATTATTATTATTATTATTATTATTATTATATGCCATTTTCGAGTCATGGTATTGATACAATTAAACTTGGTTTTCCTTTTATCAGCGCTGTTCTACCAATTGCATAGATATTTCTATGGTATTATATGTCTCGCATGGGTGCGAAATATGTGTGATATATCGTCCTGCCTATATACAGTGTGGCCGCGTTTTTCCGATGGAACTGTATCTAAAAAATAGTTCATGAGTACAGATTTACTCTATTATCATAAGAAGTAATTCGTTAACTCTGCTTCCGAGCTTATAGGTATGAGAGGTTGATAACATGAATGTCGCCATGAGCGGGCTTTCATTGTATTATGACATATTTGTTGTTGTTGTTGTTGTTATGGGTTTAACGCCATTTTTCAGCACATGATAGGCTATACATGGCGGCCAGTATATTTGGTGGAGGAAGAACCCGAGAAAACCTCGGGAAGAACCACCGACCCACGGGAAGCTACTGGCAAGCTTTCTCAGATAACCACGTTGGCCGAACCCGAGACTCGAACCCATGCGGACAGAGGTGAGATGTCAGTGATCTGTAAAGGCGAGCGCCTTAGATGGGAAAGGAAGGAATGATAAATGATATGTATGAAATACGCAAAGGCGAAATAAATAAAGAAAGAAAAAATATAAATAATTCACAGAATTTAAGAATGAATGGGTGAAAGAACCGAGAGGGGGAAAAAAGTCGTAGAAACAGAAGAATTACTTATGAGAAAAATATACGCCAATATCGGTCAAATCGTTATACTTAACTGTTACTATCATAGTACATAAATCATGAGTATGCAATTTTCTTTGTTCACACCGAATGAAGGACATTGAACAACCACGTTTAATACGTTCCTTTTGCTTTGCGTTCTTTCATTGATTTATACGCAAAAATGTGAGCAAAATTAGATTATTTATTTGTAAAACCAATTTTATTATCCAAGTTTCGAGGTACCCGTGAAGTACCTTAAATTTTTAACTTCGAGCACTCCAGAGGATCTTAAGGGTGTTAAGCGTTTGAAACAACTTTACTCTGTGACTCATCCTTTATTTTCTTCCTCATTTTCTTTATTTTTTATAAATTTAAATTAAATTTATTTGCTTTTATGTTTTTTTTTTTATTGTGATCCATGAATATATATTTTTTTCATATCATAACGTAATGATAAAGCGACATTAAATTGAAGAAAAAAAATGTTCTAAAGATTAGAGAAAAATAAAAGCTATATCATTGGAATTTCATTCCAAATATCTCCCTTTGAAGCCCTCTCCAAGTGAAATGTAAATACTAATTCGTCAACTGATTTATAACACGAATTCTAACAGTAGTGATAATATCTTATAGATCATTTAATCATGACAAAAGTTTGAACTTATGTTTGGAGTTTGCAAAATATAGCAAAAGGGGTACATTGATATCCTTTCGAGGGGCTGAAAATCTTTCTCGTTGACACATCCGTTGTTTGCTAGTACTTCAAGAACCACCCCACGTGGTTTATAGGCCGAAGAAGGGACTTGAGCTCGACTAACATTAATTTATGCTGTGCATTAGCTGTGTGTAATTACCCATTACGTAGCTGAGAAAAAATAAGGCGTCAAATGAAGGAGTGCCAAACACAATTGGAAATTGGGGTCTTTCCTTGCATTACTTCTTTAATTTTTTCGTTCCTTCTCTCCTTCTTTCTTCCTGATAGCTCAGGGAATGTAGAATATATCCGATGCGCTCTCCTGTATGTCATAAGAGGCAACAAATGGAGGCAGGAACCGCGGTGGCTCTGTGGTTAACGTTCCTGATTCGTGACCAAAATGATGCTGGTTCGAATCCAACTGTCGGATCAGCCTGGGTTGGCTACCGCGGTGTGTCCTTGGGAAAGGCATCTTACTCCGATTGCCTCGGCACTAAATAGCGTCCTTGTGTTGCTATGCCCTAAAACATCAAACCAATCTTTCTTTGTTTTCAAAGACTAAATTTATAATTGTTGACAAGTTATTATAATGAAAAATTAGACAAATCCGACAAGACTTTTTTTTGTTGTTGCTGTAAAATGCATTGTTTCTTTGTTTGTTTGCTTGTTTGATTATTTGTTTTGTCTGCTACCTTGCTTGCTTGTAAGTTTGTCAATATTATTTTTAACGTTTATTTGTCCGGCTGCGTGAAGGTGGATTATTCTTGTTGTCAAGAATCGAATTATCGCATCGCAATTACAACCAAAGCTTCAATGATGATCTGCACGGAACTACAAAAATGCCATTTTCATACACTCCTCGCAAGCGCTTTCCCTCTTAGAAGAATGCCATAAACGTTTTAGATGTAAAGCATTTTGTATTTTTTCTTTTCTTTCTCAACATATTGAAGAAAAATCCAAATCGTTTATCCCCAATAAAGTATATATTTAAAAGTGTTTTTGAACATCGTTTATTTTATTTCAATTGGCTGCTTTTAAGATTCAGTAAGGATCGGAACTTTGACGTGATTATATATTGAAGGACTATGATATGCTTATATACTGACGGACTTCATCGATTGGGACTATGACATGATTATAAACTGACGGACTTTAAGGATCGGAACTTTGACGTGATTATATATTGAAGGACTATGATATGCTTATATACTGACGGACTTTAATGATTGGGACTATGACATGATTATAAACTGACGGACTTTAAGGGTTGGGATTCTGCCATAATTATAAACTGACGGACTTTAATGATTGGGACTATGACATGCTTATATACTGACGGACTTTAAGGATTGGAACTTTGCCATAATTATATACTGACGGACTTTAAAGATTAGGACTATGACATGATTATAAACTGACGGACATTAAAAATTGGGACTATGATATGAGTATATACTGACGGACTTTAAAGATTGGGGCTATATCATGATTATAAACTGACGGACTTTAAGGATTGGGACTATAACATGATTATATACTGGCGGACTTTAAGATTGGGACTATATCTTGATAATAAACTGACGAACTTTAAGAATTGGGAAACTTCTCAGGATCCCGTCCCGTTCTTGACGTGTCTTGAGCTCTTATTGCGTTTCTAAAATCCGTGTGTATAATACACTTTCAGAATCTTCGATTGGCGTTTTTGTTAATTATCGATCACTTTTATCAGGTAATGCAAATTCTTTTTATACTTACAATCCTTTTACAGACGTGTCCTGAAGGGTTAAATATACTTTATCGCGATTGCCGAAAATTTTGATGCATCTGATGTAGAAATTCTGCACAAAAATATTGTCGTAACTCAACTTCGTATCTAGTACACGTCGAATTCATACCGCAAAAGAAAAGTTTTTTTTCGTTTGTGTGTCTGTGTGTGTTTCGTCTTCACAAACCGTTGAAATTTAAAAGGATTTGCAGATGTTAAATGATAAAGATGGCATTAGTATCGCACACGAATTCCAATATCAACACTTTCAAACATCCGCCCATACGGCCTTATTCTCTTCGGATAAACGCTGAGTGGCTCATTCATTGACCATCAAAATTTTTTTTTTTTTTTGCATTCGTTCCCGTTTCCTTTACTTTCTTTATTTCTTCTTTTTTATACAGCTATTGGCAGAAAGTCGATGACAAAAATATCTGGACATTTTTCGACAGCCGATAACAAATGGGCACATGAAACTTGGCGATACGTTAACGTTAATATTGTATGGTATTGTGCGACTGCATTTCATTTAGATCTGACTTTTCCATTGCCAGTCAAAGATTTATCATTACGCAGGCTCTCCACTTGCACATTATTGGACACAGTCAAAGTAATGTCCACTTAGACATTATTGGACACAGTCAAAGTAAGGTCCACTCTGACATTATTGGACACAAAGTAAGGTCCACTTTGACATTATTAGACACAGTTCAAGTAAGGTCCACTTGACATTATTGGACACAGTCAAAGTAAGGTAAAATATAAACTTAAGTTTCAATGTTGACATTATTGGACACAGTCAAAGTAAGGTAAAATATAAACTTAAGTTTCAATGTTGACATTATTGGACACAGTCAAAGTAAGGTAAAACATAAACTTAAGTTTCAACGTTGACCGGGAAATTCAGTTTGTTCTATACCTATATGAGTATTTACCAGTATTCTTTATTAAAAATCCTATACGTCGCCCTCCAGTAATCAAATCTGTATGCTTGCATAGCCCAGTCAGTTCCATCTGTTTTTGAGCGCGTGATTTTGTCTTGTCAGATATTTTTAAATATCGAAATTTCACGTGTCACTTTAAAAAGATTTTTGCTTTTCACATGCTTGTTCAGGCAGTGTCTTACGAGGAGTTGCCGAAAAGGTTAAGATTGACGCGAGACATGGTCTTATCACACGTGTTTCCATATTTTGCACATCCCTGAATAATATATTTTTAAAACGTTTCAGATTTAATCGAGGCATCAAAATTGCACAAGTATTATAGAGAGTTTTCTGAAATTTAATTAAGAAAATGGTTGACTATGTAAGAATTACATTTACACGCGTTTAAGGAAGTTTCCACGATAATTAAACACTTGGGACAGATTTTAAATCCCAGGCTCTGCCTTCAGGATTAGAATTGATTTGATACAAGACCGACAAGTGGCTAAAAAAAAAAAGATGCTTGCGTTATACAGAGGTGTGAGATCAGGCAGATTTCAACGCATTTGAGGTTATAGAAAAGGTTTGTGAGATTTAGAAGAAAAAAAAAGAAGAAAAGTTCTGGAAGGGAATATAACATTAATTATTATCATATTAGACGATCCAATAGAAGAAGAAGTTGAAATAGTAATAGTAGTTGTAGTTGTAGTAGTTGTTGCTGTTATTATGGTAAGGAAGTTTCCACGATAATTAAATACTTGGGACAGAATTTAAATCCCAAGTTGGGGAAGCTACAAACGATAGGTAATCTTATTTCAAAATTAACAAGAATATTTCCCCAAGAGATACAAATCAGGATGAAGGGGAAACAACAGCAAATTGTAAGAGATAGGAAAATGAGCCCAAAGAAAAGATGCGAGTGACATCGTTCTTGCAAAGCAAAGAAGTCCGATAGATGGGAGAAAACATAATATCTTCTCCTCTCCCCCGCCCCCCCCCTCCTGTCTTTAACAGTGAGGGAGTTTTCTACTCTAACATTAATCACTAACATTCATGCAACTATTTCTCTGCGTGAGTCACGCCTTCCCCCTAAATTTTGACTCCCGACCTGGATTAGGGCTTGCAAAGAGACCAGACTAGATGGATATAGAGCCTTTGCGTAATAAATCAATTGATTATTTAATTGCTAAAGGATTAGACTACCTTCTTATGCTCCCTTCTTCAAGTTGAAATAAAATCTATTTCGGTCTTTGAAGTTAGTTCAAAGAGTGGTAATTGTTACAAACTGGAGTAGTTGAAAATTCTAAAGGTCACCCTATGATGTAAATTTTGATTGTTTCCGTTTTGTGTTTATATTTTGTGATCTTTGTCAATATCAGCATGTATTCTTTATTAAGCAAAAACTAAAAAGGAGACACGAAACAAACAAAACGACATGATCGGATATAACACCAGGCAACGGAGAGGAGGACAAAAAATTGGAGTATCGAAGTATCTTTTTTAAGACTTTCACCGAAAATGTCATATTAATATATATACAAACCGGAATAATATCTTGAAAAATGCCCGTGTAATCGCTTTAGATATGATACAATTTTAAAAACAATAGCCAAATGCGTACTAGTATTACATATCATGACAAGGACATTGTCGATAGTTTAGTACAGGGGTCCCCAAACTTTATAAGACGAGGGCCATGTTAGATTTTTAAAGGGTGTTTGCGGGCCAAAGCGACTGTGAAAAATTTAAATATATGCAGAATCGTTTTAATGGTTGCTGGCCGGACAAATAGAAGCCGCGGGCCGGAGAGGGCCTGCGGGCCGTAGTTTGGAGACACCTAGTTTAGTATATAGACAAATCGGGTGTTTTTAAAAAGAAAAATAAAGTGTGACCCAAACAATACCATATAATTTGGATGAGTTGAAAATGATCTTTCTAATGCTTGTACCTACCTAAATAGCCACATACATACTTATCTTCCCTCCTACATGCACATATATGTACGTGTATATGTATTTTACCTCCTGCACGTGTATGTATGTATTTACCTCCTGCACGTGTATTTATGTATTTACCTCCTGCACGTGTATGTATATATTTACCTCCTGCACGTGTATGTATGTATTTACCTCCTGCACGTGTATGTATGTATTTACCTCCTGCAGGTGTATGTATGTATTTACCTCCTGCACGTATATATGTATGTAAGTACGTACGTACGAATGGATGGATGTGTGTATGTATGTATGTGTCTGCATGTATGTATGTATGCGTGTGTATGTATGTATGTATGTATGTATGTATGTATGTATGTATGTATGTATGTATGTATGTAGGTAGGTATGTAGGTAGGTAGGTATGTAGTCCAGCTTGTACATACATTTATATACCTGACTTTAAGCAGTTTGGATTAAAATCATATACAAAAAGAGTAAACACGTAAACAACTCAAAAACCTTAATATATATGTGTGTATGTTATTAGCACAAACCTGAATTCGCGACCGTGCAACCTACATTTTGTGAGTTTCTCACCGCAGATTGTTTCTTATTTCCGGGGGTGGGGGTGGGTTCAGAGTAAACTTACATAGGTTAATATACTCTGTGTGTGGATGTAAGACTTATAAGGCTAAATGCCGTTAAAAATAATTATCGTCAATCATGGAAATATTGGATGAGAACTGCATGGAAATATTCGATGAGAACTGCAGACGAAGAATGGTCATAGTCTTTTTCATTCTGTAAATTAAAACTATGATATATAGCTAAACAAATACTAAATAAGATTGAATTATTTGACACAGTATTTCAAATTTCAACTTATTCACTGTTTGAGTCTGAAATTATTGCCCGTTGATTTATTTTATATGGATGAACATTTTCTCATTTTAAAACTTTTTGTGAATTTTAAACACACACACACACACACACACACACACACACACACACACACACACACACACACACACACACACACACGTAATACTATGGTTAGGCCCGTGGAAGCATTATCTCGCCTATGAAAGGTAACACACAGGTATCATATCAACCGTGTGCTGGTTTACAGTTGCTGAAAGTCACATTTCTGCTACCCCTGTCGATGTAATAGAAATGCTCGAGTTCCTGTCTCATCTGTGGTAGCAGAAATCTGTCATAACAATGACTTTCACAGGTGAGACATCTCATTTCGTGGAATACTTGTTATTTTACCGAACATAAAAATCAACTTTATAAGTTTCTTCCCGTATCAAATAAAATAACATAACAATAACGAATATAATAATAAATTATCACACACACACACACACACACGCATATATATATATATATATATATATATATATATATATATATATATATATAATATGGATATGATATGTAAAATAAGAAACGAATAAAAACATTACGAACAATGGAGAGAGAGAGAGAGAGAGAGAGAGAGAGAGAGAGAGAGAGAGAGAGAGAGAGAGAGAGAGAGATTTTGTGTCTTGTCTGGACGCAGCCTGTGTACCTACACTAAGTTAAATGCCTCCCCTATCGCTATGTAAACCGCAGAAATTTATGACAATAGACATTCAATTACCGTAATAAAGGCTTATATCAGAGAAACTGTTGGCTCTAGTAGATGTCTATGAACCTCAAATTTGATATACAAGCCATGATATCTTTCAACAAACACATACCATTAGCATACACTCTTAAATCGCTACCCAATATTTATGTTCCTAATATTTCAGTTTCGCTGATTGAGTCATTCACAGTCAAGAAGAAGTGTGTTAAGATGTTCAAACACAGATCCATGTTTTTAATTAATAATGTGTGTGTTACAAATATATATATATATATATATATATATATATATATATATATATATATATATATATATATATATATATATATATATATACTTTTCGTCGCCCATAAAGTATGAAAGGATTAATTTTTTTGTTTAAGTAGGAAAAGGACACTTTTCTTGTTCTTAACAGAATACTGGAGATCTTGACACATCTGGAGGAGTTATCGTGACCAAGTTTGAATACAATTACTTTCTAAAGTGGTTTATTACAAAAATCCACAATCCTGTTACAAAATAAATGAAAATGGAAAACCTTGGCTTTCATTGCGATGCTTGAAAGCTAGACATTCTAAAGGGTGCCACTTGTGATCAAGTTTGACGCTTTAAGGAGTTTATCATGCCAAATAGTGAAATAAAAATTGTCAAATCGAAGTGTCTAGAGTTTTGATTTGGATGAATACCTGGGTTTAATTGTTCTCAATATCCCATAACAACTGATTTATAATATGTCCACCTTACATGCAGGGTGTTCTTAATAGGTTGTTACACACCTGTGCATTATAAAATTAAGATTAGAATTGAAGGAAAGCATCATAAATTTCTGAAGTATTGACTTCAAGTGTCCATGGTCGATGATGAAGAGGGAGATGATAAAAATGATGACGTTGTTGCTAAAATGATGATGATTATGACGACGAAGACGATAATGACGAGGATTGGTATTATAATGACTGCCATAGTCTTCTGTAATTTGGTTTGTTGTTGTTCTTATTGTTACTGTTTCTTTGTTAACGTTGTAATTGTTGTTTTTGTTTCTTTGTTGTTTTTGCTGTTGTTGCTGCTGATGTTTTCTAGTCTAAACGTGCCGTCGTGATAACAGTGTCATTTTCGTATTCTTTTGTCCTAAATTTTGCATATAAAATTGATATTTTCCTTAAGTAATTCTTCAAAAAGTGAAAATCCTTATACTCCTTTACGTCATCTTTATCGTCAGACTAGTCATCATCTTCGTAGTAGTCGTCAATCACCACCACCTTCATCATAATCGTCGTCGTCATCTTCTACTTCTTCTTCTTTTATCAGTGTTTATCCGTGAAAATATCATTTGGTTTACAGCGGTGGCAACTGCGATGCTACCTCAAAACCTTTTGACTTTGGTGTTTTGCCCGACGTTTAGCCTTAAGAATTATACAGGGACACATGAGACTCATTCAGCATCTCAGTTCTTCCACTGAAAAGTATAGGATGGTAAAAATGAGAGAGAAGAATCGAGGAGGGTATAATGGATCGACTGATTTTTATTTTCCTTTGCATATCGGTGGCTTGTTGACGTGGATGTGTGAAAGTGATTTTATTATTAGCGTAATATTGTTCCCTTGACACATTTGCAAGGCTCTTCACACCGTGAGAGGGGGGACGAAGGGCTCTTAAACAGGTGAACTACCGTTCTCCGTGGGGTTGTTGACAGTCAAGAGGATACTGAACACTTGGGTGTTTAATCTTTAAAAGGCAAAGAAACAGTCATTCTCAGGTTGAATCCTTCTGACCAATCCAAGAATCAAAGTGCAAAATCTAGACATACATAGATACATACGGACAAACAGATATATTGATGAATGTATAAACCTATATATGTGTGAATCTGCACTCCAGTCTAAACTAGTATACAACATTTATTCTAAGTTTGTGCTCGAAAGTTATTACTTATTCTCATTTTGGTTCTTAATTGAATTATATCTCAGTTTGCTTATGGGTTAGACGCTCTACACGTGTATATATATATATATATATATATATATATATATATATATATATATATATATATATAGATAGATAGATAGATAGATATATATATATATATATATAAATATATGTCAATAATTGTGTTTATATGTGTTTAACTTAATAGACTCTACTTTCATAAAGTTAAATTTTAGCACGTGCTCAACTAAAATGTGCGCCTCCCCCCCCCCTATTACAGACAGTTTGCTGCAGAAATGACAAAAATGGCGAGATTGTTTTGCAACATTGAAATGATTTCGTAGGAATTCTAAATACTGAATGTTTAAGAGTCCACATATCACATACATTATTTTTTTATTTTGGGAGGAAAATAATTAATCCGTTTGTCTCCTAACGTCAGTGGAAGAATTGAGATGTTGACGTCAGACGAATTTTTGGGTGATATGTTTGAGTCCGTTATTATGACGTTAAAATCCAGTAAGACAGACCACATTATTATGACGTTAAAATCCAGTAAGACAGACCACATTATTATGACGTTAAAATTCAGTAAGACAGACCACATTATTATGACGTTAAAATCCAGTAAGACAGACCACATTATTATGACGTTAAAATCCAGTAAGACAGACCACATTATTATGACGTTAAAATCCAGTAAGACAGACCACATTATTATGACGCTAAAATCCAGTAAGACAAACCACATTATCATGACGTTAAAATCCAGTAAGACAGACCACATTATTATGACATTAAAATCCAGTAAGACAAACCACATTATTATGACGTTAAAATCCAGTAAGACAGACCACATTATCATGGCGTTAAAAAATCCAGTAAGACAGACCATAAACAACAACAACAACAATCAACTTTTAAATGGTCACATCACAAAGCATACCTGCATTGATACTGTATATCGTAATATGGTATATTAAAGCGTCATTACTTTTTTTGCGAATTCGGTAAATTCAGCATATTCGCTACACAAAAGTTTTCCTTTTTTTATAAATGGCAACACACATGGCAACACACAGTTTATAAAACCATGCTGATTTATCTTGAAAACAATGGCGAAATTAGTTACTTTCATTAATTCTAGAAAATTTGACGCGCGCAAATAATTGTGCTTTGGAATAATGGGAATTCGCGACGGCGAGCTATGCTCTATTTCCTTCGGTATGCAGTTGTTATCGTGGGATTGATTAAGAACGCAGAATATGATATGCATGAAGAGATATGAACTGGGCAGAACATTCATCGTTTTTTTTTTTAGTTTAGACTCGTTTACTAGTCTAGACTAGTGTAGACTTATTATTATTATTATTATTATTATTATTATTATTATTAACTCAAGGGGCATCTGTATTGCTCTTGTTATTCACTCGGCGATATTACTTGTATATTGTACTTTATGCAATACAGTAGCAAGCTATCATTATTATTATTCTTAAAGGAGGCAGTTATGCTGTCGATTGCATATTAGTCTTGGCCTGCCGTAAGGCTGTATCTTAAGTGTTTTTGTTGTTGTTGTTTTTTTTGCATGGCTAGAAAAACATTTCTTAAGAAGTACTAGTAATATTCCTTATGATAATACTGTATAAATTGGTAACGACCAAGCACTAAGATTTAAATACTTATTCATGTTGTCATCCTTACTAATTTTACGAAGTTTCATGGAATTCTATTAAATGATAATTGAGATATTTTTCACACACACACACATACACGTACATGCACACATACCCACAACGAATGATAGCAAAACCCTTCTCTGTTGCGGTCTGGGTGAGGATATAATACCGTATACACTCGCGTATAATCTAAGTCCAAATGCAAACAACATAGACACTGATCTGCCGTCGCATAATGCGCCGGCAGATCAGGGTCTATGTTGTTTTGTTCTACTGATTAGTCCTTACAAACTGCATAGACCCAGATCTGCCGACGCATTGTGCGACGGCAGATCTGGATCTATGCAGTTTGCAGTTGCAGTTGGTGTCGAATTATACGGGAGTATGTACGGTAATTCTTTTTTTAAATTCTTTTTTTGAAAATCCAGTATTCATCTGTCCTTTTACTTCCACGTCAAGAAGTCGATTTGACGAAACTGTTTGCACCCTTGTGCTATAAACAAGTCACGATATGGGAATAAAACTCGTCTATCAACGATTCTAAAGCACGTACAAAATTATGACTGGTACTTTGATCGCTCTGTAAGAATATAATATGCAAACACAATTTGTTTTAGACAATCCTGTATGTACCTGATTATGATTGGGCCCTAACGAAACGACATGCAAAGCAATCTTTCTCTGGCATTTTCGTCTGCCGTATCGTTCTCTGCAATTGGACACATTAAAGGATTAATATATAACCATATCTACTTATTGAATGTATGCCAAGCCATTATAGCTCATTTTATCTCCCATACAGACAATATCTTCGACTTATATACTAACCAAACATCTTAGAATATTGATAAAGCGCTTCAACGACCCAATTTGTCATATTCACGGCTTCGTTTGGCTTTGTCGCCTTTATTTAGAAAGCTGGCGTTAAGCACCACGTACATTTTATGTTAAATTGCGTTTTACAATTCAAATATGCTTTCCAGTTGGGTTGTAAATCGTAGTAGTTTTATAGCGCTTTCCGTCAGTATATGGTTGAAGTATTGTCCTCAATAGGCCATATAGATACTCGACTTGTAGTTAAAAACTACAAACTTAAGTAGATATTCCCCAATTGATGTAAACAATTGCCCAATTAAAGTTCATTATAAGGACCAGGTGTGAAAAAGAGATTTAAATGGAGAAACCTTTAGCAAGACAAAACATGCTGTTGAGCTTTTCAAACTTGCCATTCTTGCAGGTGTTTCTCAATTGATGGGAAACTAATTTTATCGAAACCTAATTCAAATTTATTCTGGTTAACTCCTTAAACCGCACCTTTCACAAACGGCTTGTAACATTTGACCAACACTCAGGCTTGGTCGCAAGATAAAAAGAGTAATCCTTTCGAAAGTGTAAATTTTAAATTATAAGCAAATAACTGGAAGAGAAAAGAGAGAGAGGTAAATTAAACAAAAATAAAGAAAAAACCTCGTACCCACGTTTTCTCCCACTGATACTTCCATGGCTCGCCATTGCTAATCTCTAGTATTTTTTTATTACAAATTCCGATCCCCTCCTCTCAAACGACACATACTCCCCTTCCCCATTTCGCTTTGCGGAAGTTGCTCAACTATCAAATATGACAATTCACTCTGAGCATAAAATAAAATAACGTATAATACAAACATCTGCTCAAGGATAATTATCCGTCTAATTTAAAAAATATTCACACTGGTGAACCTTATATCAAATGGATTGATGTGTGTATACATTATGTCCATAGCTTTAAAATTCGACCTCGTTTGCTGCAATGTTTAAATAAATCCATAGCTATGTAAGGTGAAGGCTAATTACTTATGACTCACCGGTGCGGATAGAGGTAGGGGTGGAGGGTGAGCTGACATCCGTCAATCCCACCCACTCCACCCCACCCGCAAAAAACAACTGGAACGTTTCCTAGAGTAAGTTTTATTTATAGTTAGATGGCTAAAATGATGCCATGGAAACGCTTAAAATGCAGAAGCACCGGGTGTCCATAGCACAGATCCCTTGCTTTTTTGTTTACGCCCCCGTCCCTCTCCAACGACATTTCTGGATCCGCCCCTGACTCAAATCAATGGAACGTTCATGAATGAAGCTGGTGGTCGGCTATTCTACAGTGCCACTCCCCCCCCCAAAAAAAAAAAAAAATACAACTTGGCTGATTTTAACGGAACATTTTATTTTCTGACTTTAACCAGATGGTTATAACTGGACCGCAGATCAAGAGCAACCATTGTTTTGTTTATAGAGGTATTACGCGGGGATAAACATATTCTCTCCCTGGGGAGGAGACAAGGTGGGACGGTGGAAGTCGTTCTTATGAGTATGAGTATACGGGAACATGAAAAATCACGCTGACTGATTGCAATTAAATTAGGCGATATATATATATATATATATATATATATATATATATATATATATATATATATATATATAGATAGAGATATATATATATATATATATATATATATATATATATATATATATATATATAAAAAGAGAGAGAGAGAGAGTCAATCAAGTTGGCAAAAATAAAATTGCTTGCATTGTACATGTGTTATCCCCCATTCAATCAATCGTAGTATAACAAGGTTCTCAAAGCTCCACGTTAAATAATGCATGATAGGAGAAGGAAAACGAGAAACTCTTTAATAAAAGCAGGATTAAGCGCAATTGCTTATGGCATGTAGGGTGTTATTTACATGGAAAACAGCCTGTGAGAAACAAGTTTTTGAGGTGGAGTAAGCTTGCCCTTTGGAATGCATTCATCTCGAGATAAAATGATAGATGTGACTGATGCTCGATACGGCCTGAAAAACATTCCACTGCTATAACTGCACAAATAAATTGAGGATATCTGCGTTTTTTTATAGTAGATATAGGAAAATATTTCACGAGTGAAACATTTCCTTATATCTACTAATAAAAAAGTAGATTTTCTTTTTATTATAGATATTATTCAAGGCAAAACCGTCGATGTGCATGGATTTTTTTCTCCATTCTGTGCCAATGCGATTATCGGCTGCATTACTACATCGATAAAAAGAAGTTCAGAAATGTACAATAGGTTTAGGACAGCGACCTTATAAAAATTTGTCTTCGACAAATATTGCTTTAAAATGTGTATTTTATCAAATTAATGACTGTTTTCAAACGAAAATGAAGAGATTTTTCTTTCGTTAACACATCTATTACGCGGATTGATAGTGAACATTGTGGGTGTGGGGTAGTGTAGAAACACCACAGCGCGGTCACTTCTGATAGATTACAGAGCGAAACATCTTTAAACAAAATATTTTAATGATTGTGAATTTACTTGCATGGATTTGGGTTCTTTATTTTGTTAATTTCTGCATTCAAACGTGAATTTTTGGCCTTGGAAAGATTGCAGTCTAGTTCGGTAACAGACGCTGCACCCAAATTTCGATTGTCACTTAATTTCGGTTTGCAATCAACACTCATCAATACCCAATTTCTCCATCGTTTTCAGACATGATTATGATTTAGTTGCGAGTCAGAATTGTCGCTTAAACAATTTTATTACTATATTTAACCAAGCGTTTTCTTTGAAACGTGTCAGTTTGTTGTAGAGTGTAAAAGGTATACGATATTATATGGGTGACAGAATATCGAATGGCAACATTTAATGTAAGTTCAGTCACTACTAATTTGCAGAATTCATGTGGAAAAATAATTTTAAAAAAGTTACTACTTGAAGCCTACTAGAGGGTCTACACTCTTGACACATTTTAAGATCTGTTCATCCTGAGAGAGAGAGAGAGAGAGAGAGAGATAAAGAGAGAGAGAGAGAGAGAGAGAGAGAGAGAGAGAGAGAGAGAGAGCAGAAGAAGAAGAAAATTGAAATGGGCCTTAATATGGAAATACAGATTCGAATAAGGGCAGATATATTTCCTAAATGGGAAAAGAAAGTAGTTCCAAAAGTGATATCGCCACTGTGGCGATATCATTTTTCTCCCACTGATATATTTCAATATCTCATTATGAAATATTTAATAAAACCCCGTAACTCCACGGACTGATTGGTTAATTCTCTTCTATGTCTTGCAACGCAAAATAGAACGTGCTCCATTACGTATATGTGACAAATCTGATTGCAATTAGATTAATGTGCACCGAAAGTCTTAACTCAACAGGAAACAGTTGAATAATATGACTCTTACTTAGGCATATGTAGTTGAATAATATGAGTCTTATTTAGGCATAGGTAGTTGAATAATATGAGTCTTACTTAGGCATATGTAGTTGAATAATATGAGTCTTATTTAGGCATATGTAGTTGAATAATATACGTCTTACTTAGGCATATGTAGTTGAATAATATACGTCTTACTTAGGCATAGGTAGTTGAATAATATGAGTCTTACTTAGGCATAGGTAGTTGAATAATATGAGTTTTATTTAGGCATAGATAGTTGAATAATATGAGTCTTATTTAGGCATAGATAGTTGAATAATATGAGTCTTACTTAGGCATAGGTAGTAAAATAATATGAGTCTTATTTAGGCATAGATAGTTGATTAATATGAGTCTTATTTAGTCATATGTAGTTGATTAATATGAGTCTTATTTAGGCATAGGTAGTTGATTAATATGAGTCTTATTTAGTCATATGTAGTTGATTAATATGAGTCTTATTTAGGCATAGGTAGTTGAATAATATGAGTCTTACTTAGGCATAGGTAGTTGAATACTATGAGTCTTACTTTAGCATAGGTAGTTGAATACTGTGCGTCTTACTTAGGCATATGTAGTTGAATAATATGAGTCTTACTTAGGCATAGGTAGTAAAATACTATGAGTCTTACTTAGATATTTAGCTGAATACTATGAGTCTTATTTAGGCATAGGTAGTTGATTAATATGAGTCTTACTTAGGCATAGGTAGTAAAATACTATGAGTCTTACTTAGATATTTAGCTGAATACTATGAGTCTTACTTAGGCATAGATAGTTGATTAATATGAGTCTTATTTAGGCATAGGTAGTTGAATAATATGAGTCTTATTTAGGCATAGGTAGTAAAATACTATGAGTCTTACTTAGATATTTAGTTGAATACTATGAGTCTTATTTAGGCATATTTAGTTGAATAATATGAGTCTTATTTAGGCATAGGTAGTTGATTAATATCAGTTTTATTTAGGCATAGGTAGTAAAATACCATGAGTCTTACTTAGATATTTAGTTGAATACTATGAGTCTTATTTAGGCATATGTAGTTGAATAATATGAGTCTTATTTAGGCATATGTAGTTGAATAATATGAGTCTTATTTAGGCATATGTAGTTGATTAATATGAGTCTTATTTAGGCATATGTAGTTGAATAATATGAGTCTTATTTAGGCATATGTAGTTGATTAATATGAGTCTTATTTAGGCATATGTAGTTGAATAATATGAGTCTTATTTAGGCATAGGTAGTTGAATAATATGAGTCTTACTTAGTCATAGGTAGTTGAATAATATGAATCTTATTTAGGCATATGTAGTTGAATAATATGAGTCTTATTTAGGCATAGATAGTTGATTAATATGAGTCTTATTTAGGCATATGTAGTTGAATAATATGAGTCTTACTTAGTCATAGGTAGTTGAATAATATGAGTCTTACTTAGGCATAGGTAGTTGATTAATATGAGTCTTATTTAGGCATATGTAGTTGAATAATATGAGTCTTATTTAGGCATATGTAGTTGAATAATATGAGTCTTATTTAGGCATATGTAGTTGATTAATATGAGTCTTATTTAGGCATATGTAGTTGATTAATATGAGTCTTATTTAGGCATATGTAGTTGAATAATATGAGTCTTATTTAGGCATAGATAGTTGATTAATATGAGTCTTATTTAGGCATATGTAGTTGATTAATATGAGTCTTATTTAGGCATAGGTAGTTGATTAATATGAGTCTTATTTAGGCATAGGTAGTTGAATAATATGAGTCTTATTTAGGCATAGGTAGTTGATTAATATGAGTCTTACTTAGTCATAGGTAGTTGAATAATATGAATCTTATTTAGGCATAGGTAGTTGAATAATATGAGTCTTACTTAGTCATAGGTAGTTGAATAATATGAGTCTTACTTAGTCATAGGTAGTAAAATACCATGAGTCTTATTTAGGCATAGATAGTTGATTAATATGAGTCTTATTTAGGCATATGTAGTTGATTAATATGAGTCTTATTTAGGCATAGGTAGTTGATTAATATGAGTCTTATTTAGGCATATGTAGTTGAATAATATGAGTCTTACTTAGTCATAGGTAGTTGAATAATATGAGTCTTACTTAGTCATAGGTAGTTGAATAATATGAGTCTTACTTAGTCATAGGTAGTTGAATAATATGAGTCTTACTTAGTCATAGGTAGTTGAATAATATGAGTCTTACTTAGTCATAGGTAGTTGAATACTATGAGTCTTATTTAGTCATAGGTAGTTGAATAATATGAGTCTTACTTAGTCATAGGTAGTTGATTAATATGAGTCTTACTTAGTCATAGGTAGTTGATTAATATGAGTCTTACTTAGTCATAGGTAGTTGAATAATATGAGTCTTACTTAGTCATAGGTAGTTGAATAATATGAGTCTTACTTAGTCATAGGTAGTTGAATACTATGAGTCTTACTTAGTCATAGGTAGTTGATTAATATGAGTCTTACTTAGTCATAGGTAGTTGATTAATATGAGTCTTACTTAGTCATAGGTAGTTGAATACTATGAGTCTTATTTAGGCATAGGTAGTTGAATAATATACGTCTTACTTAGTCATAGGTAGTTGATTAATATGAGTCTTACTTAGTCATAGGTAGTTGATTAATATGAGTCTTACTTAGTCATAGGTAGTTGAATAATATGAGTCTTACTTAGTCATAGGTAGTTGAATAATATGAGTCTTACTTAGTCATAGGTAGTTGAATAATATGAGTCTTACTTAGTCATAGGTAGTTGAATACTATGAGTCTTACTTAGTCATAGGTAGTTGATTAATATGAGTCTTATTTAGGCATAGGTAGTTGAATAATATGAGTCTTACTTAGTCATAGGTAGTTGAATAATATGAGTCTTACTTAGTCATAGGTAGTTGATTAATATGAGTCTTATTTAGGCATAGGTAGTTGAATAATATACGTCTTACTTAGTCATAGGTAGTTGAATAATATGAGTCTTACTTAGTCATAGGTAGTTGAATAATATGAGTCTTACTTAGTCATAGGTAGTTGATTAATATGAGTCTTATTTAGGCATAGGTAGTTGAATACTATGAGTCTTATTTAGTCATAGGTAGTTGAATACTATGAGTCTTACTTAGTCATAGGTAGTTGAATAATATGAGTCTTACTTAGGCATAGGTAGTTGATTAATATGAGTCTTATTTAGGCATAGGTAGTTGAATAATATGAGTCTTACTTAGTCATAGGTAGTTGAATACTATGAGTCTTATTTAGGCATAGGTAGTTGAATAATATGAGTCTTATTTAGGCATATGTAGTTGATTAATATGAGTCTTATTTAGGCATATGTAGTTGAATAATATGAGTCTTACTTAGGCATAGGTAGTTGAATACTATGAGTCTTATTTAGGCATAGGTAGTTGAATAATATGAGTCTTATTTAGGCATATGTAGTTGATTAATATGAGTCTTATTTAGGCATATGTAGTTGAATAATATGAGTCTTACTTAGGCATAGGTAGTTGATTAATATGAGTCTTATTTAGGCATAGGTAGTTGATTAATATGAGTCTTACTTAGGCATAGGTAGTTGATTAATATGAGTCTTATTTAGGCATAGGTAGTTGAATAATATGAGTCTTATTTAGGCATAGGTAGTTGAATAATATGAGTCTTATTTAGGCATATGTAGTTGAATAATATGAGTCTTATTTAGGCATAGGTAGTTGAATAATATGAGTCTTATTTAGGCATAGGTAGTTGATTAATATGAATCTTATTTAGGCATAGGTAGTTGAATAATATGAGTCTTACTTAGTCATAGGTAGTTGAATACTATGAGTCTTATTTAGGCATAGGTAGTTGAATAATATGAGTCTTACTTAGTCATAGGTAGTTGGAAGGTTTGAATTTCATCGAGTTTCAATGAGTACAGAAGACAATGTAATAAGAAATAACAACGTTAACAAAAGCTTCAGTATATTCAAAGCTCTGTGAAGAATGGACAAGTAAAGAGTAAACTAATACTTATATTATTAAGTACAAACTAATACTTGTCTTATTAAGTACAAACTAATACTTATATTATTAAGTACAAACTAATACTTATATTATTAAGTACAAACTAATACTTATATTATTAAGTACAAACTAATACTTATATTATTAAGTACAAACTAATACTTATATTATTAAGGACATTCAAAAGAAATGTAATGAAGGAAATAATCTCGTATAATTCCAGCATTTGTCTTCCATAAAAGTAATGAATGTGTATGCACTGAATTAAATATATTAGTTAAACTTTGTTAATCAAGATCAACTGTACAAGGATATATCACTGTTGATAAATAATGTATCGCATGGCTTACGATGACTTATCTTTTCTCAATGGCCGATTAAAAAAAAGATCCCCCCCCCCAAAAAAAAAAAAACGTTTACCTCTTGCTACTGCTTTGAAACAATTTTCTGCTCACAACTCTCAATGTTTGATGTTTGTCGTTGGCAAATAGTACAATATAACATTACATGAAAGCAAATAATACAATATAACATTACATATTGAAAGCAAATAATACAATATAACATTACATTGTGAAAGCAAATAATACAATATAACAGTACATTTTGAAAGCAAATAATGCAATATAACATTATATATTGAAAGCAAATAATACAATATAACATTACATTTTGAAAGCAAATAATACAATATAACATTACATTTTGAAAGCAAATAATACAATATAACATTACATTTTGAAAGCAAATAATACAATATAACATTACATTTTGAAAGCAAATAAACACAAGAAAGAAAATATTAATTTTGAATAGGTTTATTTTTTAAGTCCAGTCGAAGAAAAGAACTTTAATTACAGTCTACAAAATATAGAATCTCTTTTGTTTTGTTTTATATTTCAAAACTAAAGTATTATTGATTTAATGGCAAAGTAAAAGTAAGTTTTTATGACATATTTTAAGTAATATCCCTAAATTAATGAGGATATTAAATTCAAGTTATTTTGAATATATACATGTACAGAAATATTTCTCTATAATTAAGTAATAAGCATTATTTAAATATAAAATAAGTATGATATACACAAGCCCAATCAAACATTTGGTATCGATGAGTAGATGTAACAAACATTTGGTATCGATGAGAAGACGTAAGACAGGAAAATACATTTGGTATCGATGAGTAGATGTAAGACAGGAAAATACATTTGGTATCGATGAGTAGATGTAAGACAGGAAAATACATTTGGTATCGATGAGTAGATGTAAGACAGGAAAATACATTTGGTGTCGATGAGTAGATGTAACACAGGAAAATACAAAATTAAATAGCACTTCGACTATCATTATATAAATATACTATTTTAGGAAACTTCTATCAAATCGTTCAACTTAAATATATTGTATGATTAATCTTGTTTAAATTCCAATTAAAACAAATTAAACAAACGCAAATTATTATTTGTAATATTCGTTAGTCCACGTAAACAAACGATGTTGCAGTGGAATAAATGGAAATATCAAGGAGTTGTTTATTATTATTATTATTAGTAGTAGTAGTATTTTTATTGTTGTTGTTGCTGTTGTTGTTGTTGTTGTTGTTGATGATGATGATGATGACATTGTTGCTGTTGTTAATGACGATGATGATGATTATGTAGATTTTACTATGTTATTGAGTCTGTCAATATCTTTACATCGTTACAAATGCAAGTATATATTATAACACAACGTGCTTCACCAGATTTAAATCTAAATTTCGGAAGAATATCTTTCAAAATAGAACTTACGTGTGAATGTGTAAATCATGTGTACATATTTCTTCATTTACTTTTTTTTCAAGATGGGTAGAAATCCTGTCAAACCTCCAAGATCAGGGTCATAAATTACCTTAAATAACGCCCAGTGTGGCATCCAGAGCAAGGGGAGCGGATAGGTAGCCAATGGCAGTAAATTTCGGGTCTATCCAACGAAAGTATTGGAGAGGGGCCCACTCCAAATTTATCTAGATCAAATACAACTGAAGCCATATAGTCCATCTATGTGAAAAACTTGAATAAAACTTGATGACAGTTATATTCCTGACTGTCACAGACATCGGAAGAAAGGGGAAAGGATTTCATTCAAATGGATAGACTTGTCTGATTTTTGTTGAGAAAAACCTGTTTTAAGGAACACAGCAGATACTGATTACTGTTTACAATTTTAATTTGATGCTGGAGAAGTGAGATTTTCTTTTCCGTAGATGGACCTTTAGATTGACAGCAATTTGCAGGAAAAACTTTTAAAAAAATGATGAGTTCATTGTCATTTTCAAGTTAAGCTAATTAGAATGGCATAGTAAACCATTATTACTTGGCATTAAAAACAACCCGACGGTTACAGAGGACTCTGGGTTTAGATCTCCTTTGAAACTAATTACATTTCACAAAATGGATGTGATGAAACTGAAACAATACTACAAACTCTCGACAAAATATTCAATTGACGCCATACTGGGAGATGCAAAGATGGATACAGCCAAATCGTCTTTTGGAGATAATGGAAAAGATGACTGGAAAGACGAAATTAAAGATGACTGGAAAGACGAAATTAAATATGAAAAGCAACGTACTGATGATGTCATTATAAAATCAGGTATGCTTTTTTCACTTGCTACACTCCAAGCAGTAAAATTTCTCCTCAGTGCGGATGTTCTCTGCCATTTCAGCGTAACTCGCTAAGAACAATCCGGACAAGTATACAATGAACTGTATTCGAGAGATTCGTTTTGGTTTTATAAACCTTAAGCTTTCATCCATATTTGTTGTTTAAACAACATACAAAGGGTAAAATTGCCTTTTTTGAGAAGTCAAATTTATTTGTTAAGGAAACTTGAATTTTACACAGAAAGACCTCTGACGTTTTCCACACGAAGTTGCACTTTTGACTCTTTAATCACACAAATAGATAGATATATAAGTAAAGAAAGAAAAACATATGAGTCAGCAAAGTTTCTTGTCATAGTCAATGGGCATAGACATGTTTTCCCAACCTACGTGTGAAAAAACATTCCATTGAAGATATGGGATATCCAGTACACTCTCTTTAAGCGAATCTTCTACAAAATTACGAGGGCTAGTATAAGAGATATAATGCAATTGATTCTCAACTAGAAATTTCAAGATAAACACACTTTAGAGAAGTCATATCGCTTGATAAACGCCTAGCCGCTTAGGTTTTGATTGACACATGTATCAAACCAGTATGTTTGCAAATTTTTCAATCAGAAATATTTGCAATACTTCGTCACCCACATGAGAGTTTTTCAGTTTCCATTCTTATGCAGTTGAAAGGTGCTTATCGCATTGAAATAAATCATTTAAGTGTAATCAATAATGAAAAACTGCCTTTCTGTGCATTTACAGATTATGAACTGGTCAATATTTTAAGTGTTATTATAGCTGGAAGATTGTTCACTAGTTCTTACAATTCTCAATACACCCTGCTTCTAAAACGCATGACTCACTCTACGGTGTTTTTTTCAAGTTTAATTTCCTTTCCAGTTTCCAAGTAGAGACTACAAGGACGGTCTTAAATCAACACCTATTTTAATATTTCTTGTCGATTATAGATAAAACTGGAGTAACGAAGTAATGTATTAAAATATTTTAATCGATTCTTGGATATTTTCGACACAACATAAACAGAAACGATAATTTTTGCTCATATTGTTAGCCATATTGTGTTCTGTGGTTAAGACAGTTGGAAATTTAGTCTTACGTCGAACCCATAAAGCCTCATAAAAAATCGCAAAAAAGTCTGTAAAACTTTTACATTGTCGTGATGAATTGAAGAAAACTGATGATTGTGTTCTTGAGTCTGATTCAGACTTAATGTATGGCATAATTCGTATAAATATATGTACTATCGCTCTTTAAAATTTTGTTCCTTTTTTTTTACTTTTCTTAGTCGCCCATTCTTTACTTGATGACGATGATGATATCCTTGGTGTATGTGATCAAATGAAATTCGTCTTATTTTCATGGCATTAAACACTGAACGCAACTTCGAATGTGGAACTCTAATTTCTCTGGCGGACTGGCGGCTTGCTAATTTCTCAACAACCGTAAATGTAACTGCCCAAATGAACGTTTTCAGTATATTTACACACACACACACACACACACACACACACACACACACACACACACACACACACACACACGCTTATTTCATTCAGTTATCATAGATTTTATGCACCCATTTATTACTAAAGAAAAATCTGTTAAAATTAATATAGATGAAACAAGTTATAAATTGCGAAGAGAAGAGGAAAAAGTAAAATCTCTCTGAAAAGGTACTTGCCACTATAATTTAAAATCTGCGAATTTTTGCGATTTTACTTTGGTCACCTTGGAACTACGTATATTATATATATATATATATATATATATATATATATATATATATATATATATATATAATGTTTATTGAAAAGTATATTCTACAGTGTTAAAGCTGCATACCACTTATTTTCTTCTTGAGGATTTCTAACAAAAGTCGTTAAAATTCATAACTTTAGTATCCTAATTGCTTTTAAGTTTACAAATTTAAAGAAAGATAAAGAAACGAGACAAAATCTGCATATTTAATGAACTTAACAAAAATATGATTTCCTCTATTACCTTTACATCTGAAACTTCTGCGACTAAAAGAGCGCTTTGTCAAAAAATTGGACCCACGGACTACACACTGATCTGGAACACAGTAATTAATTCGAGTTTTGCATTGTGGATTTATGGTGGTACATTACAATTAATTTTTGTATTTCTATCTTTTTAATCTTAAAAAAGATTTAAGTTTTAAATATAATAAGTGACAAATTGAACAAGAGATTTATTTTACATAATATTAATGTCATAATTGACACATATTTATTTAGTTAGTTTAAACATATTTTATTGCCATAAATGTTAACAAATGTGGTCGAGCTACAAGTTCTCAGAACTTAGAATAAGCCCTTCCCCTACAATCGATAAGAAATTTACATGGATAGCGGCAGTAAATTATTATGATTTCATATCATTATATGTAAACATATATGATTCAGGCAAAATAGATATGATGGAGAGAGAGAGAGAGAGAGAGAGAGAGAGAGAGAGAGAGAAATTAATACATTAATGAATTAATGATCGTAGCAGAAGTTGGACAAGAGTACATTCACCAAAATGAATTCAGTGGATAACAATTAAGAAAATCGTGTTTTTCTTAATTAAAATTAGCAGTAATTAACTGAGTAGAGAAATCAAATTGTGAATACTCCTTAATTATGTAAATCGTTTCGTGTCTTTAATATATGTTTGGAACAAGTCAAATAAGCGATTTTTAAAGTTCGCTGTACAATCAGATGATCCGTATAAGAAATTATTTGTAGTCGCTGATACATAGAGATGATTTAGATTCTGAACCAGTTTCCTACGCTGTTCAATATAGTATTTGCAAGTAAATATGTAATGGTATGCATTTTCTATATCATCACCACAAGCGCATAATGGATTATCTCTCAGATGATTACAATATAAATCAATATGTAAATCACTACAGTTATTTCTAATTCTATATATTTATTAAAAATGGTAAAATAATATATTTATCAGAACAATAATTGTAAACAAAACATTAACAGTACAATCTAAATGATGGACTGCTGTTACAATATGCCGTTTCTTATTTCTAAAATTTCGTGCACAGTTTTCGAGAATTTGCATGCTGCTACCTTAATATCGAGAGGGATGCATTGGCGTACACTGACTATTCCAAGAGTACATTTGAATTGAATTGTTGCGTATTTTGTTGTGGTATGGACATATATATGTGTGTGTGTGTGTGTGTGTGTGTGTGTGTGTGTGTGTATTAATAGTTAATATGAAATACAGTATTTTCTCCTCTGAAAATTCTTACAATTAAGTATCTCCCGGTCTAGGGGAAACTCGTGCTTTGTTCATAGAGTACAAAACTTAAAAGCAACCTTCTGGGTAAATTTTGACATGTTTAGAAACAGAGAATTTTCTTTTGTGGCGTGCATAATTTAAATCAAACGAAAGATGTGACTTTGACCCTTTGCCCCAAAGGAAAAAAACAAAAACAAACTTGGAACAATTTGCAAATTAATGAAATATCCTAATCTTGTCAAGCAAAATTTGATCAAGATATTTTTCAGTAGTGTTACCCCATAGATGTACATATGGTTATTAGACCCGCATGCAAACAAAGTTTATTATCATAATCAAATTTATACCCATATTATTTATTTTTTGTTTACTTGACAGAAAATATTTGAGCGCAGTTCAGCTATATTCTCCTCGTAAAAAGGAAGTAGATAATTTTACATTTAGTATTAAAGATGGGGGTGGGGGTGGGGACGCTGATTTAAGGCACAGTTCATGCATGAATCTATTCATATGGAACATAACTTTGTAAAACAAATTATGCTATGTGAACGGAAATTTAGGATGATAAATATATTTTGCCTTTATTAATTTCTTATTGCTTATGATGTGCCTTGATTAATTTCTTATTGCTTATGATGTGCCTTGATTAATTTCTTATTGCTTATGATGTGCCTTGATTAATTTCTTATTGCTTATGATGTGCCTTAATTTATTTCTTATTGCTTATGGTGTGCCTTAATTAATTTCTTATTGCTTATGGTGTGCCTTGATTAATTTCTTATTGCTTATGATGTGCCTTGATTAATTTCTTATTGCTTATGGTGTGCCTTGATTAATTTCTTATTGCTTATGATGTGCCTTAATTAATTTCTTATTGCTTATGGTGTGCCTTGATTAATTTCTTATTGCTTATGATGTGCCTTGATTAATTTCTTATTGCTTATGGTGTGCCTTGATTAATTTCTTATTGCTTATGGTGTGCCTTGATTAATTTCTTATTGCTTATGGTGTGCCTTGATTAATTTCTTATTGCTTATGATGTGCCTTGATTAATTTCTTATTGCTTATGATGTGCCTTGATTAATTTCTTATTGCTTATGATGTGCCTTGATTAATTTCTTATTGCTTATGATGTGCCTTGATTAATTTCTTATTGCTTATGGTGTGCCTTGATTAATTTCTTATTGCTTATGGTGTGCCTTGATTAATTTCTTATTGCTTATGATGTGCCTTGATTAATTTCTTATTGCTTATGATGTGCCTTAATTAATTTCTTATTGCTTATGGTGTGCCTTGATTAATTTCTTATTGCTTATGATATGCCTTGATTAATTTCTTATTGCTTATGGTGTGCCTTGATTAATTTCTTATTGCTTATGATGTGTCTTGATTAATTTCTTATTGCTTATGATGTGCCTTGATTAATTTCTTATTGCTTATGATGTGCCTTGATTAATTTCTTATTGCTTATGATGTGTCTTGATTAATTTCTTATTGCTTATGATGTGCCTTGATTAATTTCTTATTGCTTATGGTGTGCCTTGATTAATTTCTTATTGCTTATGATGTGCCTTGATTAATTTCTTATTGCTTACGATGTGCCTTGATTAATTTCTTATTACTTATGATGTGCCTTGATTATTTTCTTATTGCTTATGATGTGCCTTGATTAATTTCTTATTGCTTATGGTGTGCCTTGATTAATTTCTTATTGCTTATGATGTGCCTTGATTAATTTCTTATTGCTTATGATGTGCCTTGATTAATTTCTTATTGCTTATGGTGTGCCTTATTTAATTTCTTATTGCTTATGGTGTGCCTTAATTAATTTCTTATTACTTATGGTGTGCCTTGATTAATTTCTTATTGCTTATGATGTGCCTTGATTAATTTCTTATTGCTTATGATGTGCCTTGATTAATTTCTTATTGTTTATGATGTGCCTTGATTAATTTCTTATTGCTTATGATGTGCCTTAATTAATTTCTTATTGCTTATGATGTGCCTTAATTAATTTCTTATTGCTTATGGTGTGCCTTGATTAATTTCTTATTGCTTATGATGTGCCTTGATTAATTTCTTATTGCTTATGGTGTGCCATAATTAATTTCTTATTGCTTATGATGTGCCTTGATTAATTTCTTATTGCTTATGGTGTGCCTTAATTAATTTCTTATTGCTTATGATATGCCTTGATTAATTTCTTATTGCTTATGATGTGCCTTGATTAATTTCTTATTGCTTATGGTGTGCCTTGATTAATTTCTTATTGCTTATGATGTGCCTTAATTAATTTCTTATTGCTTATGGTGTGCCTTGATTAATTTCTTATTGCTTATGATGTGCCTTGATTAATTTCTTATTGCTTATGGTGTGCCTTGATTAATTTCTTATTGCTTATGGTGTGCCTTGATTAATTTCTTATTGCTTATGATGTGCCTTGATTAATTTCTTATTGCTTATGATGTGCCTTGATTAATTTCTTATTGCTTATGATGTGCCTTGATTAATTTCTTATTGCTTATGATGTGCCTTGATTAATTTCTTATTGCTTATGGTGTGCCTTGATTAATTTCTTATTGCTTATGGTGTGCCTTGATTAATTTCTTATTGCTTATGATGTGCCTTGATTAATTTCTTATTGCTTATGATGTGCCTTAATTAATTTCTTATTGCTTATGGTGTGCCTTGATTAATTTCTTATTGCTTATGATATGCCTTGATTAATTTCTTATTGCTTATGGTGTGCCTTGATTAATTTCTTATTGCTTATGATGTGTCTTGATTAATTTCTTATTGCTTATGATGTGCCTTGATTAATTTCTTATTGCTTATGATGTGCCTTGATTAATTTCTTATTGCTTATGATGTGTCTTGACTAATTTCTTATTGCTTATGATGTGCCTTGATTAATTTCTTATTGCTTATGGTGTGCCTTGATTAATTTCTTATTGCTTATGATATGCCTTGATTAATTTCTTATTGCTTATGATGTGCCTTGATTAATTTCTTATTACTTATGATGTGCCTTGATTATTTTCTTATTGCTTATGATGTGCCTTGATTAATTTCTTATTGCTTATGGTGTGCCTTGATTAATTTCTTATTGCTTATGATGTGCCTTGATTAATTTCTTATTGCTTATGATGTGCCTTGATTAATTTCTTATTGCTTATGGTGTGCCTTATTTAATTTCTTATTGCTTATGGTGTGCCTTAATTAATTTCTTATTGCTTATGGTGTGCCTTGATTAATTTCTTATTGCTTATGATGTGCCTTGATTAATTTCTTATTGCTTATGATGTGCCTTGATTAATTTCTTATTGTTTATGATGTGCCTTGATTAATTTCTTATTGCTTATGATGTGCCTTAATTAATTTCTTATTGCTTATGGTGTGCCTTAATTAATTTCTTATTGCTTATGGTGTGCCTTGATTAATTTCTTATTGCTTATGATGTGCCTTGATTAATTTCTTATTGCTTATGGTGTGCCATAATTAATTTCTTATTGCTTATGATGTGCCTTGATTAATTTCTTATTGCTTATGGTGTGCCTTAATTAATTTCTTATTGCTTATGATATGCCTTGATTAATTTCTTATTGCTTATGATGTGCCTTGATTAATTTCTTATTGCTTATGATGTGCCTTGATTAATTTCTTATTGCTTATGATGTGCCTTGATTAATTTCTTATTGCTTATGGTGTGCCTTGATTAATTTCTTATTGCTTATGGTGTGCCTTCCTTTAAACTCACAATTACAAGTGCTAATCTGAGTCGCCGTGACTTACCTTTTTTTAAAAAAAAACAACAAGAAAAAACAAACAAAAAACTAAGCAAAACAAAACAAAACAAAACCCAAAATAAAATTATTAATTTTATGTTTGAATTTCTTTTCCGAAATTTTTGACGTTGGTGACACAAACAATACATTTGATATTGCTTGACGAGGCTTAAATACTGATCAAAATGTTCTCTGCGAAAAATAACCTAAAAAGTTGGCAAATCAAAAGGTATATTTTATAATGCGTAGCTGCATATTTTCGGCATTTTTTTTCTCTTATTCAAAATTTTGATAGGACAAGAGAGGAGTAAAATAATGTGACTATTTGAACTTAATAATTTCAATATAGGCATTTTACTAATCGATGACAATTTTTCTTCACCAAGGTAATCTGTCAGTGAACAACGACAAAACAACGGGTATATTATTATACAAAAAAATTGCATAAAGTTAAGGAAAATAGTTTCAATTAGATAATTTTCTATTAAAGCCCGAGTGAACCAGAAATTTGTACTCATCTCTTTCTTCTTAGGCGGAACTAATTTCTTAGAGATGCACGCCCCGAAGCAACTCTCTGAAAGACCCATATGGCAATTCATAATTAGGTGTGAATGGTACGTGTGCCTCTCGAAAACTACAATACATCACTCCTATTCTCTGGGCTGGTAAACTAGCATGGAAAATAAGGGTGATTTTTCCGGTACCGATACGTAACGCTCCCATAAACCAACTTTTTCGGAGCACCGTGATGGGTTGGTTGCGTAGAAATAGAGGTGTCGTCACTTCAGAAGGAAGTATCAGAAAGAAGTATTCTTTAATGTTACGGTACATCATAGCTAAATCAGGAAGACCCACAATTTAATGTCAAAGTACATCGTAAGACAAGGATAGCTCACGTGGAGATTAAATGGATTAGTTTGCAAGTTCCAAGCGTTTGTCGGTTCTTATATACCAATGTCAGTAAAGATGAAAAACAAATGAAATTAGGTCAAATAAATTTCTGCCTCTACAACATGTGCTCTCTCTGTGTCTCTCACTGTCTCTGTGTCTCTCTCTGTCTCCCTCTCTGTGTCTCTCACTGTCTCTGTGTCTCTCTCTGTCTCCCTCTCTGTCTCTCTCGCTCTCTGTCTCTGTCTCTCTCTCTCTCTTACTGTGGTTAATATTTTTGTGTATATTAACGAATCAGTAATTCAAGACACGGTGTTATTCTGAGCCTACTGATAACAAAGGACATAGAAATAAAGAAAAAAAAATGAAAGATAGACAAGAAGGTCAGGGCCTGCATGTCGAACCTATGACCAGAGTAAAGTTGTAAAACGTGTGGCCTTGACTCCAAGGTCAAAAGATTGGGCAAAGAGCATGTCGCAGAATGAATTGTACTATCTTCATCATGATTCATCCCAAATCTAGCAAGGGGTTTTAAAAAGAAAAGCAATTTATTTTTTGTTTAATTTTTTTTTTTGTAACTACAACCTGAACGCAAATATTCTCTGACTCTAACTTTGACCCTAAGTTCAAAGGGCGAGCGAACGTATCATTAAACGAGTTGTCTTAGCTTCATAATGATTCATGTCAAGCATGAAGGGGTTTAGGAAATATATGCAAATGAAAAACTTTAATAAAGAAAAACTTAACAATTGTTGACAACGACGAGGACAACGCCGTCGCCAGAAAAGTGACTGCTATGTTCCACTTCACTCTAACGTTGGCTCAACAAAAATGCACATTACTTTGACTAAACCGAGTGTAGGCTTCTGTCTTTAATTTTTGCTTGTTATTCTTCTTTTTTGTTTCTATACATAGGCAAAATTTCATAATTATAAAATTTAAAAATTATGCCATTTCGCACAGAAATAGCCAAATAACATAAATCGAATTTCAAAAGAAAGCGGAGACTTGGTATTAATTTGGACGTCATTAAATTTCATTATGAGGAAATGTTACTTCTCAAAGTTTAATTATTTGTCAGTGTGACAGTCTGAAAAAAATATTATACGTAGAACATTCATACCTGTTAGACATTTAAACATTTCGATATTTTGACAAATTATCATAATTACTTATATCATCTAATATTTGTGAATGAGAAAAAATGTTCTTCATTTTTTTTTTTTTTTTTTTTTTTTGTCGACGAACAGGAAAAACTTTAAGACTTTCCTCTTTGTTCTCTATTTAATTAATTTGAGATAATGAATACAATGGTCATGTAAAGTGCAAACAAATGTTGGGTAGTTTTAATATTAATTTAAATTAATGCCAGACATATTAACAATACTATTACCTATATTGGATAGTGTTGCAAAAGTGAGATTTAAGTTTTACGATATAAACAACAGTTAAAAGTTTCTTTTTGTAGAAAAAATATAAATTAAAGATTGGAAGTTTATGACTAGTTTTGTGCAAAGAATTTACCACTATGAAACAGTTACAATGAAATTACTAGCAATTATTAGATTTCTGTAGGAAAAAGTTTGAAATATCAACTTATAGTCAGATATCAATATCAACTAAAGTAATTACTTCTTACCAATATGTTTTTGTCTTTCTCTTGCACTATGTTTTATTCTGTGTACATATGTTTTTGTTTGCATTAGTGTGTTTTTATGCATGTGATATATATATATATATATATATATATATATATATATATATATATATATATATATAGAGAGAGAGAGAGAGAGAGAGAGAGAGAGAGAGAGAGAGAGAGAGAGAGAGAGAGAGAGACTTAGATTTAGTTTAAAAGGCAATTTTGTGCGATTTGGAAGAATTTATCACATTGATCTAAGTCCTCAATAGCCTTAAAATTTTGACAGTGATCAAGATTTCCCGTCAATAAAACACACAGATATAGGGCTTATATAACGAAGTTACAAAGATAGTTGTAATGGGCCACTTGTTTACAATGCACTTCTTCTAAAATCTTGTTACCCGCAACAATTTGAACGATTAACTGTAACCTGAATATAATGACAGTGAAATGAAGACATTTTTACAACTGCTGACGACACGCGCTGGGTATTATTAATTCAGTATTCCAGCGTTATCACTTGTCTGTCTAGTGGAGATTCAGATAGATTTTCAGTTTGTGTCTGGATTTCTAAATGAAGCTCAGTGTTAATGGAATTGCTTTAAAGTGTAAGTTCACCTGACTTAAAAAAAAGGAAGCAACTTGTGACATATTTGCAGAGGGAGGACTATAACAACCTTTCCGCACATTAAAAAATGTCGTGAATCACTTTAATATACTTAAACGGAGTTTTTACAGAAGTGATTGGATAACGTATGACAGTACCAGAACAAGAACAAAGGTAACAACAACAACAACAACAACAACAGCAGCAGCAACAACAACAACAACAACAACAACAACAACAACAATAATAATACTATTACTACTACTACTATTAATACTACTACTACTACTACTACTAATAATAATTATAATAATAGTAATGATACTACTACTACTGCTGCTACTACTACTACTAATAATAATAATTAAAGGGACAACGACGATGATGATGGTGGTGATGATGATGATATTAAGAACAAAATTAAACAGAAGCAGTAACGACAACAAATGCAACAAGTGTATATTTGAAACAGTTTTAGCAGCAATTAAAAATGGAACTTCGAACTTTTACCTAATTTACCTACTGTTCATCTCCTACTAATACTGAATGGTCTGTTTACCTTCAGAAAAGTAAAGTTACAAAACACTACATGATTCTTAATTATGTCTCGTGGTAATTATATCTATGCCAAGAAGGAAAAATAAGTCATGAATGCAACGCATACACACAAAACCTACACATTTGAAAGAACACAACAGACAAGCGTGAAGTTTGCGACTTGCCTGGTATTGCTAGCAGTTTAAGGCCCTCGTAATTTCCACTTTGACCATCACACCTCTTTTTTTCTGTTGTATTTGTTTATTTAATTTCTTACTAAGAAAGTAACTTCTAGTACCCATTGCTTCACGTTAAATATAAGTCGTTCTCCACAATATAAAAAATTAGAACGAAAAAACGAAAAGAGCAGGAAGTATTATAATACAACAACAACAACATAAACAACAACAACAACAACAACTACTACTACTACTAAAGAACTTCTCAACTTCAAAGTTTCATAAACATATTTTTTTTAAAGTAAGTGACTAATGTATTATTAATTTTCATGAATTCACAATTTTAAACATGCTTGGTCTTAATCTGCAATATATTTTCTGTAATTAAAAAAAAACACTACACGCATTTTAATTATATTTTTTAATGAATAATTATATTTTTTAATGAATATTTAAAAAAATACTACACGCATTTTAATTATATTTTTGAATGAATAGTTAAAAAAATACTACACGCATTTTAATTATATTTTTTAATGAATATTAAAAAAAACTACACGCATTTTAATTATATTTTTTAATGAATATTTAAAAAAAATACTATACGCATTTTAATTATATTTTTTAATGAATATTAAAAAACCAAATACTACACGCATTTTAATAATATTTTTTAATGAATATTTAAAAACAAAAGGCTAATTATTTTAATATCTGTAATAACCTTCAACACCTCTTGCCAAATTTAATTTTAGAACTCACGGTATTTGTCTGTCCAATGCTTATGTGAAATTGACAAACTTCAATGACATTAGCCGCAGTGAATCACTTGCAACCATCTGTAAGGTGAGATTATGACCGAAATCAACCTGATATGAGTAAACAAGTTCAACACAGATTGTTTCATAATTTTGTTTACATTAAGATTCAGTTACTTTGCAATACATAGTCAAAAGGAAAATCAAAGGATTATCCCCCTTTGGTAACTAATTAATAGTCCAATACGATAAGATAAATGAAGAGAACTTTTGAAAATTTCCTTGGAAGTCGTCAATCTTGTCACACTTGTATACTCATAAATTTGTTTTATTACCCATTGAAAAGAAATTTTCAATTATGATCCTTTGTACAAGCGATCGGTACCTGCGAACTGTGCTGGATACTTTGATAGGAAGGGAGTTACCAAATTTATGTATTCCTCTGATCTCTTAATGTGAATTTTAGATTTCAATTGCTGTGCAATACGCAGGTACGTTTGTTTTTATAACAAATGCTTAAAGCTAATTAAATCAATCATTGCCACGTACAACTAGAAATTCCATATTCTGATAAATTGTTTAAAATTTTATCTGGAAGAAATGAAAGTTAAAACGGTAATCAATCTTTGATTTTACAATCGAAATATTATAACAGTTCAAAGCTTCTGTACTGAGAGAGAGAGAGAGAGAGAGAGAGAGAGAGAGAGAGAGAGAGAGAGAGAGAGAGAGAGAGAGAGTATAAAAATGAAACATTTTTCTATAAAGGGGCACAGCTCATGAAATAGTATGGTGACTTACTTTGTTTTTACTTTATTGATTGTTTACTACTGCATCAGCAGCAGAAGTAGTAGTATTAGTAGTAGTAGTAGTAGTAGTTGTTGTTGTAGCAGTGGCGGATTCTCACTAAACTTATTAACAAAATAGTTTGGACTAATTTTTCTTTTTCAGCCCCACTGAGTTCTGCAGCGGAGCCTGATCCGGAGACAAATTCCAGTTCATCTGACGTCAGTATTGGTAATGAACCAGAAAACGTCACTTCAACCTCACAAGATGATAGCCTTTCAGATGACATTTCACTGGACTTAACAGTGGACAAGAGCGGACCATCTGACACAGGCAAGTGTAAAAAGAACATCATTTTAAACTAAAGGTATCTCTGTTTGTCTGTCTCTCTCTCTTACGTGATTATTCAGTTTCCATCGTTTCCTTGGAATTTATTCATTATTTCTGATTTCTTGAATTACTCGTCATGTCTCACATTTTTTTTTTTTTTTTTTTTTTAAATAGAAGGAAAAGGGACAGAAGATAGCTTCTACTTGTCATCAAGATCCGCTTTGGCTCGGTGGTTAGCGTGCTGGACTCAACGGCCAGAAGGGTGTAGGTTCGATTCCTGCCCAGACCAGACCGAGTCGGTGCCATGCTAATTTAAAGTTATTTTTCTCTCTTAAAATCATAACCCATGTCTTAGGAATCTCCCAATCCACTAAAGAGAGAAACACGTTGTGTTTGCTAAACGTATGTAAAACTTACACATGCATATTACTGTGTAAGACTCTTAAGAGAAAATTTTAATTTTCGACATATTGCCATGCGTGTCGTCGTATTCAATTTCATCTTTTCTTCACAGGCAAAGAAGAATTATCAGCAAAACGACGCAGGTTCAGAACTACTTTTTCTGCAGATCAGCTTAAGAAACTTGAGGAAGTCTTCTGTCTTACACATTACCCGGATGTAAACATGCGCGAAGAGCTGTCGCAGAAGACCGGTATACCAGAAGCACGTGTACAAGTAAATATTTTATTTTGTCATATGATAAATTTCCTACACGCGATCTTGATGAATATGAATTTTTCCCCACAATATAGTTTTTTAAGTGGATTATTAAATGGACAAAATAGAAAAAAAGTACTTGAGATGACGACGGAAAGGTCCTTATGATTTTCTTCAAACAAGATGAAACAAATTATGTATATTGTATTGTACTAACTTTATTTAAATTTAAAATTCATGTTCTGTATCTGTTGTTAGCTCCACACAGTCATATGTGCCTCAGAAAATTGTCCAAATGAGCCAAAAGTTGAAAACACTGCTTTGTAGACTCATTTCTGCAATTATGAATTGGACTGATTGAATGTTGGTGTAAAATCTGTCCACTAGTTTCTGTACTTGAATTTAAAGTACTGGTATCATCTCAAAACAAAGAAGAAAAAGCCAGAATATAATTGACTAACTGTAATTGACTAACTGTACACTTGTATTTAATACTACCCATTACTTTCTTAAGGAATAATTTATGTTTTACGTTATTTTATCGAATATAAAATAGTTTTACACGATATGGCCACTTTAGCTGGAAATTTATGTCTCGATTGAAAAGGTTTAATTTTAACTATGTTCATTAAGGGCCATGTCATGTTAACTATATTCATCAGGGGCCTTGTCATGTTAACTATGTTCATCAGGGGCATTGTCATGTTAATTATATTTATCAAGGGCATTGTCATGTTAACTATGTTTATCAGGGGCATTGTCATGTTAACTATATTCATCAGGGGCATTGTCATGTTAACTATATTCATCAGGGGCATTGTCATTTTAACTATGTTTATCAGGGGCATTGTCATGTTAATTATGTTTATCAGGGGCCTTGCCATGTTAATTATATTCATCAAGGGCATTGTCATGTTAATTATGTTCATCAAGGGCCTTATCATGTTAACTATGTTAATCAGGGGTATTGTCATGTTAATTATATTTATCAGGGGCATTGTCATGTTAACTATATTCATCAGGGGCATTGTCATGTTAACTATGTTTATCAGGGGCATTGTCATGTTAACTATGTTCATCAGGGGCCTTGTCATGTTAACTATATTCATCAGGGGCCTTGTCATGTTAACTATGTTCATCAGGGGCCTTGTCATGTTAACTATGTTCATCAGGGACATTGTCATGTTAACTATATTCATCAGGGGCATTGTCATGTTAACTATGTTTATCAGGGGCATTGTCATGTTAATTATATTTATCAGGGGCATTGTCCTGTTAACTATATTCATCAGGGGCATTGTCATGTTAACTATATTCATCAGGGGCCTTGTCATGTTAACTATGTTTATCAGGGGCATTGTCATGTTAACCATGTTCATCAGGGGCATTGTCATGTTAACTATGTTTATCAGGGGCATTGTCATGTTAATTATATTTATCAGGGGCATTGTCCTGTTAACTATATTCATCAGGGGCATTGTCATGTTAACTATATTCATCAGGGGCCTTGTCATGTTAACTATGTTTATCAGGGGCATTGTCATGTTAACTATATTCATCAGGGGCATTGTCATGTTAACTATATTCATCAGGGGCCTTGTCATGTTAACTATATTCATCAGGGGCATTGTCATGTTAACTAGATTCATCAGGGGCATTGTCATTTTAACTATGTTCATCAGGGGCCTTGTCATGTTAACTATGTTCATCAGGGGCCTTGTCATGTTAACTATGTTTATCAGGGGCATTGTCATGTTAATTATGTTTATCAGGGGCCTTGCCATGTTAATTATATTCATCAGGGGCATTGTCATGTTAATTATGTTCATCAGGGGCCTTGTCATGTTAATTATATTCATCAGGGGCCTTGCCATGTTAACCATGTTCATCAGGAGCCTTGTCATGTTAAATATGTTCTTCAGGGGCATTGTCATGTTAACCATGTTCATCAGGGGCATTGTCATGTTAACCATGTTCATCAGGGGCATTGTCATGTTAACTATGTTCATCAGTGGCCATGTCATTTTAACTATATTCATCAGGGGCATTGTCATGTTAACTATGTTCATCAGGGGCATTGTCATGTTAACTATGTTTATCAGGGGCCATGTCATGTTAACTATATTCATCAGGGGCATTGTCATGTTAACCATGTTCATCAGGGGCCTTGTCATGCTAACTATGTTCATCAGGGGCATTGTCATGTTAATTATGTTTATCAGGGGCATTGTCATGTTAATTGTGTTTATCAGGGCATTGTCATGTTAACCATGTTCATCAGGGGCCTTGTCGTGTTAAATATGTTCATCAGGTGCATTGTCATGTTACCTATGTTCATCAAGGGCCTTGTCATGTTAACTATGTTCATCAGGGGCCTTGTCATGTTAACTATGTTCATCAAGGGCCTTGTCATGTTAACTATGTTTATCAAGGGCCTTGTCGTGTTAATTATATTCATCAAGGGCCTTGTCATGTAACTATGTTTATCAGGAGCCTTGTCATGTTAACTATGTTCATCATGGAACTTGTCATGTTAACTATGTTCATCAAGGTCCTTGTCATGTTAACTATGTTCACCAGGGGCCTTGTCATGTTAACTATGTTCACCAGGGGCATTGTCATGTTAACCATGTTCACCAGGGGCCTTGTCATGTTAACTATGTTCATCATGGAACTTGTCATGTTAACTATGTTCGTCAGGGGCCTTGTCATGTTAACTATGTTCATCATGGAACTTGTCATGTTAACTATGTTCATCAGGGGCCTTGTCATGTTAACTATGTTTACCAGGGGCCTTGTCATGTTAACCATGTTCACCAGGGGCCTTGTCATGTTAACTATGTTCATCAGGGACCTTGTCATGTTAACTATGTTCACCAGGGGCCTTGTCATGTTAACTATGTTCAATAGGGGCCTTGTCATGTTAACTATGTTCATCAGGGGCCTTGTCATGTTAACTATGTTCTTCATGGAACTTGTCATGTTAACTATGTTCACCAGGGGCCTTGTCATGTTAACTATGTTCACCAGGGGGCTTGTCATGTTAACCATGTTCACCAGGGTCCTTGTAATGTTAACTATGTTCACCAGGGGCCTTGTCATTTTAACTATGTTCATCAGGGACCTTGTCATGATAACCTTTTAAACTATATTTCTTTTCATTACTGTGAACAGAGCATTTAAAAATAGGTAGTTATTTAGGTTAGGTAAACAAATTTATAGTAATTTTACTGGATAATTGATTATAGAAATATTAAGACTGTATACCTCTAGCAATTAAAAAAATCAAGCCTTGTATGATTTCTTTGTTAATTAGAACTTTTCTCTATGTAGATATGGTTTCAGAACAGAAGAGCAAAATGGAGGAAATTCGAAAAATTAGGTAACTTTGGTGGACTTCAAGATCTAAGGGACGTTTCCTTTGTTCCTGCGCCGAAATCAACCTTTCAGCAAAACGAATTTATTCTGGTAAATATTCACACAGCTTCGAAAAGCGGACAGTATACAAATATTAAGTTGTCCGTCCTTCTTTTCTTGTGTCTGTCCTTGTGAACATGCATTTGTGCATCGATCCGTACTAACTGTCCAGGCCTTAAGTCCTATTTAAATAAACTTATTAATAATAAACATACAGTATGGGCGCATCTTAGGATAGAGGTGTGTCATAATCTTAAACTTGATCACTGTGACCTGTTTTCCAAGATTCACTCAATATTACTTACAATTCATATATCAGCTCAAATTCCACAACCTTTTCACCTTTTCTGACCCAAGTTGCAGTGTCGGTGCATTTTAGAATGAATCTGTGTCACGCACCAATAACTGTCTTGGTATGACTAACGTATATACTTGTGTAAAATCTGGGTCTAAATGCAAACAACATACACCCTGATCTGCCGGCGCATAATGCGCCGACAGATCAGGATCTATCTTGTTTGTTCTACTGATTAGTCCTTACAAACTGCATAGACCAAGATCTGCCGACGCATTATGCGCCGACAGATCTGGGTCTATGCAGTTTGCAGTTTGTATAGTCTTATACGCGAGTATATACGGTACTCTTTACGGTTTGTTTACCATGAATTACTTCAAATACTGCCTTCTCTCTCAGAAGTGAAAAACTCCAGCATGACATAGATTTTAGATGTATATTTCTGGCTAATTCATTAAAGATGTGTCAAATATATCTTACCTTATTGGTATAAATCAGGTGCGTGCTATATTTAACAACGGATTTGAAGGAATAATTATCTTGCTTTGAAAAGACATGATAAAGTCTGAAAATGATTCATCTTACGTAACACTGAACTGTATAATTTAGAAAATTAACAAATTAAATTTAGATTAAATTATTACAAAGTAATAAGTCCAATCTTAATCATTCAAATATCATACTTTCATGAATATTCATGTGGTACTTGTTTTTCAAAGAATTATATTAAGAAAAGTCAGCTAGTGGTAATTTATGATGTCATCTTTCCTTACTGAACATACAACAAGCTAAATTCTAAATAATCGAATGATGTTTATGGTAAAGATACTCCCATTCACTTATGACTCATATGTCTATTCATTTTACTTACCTTCTATACTCGCGTAAAAGACTTTACCAACTGCAAACTGCACAGACCCGGATCTGCCGTCGCATAATGCGCCGGCAGATCTGGGTCTATGCAGTTTGTAAGGACTAAAAAAATCTGGAATTATCAGTAGAACAAACAACATAGACCCTGATCTTCCGGCGCATTATGCGCCGGCAGATCAGGGTCTGTGTTGTTTGCATTTCGACACGAGTTATACGCGAGTATATACGGTAAGTGTTTTATTTTTGAACTGTTCTTGATTTTCAGAAAAAGAACGAAAGGCTCGAGGGTTCAACAGCTGATGGCAAGTTGAAAGTTGAGAGCACAAAACTGTCACCATTAGCTTTGTCCATACCACCTTACCCATTTTACCCTTTTCCATTCTACAATATCTTTCCTCCATTTCCTTATACTCCCAGCTGTTACTATGGCTACACGCTACCGGAACCGCAACGGAACGGAAGTATTGCCACCTTGCGGATGAAAGCACGCGAGCACGAGGCTGCGATTGAAATGCAGTATCTTTATAAGTGACTTAAATTTGAACAGTTGGTTTCTCTGTCATTTTTCACCACGTATATATGTGTCTTAATAAACTTTGCCGTGCCAAATCACGTTGTTTTCTACTCTTTTCCTGATCATTTTTAAAGCATATACCAGATACATTGACGCAGATGATAGTTATAAAGCGTGACCCCTGATCGACAGTCTTATATCAGTGTCTCTAGTACTCAAGTGAGTTGTATTTATTTGCTGGTTCCACTAACTCCAGGTTATTATTTCTCCTTCGGTCTGAACATTAGTTACCTTTCTGAAACGGATCGATTTTGGCACTATTCGAGGTGTAAAACTGCATATGTGTAAGACACTATTCGAGGTATAAAACTGCATATGTGCAAGACACTATTCGAGGTTTAAAACTGCAAATGTGTAAGACACTTTTTGAGGTTTAAAACTGCATATGTGTAAGATACAACCTAGCTTGCTTTCATGTTGTGCTTGTTTGTCTGGGATGTGGATGATGAAGCTGAGACGGATTAATTAATATGTATGTCTGTAGAGTGTCATGAAATTATATTGAAAACATTATAGTCCTAATTTGACTCTATTGGACCTAATGATCCCTAGATGATTCTCGTACCCTCAGACAATATAACCACCACCCTAGACAAAATCAGCATACCTGTTACAACTATTTTTACCACTGTGGTCACATTTTCCTCTTCTTGTTAGTTCAAAAGTGTTCAAACCTGGATCTCTACTAACACCAACTTACATCACTAAGAGGCTTATATAGTCAAACTAATACTGTGTGTCAAGTATGGCCAAATGTCTACTTTGAACGAAACATCATGTAGAATAAGCAAACAGGCAATTATTTTGCACAAACAAGGTACAGGATAATTTGATTTTCTACCTGTGTATAACGTTCATCAGAATAAAATCAGAATTTTAATTAATTAATTAATTAATTAATTAATTAATTAATTAATTAATAATAATAATAATAATAATAATTATAATATATTATTATTTTGTTATTATTATTATTATTATTATTATTATTATTATTATTATTATTATTATTATTAATGAATTAATTTATTATTATTAGTATTATTATTATTATTATTATTATTATAAACAGGAAAAAAATCAATACAATGTGAAAAAGAAAATAAATCAGACAGGCATTTTGAACAATAAATGACTTTGTATTTTGTACACATTGCAAAGGAAGGATACAAAATAATAAAATCTTAAAAAAAAACAAATACAGACACTGGACACAAATTTGCATAATATTCTTCTGGAGTTCCCCGTCGGTAAATCATTCATACATTTATAATATTTCTCTAAAATCTACCACTGGGTTTTGGATGTTTTTGATGTATTTGAGGAATCTGCCACTAGTTGTGCGATCCTTTGGCCCCCTTGCCTGATCTGTAAAGAAAATAGAATTTAAGTTAAGAGCAAGATTTAAAAAATAAAAAAGGACCACTTATCCATTTATTGCATCTCCAAGTATACGATTGTTTGCTGTTTCGCCACTCCAAATTTCATAAAAACGCTCTTTTAATATTATCATAAAATGTTTTGTAAAATTATTGATTTACTACAGGTTTTTGTCGTCATTAAAACTCTTTTCTGGAATTAATTCGTAAATAAAACATTTTTGGGTTATGAGATCATGTAAGAACAAAGGTTATACAATGTTTGCTCAGAGCAGCCATTTGCTGGATCACTCGTAGAAAACTTAGAAGTCTCGGGTTCAAACACTTCGCTTTGTTCCGTCAGACTTTTGTGCTCAACATATCTTGTATGATTCCTAAATGCAAAGCTGGTTTTAGTATGTAATAGTGAAACAGAAGCTTTTCGAATTCAACACAGACAGTAATAGTTATATCGCATTCGACCGAGATAATATCCGCTTTATTTCTATCCACACATATGAACGGTGCGTTTCAAGTCCCATTTTACTAAACGGCATGCTGCATTCGGACCATGTGATATGCGGCACTCGATCTAATACGATAACGGTCGGTCGAATGCAATATATTGCGTTTTTGTTGATCGGTCGAATGCAACACAGTGCATACAGTGACAGTTTAATGCGATATAGTTGTGAAGGAGACGATCGAATGCAAAAGTTGCAAACCAGAACACTGTGAATCTTATCAGTGTTCTCCATTTTGAGCGCTTACCTTTTCCCTGATTTCTTTGTTTGCACACATTTTTTGTTGTTTGATTTTCTCGTAGTGTGATTGCTCACTCCTCCAGGGATGTGGATACTTAGAAATATTCATCATGTACACCTGGCTGATCTGAAACAAGAAATATTCATTATTGTTACGACTCTAGGGGTAATGTAACAGAATAAAAGACACAAACAAGCTTTCAAGATTAAAATGCAAAACTTTAATTTCCTAAAATGTTACAAGAATTAAAATAGTTCAACAAATAATCAAAGTGAAAGAATTAAAATAACTTACAGTATAGAATATCCTAAAAAGTCCTAAAATGTTTTAAGGTTCTCTTCCTGATGTTAATCCGAGTAATCCGGATGAAGTATTCCAAATGAAAATAACCTGCACTGTGTTGAAGTTGATAAGTTCTGATTAAATCCAAAATAATCCTTGCAAGTCTGGAATCTCACAAGTTTAAAATAATGTCCGATAATTCCACGGAGCTGTATAGTAATTCAGATGAATTACTAATTAAATAAATTCCACTCTGAACTGAATAATTTCAATAACCTCTCTTTGTTCAAGCAATTGTAAAGAATGATTTATCACTGGACGAGTTGCTATATATACATTACAAGTGCGCAGATATTGAATTGTAAAACCCTTTCTCCGTCTTTAATAATATGGTATTACAAAATAACACAACCCTCTTAGAACCAATCAGGAACTAGGTTACGCGTCATTTACTCAAAGGTCTAGCGTACTAAAAATCTTAAAGAGTAAACATAATGTTATTGTAGTATGGAATGTGACCTTTCAATGTTGATTTCTAAAAGTACAAAGCTAGGTCGACTTCATTTTCCCGCGCAATTGATCATGTGACCTCTTATTGATCGAGCAGTAGTCGTATGTATACTGATATGCTAACCGCTATTCAGAATAAAAACAGAGATCATAAATTAGTAAATTAAATCATTAAAAAAAAAGTAAAGGAGGCATAATTCCGTAACATTATGTACACCTGGTTGATCTGAAACAAGACATACAATATTAGATTCGTGGAAAAAATAAATCTTCACAGTTGTAAATTGTAGGAACAAGCTAAGAATGTGCAGTTGAACATCGTTCATATGAACTCAACGGACGACACAAACACGCTTGGGATGAACGAGTTTTGGGTTTTATTTCCCAATTGATCTTGCATTGTTGATCTGGCGTTACATACTTATGTTCAATCTATATTCCGTATCGCATACCTAGACTGGAGTTGTTTTTTTTAAAGCGTTTTCACAGATGCCCGAACGACTATATTTAAGATGCACATAATAGAACTTTTAAATATGTCCCAATATCCATTCATACTGCAAAGGTAAAATGACGTGGAAAACCTAAAGTTGGGTATGAAATACATACAAAGATAAAATGACGTGGAAAAGGTAAAGTTGAATATGAAATCAACACAAAAGTGCATTCGTATTTTATTCCACGTCGGGAGAAATAATTCGTTTGACATGGGGTATGAATATTTCTCAGCCGGACGAACTCGAGGTTTCATACTTGTTCTATCCGCCGACTCGGATTAAAAGACGCGTGTAGTTTCGTGTATCTATATATAGATTATTAGTACAATAACCTGATGCGGATCGCTGTGTCACTTCAAGTTGGCAGCGTTAAGGTTCGGATAAAAAAAAAAAGACCCAAAGGCAGAGAAGCGAACAAGTATCACCTAGTATACCACAAACTTCTTCAGTGGAGAATTGTTTGTCAAAGCCATCAAATGAGTCAATTTGTTTTAGTAACTCGATATAATATATAAAAAACGGATAAAAAAAAGACCCAAAGGCAGAGAAGCGAACAAGTATCACCTAGTATACCACAAACTTCTTCAGAGGAGAATTGTTTGTCAAAGTCATCAAATGAGTCAATTTGTTTTAGTAACTCGATATAATATATAAAAAAATGGAAAGACAATTCTAACAAAATTTTGATTTAAAACTTGTCAAGTTGCTAATTGGTTGACAGGAATTTGAAATAAACTCATCCTTTGCCATTTTCTTCAAAATGACAGTCATCTATAGTAGCCTGATATTCATGTACCTTGCGAGTCAAGTATTAATGTATAAGGGATGAAGACTATTTGGGAACTAATACAAGAGTTATGAGATGAAAACTAATTAGAACAATCGTAGTTTGTACCATCTCTTAACTCTAAAGCCTCACAGGAAATAAAAAAATAAACAAGGGTTCCTTGGAACACTATATCTCGCCTTATTTGACCTCATTCTATCGCCTTTCTGTTGTTTACTATATTCCAATGTTCATGCCACGTAAGGAAATGCTGTATGAATGTATTCCCCAACCCTACACCAATGTGGTGGGATTCATTTTAATAAATAAAGTGCGATTCCCACTATCCAAACGTTAAATGTAGCAAGTTTCATCAAATTTTTGCCAGTAGTTTTAGAGTTATGGGATTGCACAAAAAATTGGCATTTATTTGCGCATTTTTCTCTGAACAAAGCCGCGGCAATAAATATATAAATAAATAAATAAGTGAAAGTAGCACATATACTCTTTCAGCACCACCGATCCCGAGGCATAGAAGTTCCCGTGGAAAAGAAAATTATTTAAAGTTTCTATTTTGAACAGCATTTAAATACCCCAAAGTATGCACATTCTTTCCGTTGATGGAATATTAGACTTTCATACAAGATGCATTTTTCTTTATCTTCTTCTTAGTTTCTAATTTTATTTGTTTTTGGTTTAGTTTTGTTAACATTATTTTTGTAAACCAGCGGCGCACTTCAGGAAACAAATGCGTGTTAAGATCAAACATCATAGTAAGGCTCAATGAAATAAAGAAAGAGTCGAGAGCTACTGTTTCGAAATGAATCCCCTGATAGAAACAAATATCTAATTTAATTATAAAAGGAGACAATATATAGACTTGTACTAAAACATTCAAATCTTTTTAGTAAATGTGTTACGTAAAGGATAAATATTTAGGAAAAAGGAAGAATAAAATTCGCATGCAGACACCTACAAACTCGAAATAGATGGCTTGAAGAAAATGCAATTTAAGCTATAAATACAATTAGAGTTTTTAATTTTTCTTTACATCTTATTCGTTCGCTTGGCTGCAAATTTCCGCCGCTAATCGAGTGATTGCCCTGCTGTTTGATAATGAGTATTACCAGAATTCTGTGTACTCGAGGGAACAGTTCATCTGAGTAAATTTGGACACTGCTATTTTAACGTTCGGTTTAAATTATTTCAATCGAATTTTGGTACCATGCACTGTGGACCCAACGGTCAAATTTTATTTTATGTATACAGAAGCAGCTTATAATTTGCTATAATAATAGTTTGCTCAGGTTTACATAAATGCAATAATACTATTATACAGTTTCTTAATCACAATATTTGTGGCTTTGAGGAATTTTGTACAAATATGCAATTTCAATGAAAACAGGAATATAAACAAGTGGGAATAGTTTATTATTCACACTATCAACTCATTATAAACCAGTAGGAATAGTATATTAGTCTCGCTATATAATCATTGTGTCGAAATGAAATTTTGTGTAATATCCAATTGGAACTAAATCCTCTTATAATATTGTGGATAATACCAGCGAAGATTTTTTTCAAAAAACTTTCTATTTTAAATGTTTTTCAATAACACAGATGTCCATTTTATAGTACTTTCTTGTTTTAGGTGACAGGTATTTTTTCTATAAGGACTACAGAGTCTGTAAAAAAGAAATCTATTATTAGCAATTCTAAACCATTTATTAATTCCAGTTTCTTGAGGATAGAACTATTTGATGATGATAATAATGATTATGATGATGATGATGATTTACAGAAAGAACTGTTTTGAATTTGTTTCGTTCGGTGTATTAAAAGACAGCATCCATTTCCATAAGGAGTGGAAATGCTGACAACGTCACACGTAAACACACAGAAAAAATGTTTTATTTAATGAATAGTAGCAATGGAAAAAACTTACAGTTTATAGTAATTTTGGACATAGTTTTGGTTCAATTTCTTTTTAGTAGGTCTAAATGATATAACATTATTTGTATTATATACTTTCTAGTAGCTCTACATGATATAACATTATTTGTATTATATACTTTCTAGTATGTCTAAATGATATAACATTATTTGTGTTATATACTTTCTAGTATGTCTAAATGATTAACATTATTTGTATTATATACTTTCTAGTAGGTCTAAATGATATAACATTATTTGTGTTATATACTTTCTAGTATGTCTAAATGATATAACATTATTTGTGTTATATACTTTCTAGTATGTCTAAATGATTAACATTATTTGTATTATATACTTTCTAGTAGGTCTACATAATATAACATTATTTGTATTATATACTTTCTAGTAGGTCTACATGATATAACATTATTTGTATTATATACTTCAAACCAATCTTCATGTATTTTTGCATTATTTGAGCTACTAGTATTCAATATTTCCCCGCATTAGCGTAGATAATGTCCTATTTTAGCCAAATTTTGCAGATACCGTTACCAACCATGTGACGTAGGAAAACTTTTGTTTACAGAAAACATGGCGTCCAGAGATGCTGATGGCATGGTGATAAAAATCGCGGTATTTTAGATTTTAGAAGAAATTTTCAATGCGATGGGGATGTCGACGGTAAAGTGACCAATGCGGACAGTAGAGAGGTCAGTGGTTAATAACCGACTGATATCCCGCTTTCAGTTCACTGACAAGAAAATTAATCGCAAAAATCGGTAGAAGGGCCACTTGAAAGGACAGAGACACATATTTTGTTCAATCTAAAGTTGTTTTTGTACCCCAAAACCCCCGCAGATACCTTATTTAAAAGCTAAAGAAAAACTTATTAGTGGACGTGTTCAATAAGGATCTGTGCTACGACCCCTACTATTTTTGGTTTATATTAATGATATATCTTAACGTATTACTTCCACTATGAGACTGTTGGCCAATGATTGCTATCTCCGTACAGATCAGAAACTGAAACTGAAATTGTAATGAATCTGGATACCTTGCTACGATGGTGGAAGTGGTCGCTTATGAAACATACTCCAGATCAAAAACTGAAGTTATACTCATAACAAAGAAACAAATTTACACCATGCCTGAACTCAGATACGGCAATACCGACCTCACTTTCGTCCACGCCATATAATCATCCTGTTTCGTACCTTTCTTTTCGAATTGTAAGTGGTCGGTGCATATAGATCTTTTTATAAAAAGAGTGTCTGACAGTCTGACAGATTAGCAAACTTGAGAAAATTTAAATATTCCCTGAAGCAAGTAACTTAATCAAATTGTTACGTTCATAACACTTATTTTAGAATACTATGTTACTATGGTGTCAGATGGCTGCATACTACCTGAAAAAAAAAAAAACCCCACCCCCCCCCCCCCAAAAAAAAAAAAAAAAAAACAGGAAAAAGATTCAACTTGAAGCAGCACGGATTGTAACCGGAATGCCAGACATTGTTCTCGGCAGTGTTTGTATGTTGAACTGTGTGGGAAGAGAGAAAAGAACTAAACTTCATAATAGGTATGAAAAAAAAAAAAAAAACCACGCCTATGATTTTTGTAAAGAATTTATTACCCCAGTAAATTCCAGATATAATGTCAGGCGTGTTAATACCTACTATTTCTATGGCTTTAGACTCTCAACTGGCATAAAGTCTTTTCTACTATTTCTATGATTTTAGACTCTCAACTGGCATAAAGTCTTTTCTACCATTTCTATGACTTTAGACTCTCAACTGGCATAAAGTCTTTTCTACTATTTCTATGACTTTAGACTCTCAACTGGCATAAAGTCTTTTCTACCATTTCTATGACTTTAGACTCTCAACTGGCATAAAGTCTTTTCTACTATTTCTATGACTTTAGACTCTCAACTGGCATAAAGTCTTTTCTACTATTTCTATGACTTTAGACTCTCAACTGGCATAAAGTCTTTTCTACTATTTCTATGACTTTAGACTCTCAACTGGCATAAAGTCTTTTCTACTATTTCTATGACTTTAGACTCTCAACTGGCATAAAGTCTTTTCTACTATTTCTATGACTTTAGACTTTCAACTGGCATAAAGTCTTTTCTTTCCACGGACAATAATAAGTAGTAGGGGTTTCAAAGTTCTGGGTCATTTGATCCATTTTTGTTTCATTTTTTTTTAGATTTTTAGTCATTTATTTTATTTTTTTAAAAAGAATACATTTGAAAATGACTTTTCATCCAAATTTGTACTTTCTTTCCTACTTTATAGGGTTTTTACCCCATTTTAAAAAATAAGCGCAACAAAGTTTATCTAATTTTTTCTCACTAAAAAATGTACAATTTTAGTGTATTTTCCTCATTATTCACTTGTTTTTATGAAACATTTACCCAAACACTATTTTAAATCCCTATTCATCAATTGCTTTTTACATTTGACCCATTTTATTCACTTTTTAGCCTATATTTCATGTTCTGAATAACTTTTTTTTTTTACAATCCGGTTTTTACCAGATTGCGAATTCTGGCTCAGTTTACCTGTTCTAACCAGGTTAAACCGGTTTTAAAACTAACATGTGACCATCCGCCATATTTTTATTTGTGAAAAGCCTGGTTCAGTGGTCAATTTTATTAGAAGAATTTTTATGCGGATTCTGGACCATTGGTCATCAATTTCATATGAGAAGAACCTGGTTCAGTAGTCGTCAAATATTTTTGAGAAAAAAAACATTTATGTTGATTCTAGTTCAGCGGTCATCAAATGTTTTCATTAGTAAAACCTAGCTCTGTGGTCTCCAAAATATTTCTTATAAAAGGTCCACCCCACACACCATAAAAAAAAAAAAAAATATATATATAGAATAAAAAGTCAGCACCCATCTTCCAGTTTTAATAGCTGCATAATTAACCATGAAACAGTTTTGCAAAATGCCCAGACAGAAATACATTTCCTACAGGGGAAAAGGACGCATTTCATTTAATATATAATTAGAAACAAAAATAATTGCCCCTCCCCCTCCACCCCCCCCCAATAAAACCACAGAAACAAAACCAAAACAACAATAACAACAACAACAACAACCCCAAACAAACAAGAATGTTGCCTGTTGTTTTCAATGTTGATCCAGCGACTTTTTAATGAAAAAAAATAATTAAAAAATGATTCGGTTTCAATTGTCTCAAACTAATGCTTAGATTGTCATTGATGATGACACGTTATCGAGTCGTTGTAATTTATATAAAGTTATCGTGACGTAACATCAACCACAGGCATGAGGTCGGTTCAAAATGAACACCATTTACATCCGAGGTCTTTTTCTAGCATGCGACGAAAAGGCAGAGGACGTTCCGATTACCCATTTACTTGCATAATTATGACGTAATTACAATTTATTGTGAAATTTAATAATAATTAGTTGTAATTTGCGTAAGAAAATCCACGGATATGAGGAAGGCAACGTGGGTTGATAACACATCACCCAAAATTCTTCAACTGTGTAAACCAGTTTATTTACTGGTACAATTACAAACCTTGTTAATAGAACCATTATTCAGACTCATTCCGAAACAATTAAAACTAGCAAGAGTAATCCCCCACCCCACCCCACCCAACCCCGAGAATACTGATCCTTTGTATAATCAGAATTATCGACATATACTCATTTTGTTTTTTGTCAAAACTCGCTGAGAGAGCGATTTGTGAATGCTTCATGCATATTTCAGCAACATCTTTCACCCACCGCTCTTGACTTTTAAGAGTAGATATTGTTATCATTTAGGAATGGCGGAGGGCCATTATGTAGGTGCAGTTTCCATAGACCTCTCCAACGCTTTAGACTGCCTGCCTCACCACTTTATTAAACACAAGCTGATAGGCTATGTATTGTATGATACAGCTGTTGATTTACTGACTAATTATCTAAGTGAAAAGACAACAGTGTGTTCAGTCAGGTAGTCACAACAGCAAATGCGTGAATATCACAAAGAGTGTACCACAGGGTTCTATACTAGGCCCAACCATATTTAAAATATTATTGATGACATCTTTTATTTTCCCAAGAAAAGCACACTCTGTAATTATTCTGATGATAATTCCTCTACTAACTCAGATGAAAATCTTGAAATTGTTAGATCAACTAGAGAAAGTGAAAGTATGCTACGGATTACATGGTTTGGGATAGTAAGATGACGCTAATCGAGATACATTCCAGGGTTTAGAATTTGGACAGAAAACATTTGATCAGAAAACGAATTTTGCTTTTGGGGATACAGTGATTACCTGAGTAGAGTCAGCAAAACTTCAAAGGTCGAAATTGACTACAATTTAAATTTTGACAAACATTTATCAGCAATCGGTATGAAAGCCTCAAAATAAATAAATGTACTGAAACGGATTGGACATTATCTGGCACTAAAGAATAGAAAAGCCATATACCATGCAGTTATTAAATCAAATTCTAATTTTTGTTCCATGGTATGACATTTCTGTGGCTTGACTGACACTAACAAACTCAAAATCTGCATTTCAGAGCACTCAAATTTGTCTATCCAGATATCATAAACACATATAAAGAACTGCAAACAAAAGCAAACTCATGTACTCTGCAAATAAACAGGCTTACGCATATGGCTATTGAGACCACAACATTTCAAATGGCATTAGCCTTCTATTCTTGCATGATCTTCTAGAAAAAAAAGTCTCCAAATATTCTTTCGGGTAGGTAAATATGGTAGAAATATCAAGGTAGGTAAATATGGTAAAAATATCACGGTAGGTAAATATGGTAGAAATATCAAGGTAGGTAAATATGGTAAAAATATCACGGTAGGTAAATATGGTAGAAATATCACGGTAGGTAAATATGGTAGAAATATCACGGTAGGTAAATATGGTAGAAATATCAAGGTAGGTAAATATGGTAGAAATATCAAGTCAGGCAAATATTGTAGAAATATCAAGACACAAAACATTCAGATATGGTAAAAACAGCTTTAGTTCAACACTCGCTCCAAATAACAGTCGCAGCATTTTTATGGAACTCGCTCCAAATAACGCAATAACAGTCGCAGCATTTTTATGGAACTCTCCAAATAACGCAATAATAGCTGCTTCTTTCAATGATTTTAAGAAATGTATGAATTGTTGGAATGGCATTAAGTGCAAATGGGCAATGGGCAAATAACTTTTACTTAGTCCTAACTAATGCTTGGCAAGATTTTATGCATGCCTTTTACAAATGGCAAGATTTTATGCATGCCTTTTACAAATGGCTGAATTTATCCATGCCTTTTACAAATGGCAAGATTTTATGCATACCTTTTACAAATGGCTGAATTTATCCATGCCTTTTACAAATGGCAAGATTTTATACATGCCTTTTACAAATGGCTGAATTTATCCATGCCTTTTACAAATGGCAAGATTTTATACATGCCTTTTACAAATGGCTGAATTTATGCATGCCTTTTACAAATGGCTGAATTTATGCATGCCTTTTACAAATGGCTGAATTTATGCATGCCTTTTACAAATGGCTGAATTTATGCATGCCTTTTACAAATGGCTGTATTTATGCATGCTTTATGCACGCCTTTTTACAAATGGCTGAATTTATGCATGTCTTTTATAAATAGCTGAATTTATGCATGCCTTTTAAAAATGGCTGAATTTATGCATCCCTTTTACAAATGGCTGAATTTTTGAATGCCTCTTACAAATGGCTGAATTTATGCATCCCTTTTACAAATGGCTGAATTTATGCATGCCTTTTACAAATGGCTGAATTTATGCATGTCTTTTACAAATGGCAAGATTTTATGCATGCCTTTTACAAATGGCTGAATTTATGCATGCCTTTTACAAATGGCTGAATTTATGCATGCCTTTTACAAATGTCAAGATTTTATGCTTGCCTCTTACAAATGTCAAGATTTTATGCATGCCTTTTACAAATGGCTGAATTTATGTATGCCTTGAACAAATGGCAAGATTTTATGCTTGCCTCTTACAAATGGCAAGATTTTATGCTTGCCTCTTACAAATGGCAAGATTTTATGCTTGCCTCTTACAAATGGCAAGATTTTATAATGCCTTTTACAAATGGATGAATTTATGCATGCCTTTTACAAATGGCAAAATTGTATGCATGCCTCTTACAAATGGGAAGATTTTATGCATGCCTCTTACAAATGGCTGATTTTATGCATGCCTCTTACAAATGATTGATTGTATGCATGGCTCTTACAAATGATTGATTGTATGCATGCTTCTTACAAATGATTGATTGTATGCATGCTTCTTACAAATAATTGATTGTATGCATGGCTCTTACAAATGATTGATTGTGTGCATGCCTCTTACAAATGATTGATTGTATGCATGCCTCTTACAAATGGGAAGATTTTATGCATGCCTCTTACAAATGATTGATTGTATGCATGCCTCTTACAAATGGCTGATTTTATGCATGGCTCTTACAAATGATTGATTGTATGCATGCTTCTTACAAATGATTGATTGTGTGCATGCCTCTTACAAATGGTTGATTGTATGCATGGCTCTTACAAATGATTGATTGTATGCATGGCTCTTACAAATGATTGATTGTATGCATGCCTCTTACAAATGGCTGATTGTATGCATGCCTCTTACAAATGGCTGATTGTATGCATGCCTCTTACAAATGGCTGATTGTATGCATGCCTCTTACAAATGATTGATTGTATGCATGCCTCTTACAAATGGCTGATTGTATGCATGATTCTTACAAATGACTGATTGTATGCATGCCTCTTACAAATGGCTGATTGTATGCATGCCTCTTACAAATGGCTGATTGTATGCATGCCTCTTACAAATGATTGATTGTATGCATGCCTCTTACAAATGGCTGATTGTATGCATGCTTCTTACAAATGGCTGATTGTATGCATGGCTCTTACATATGGCAGATTGTATGCATGGCTCTTACAAATGGCTGATTGTATGCATGCCTCTTTCAAATGATTGATTTTATGCTCGGCTCTTACAAATAATTGATTGTATGCATGCCTCTTACAAATGATTGATTGTATGCTCGGCTCTTACAAATGATTGATTGTATGCATGGCTCTTACAAATGATTGATTGCATGCATGCTTCTTACAAATGATTGATTGTATGCATGGCTCTTACAAATGGCCAATTTTATGCATAGATAGATAGATAAATAGACAGACATACAGACAGATATATATATATATATATATATATATATATGTATATATAGATAGATAGATAGATAGATAGATAGATAGATAGATAGATAGATAGATAGATAGAGAGTTAGATATCATCAGTGGCGTAGCAACCACCCAAGCAACCCCCGCAGTGGCCAGGTCCAGTAGGGGCCCATAGTTCCCATCAGACATGCGAAATAATAATAATAATAATAATAATAATAAAAATGAAATATAGTTTTTGCATCACCATATATTTATTGTCGTCATTTGATTATGTTAAATTTGAAAAACAAGGTCAAGTTTGTCAGACGAATATGTCACAACTCCAATATCATATCCATTCTCTGACTTAACACCTATATTAATATCATATCCATTCTCTGACTTAACACCTATATTAATATCATATCCATTCTCTGACTTAACACCTATATTAATATCATATCCATTCTCTGACTTAACACCTATATTAAAATCATATCCATTCTCTGATTTAACACCTATATTAATATCATATCCATTCTCTGACTTAACACCTATATTAAAATCATATCCATTCTCTGACTTAACACCTATATTAAAATCATATCCATTCTCTGACTTAACACCTATATTAAAATCATATCCATTCTCTGACTTAACACCTATATTAATATCATATCCATTCTCTGACTTAACACCTATATTAATATCATATCCATTCTCTGACTTAACACCTATATTAATATCATATCCATTCTCTGACTTAACACCTATATTAATATCATATCCATTCTCTGACTTAACACCTATATTAATATCATATCCATTCTCTGACTTAACACCTATATTAATATCATATCCATTCTCTGACTTAACACCTATATTAATATCATATCCATTCTCTGACTTAACACCTATATTAATATCATATCCATTCTCTGACTTAACACCTATATTAATATCATATCCATTCTCTGACTTAACACCTATATTAAAACCTGCATCATAAATATTGAACCGATTTAACTAAATTTTTCAGTATTAAATAACAAAACAGCATTTCGCGACATGAAATAAGTTTTAATGAGAAATTGAAAATGGCTCTATTTATGTAACAAGTTCAACTATTACGTTACAGTTTGTGCAACGTTATCTTAACGTCATGACGTTGCACGGTGAAAAGGGTATGGATTTTCTTCTTAAGACCGTGTATAAAAAATTGAAACACGTTGGTGCTAAAATTTATATTATTATGCTTTGAAAACATTACTCTATCAGAAAATGCAAAAAGGTAAATATCGAAATTTTTTGTCATAAGGCCGTTTTTACCGTGAACCGTCTGATATATATGTATAAAAAAGTGAATATGTCCCTGAGCCAGTTCATATATAGAAAAATTTGGTAATTCAACAGGAAATCAGTAATATATCCATACTTTATTCCTTCAAGCGCTTTCGCATCATCGTCATGAATGCTCTTCAGGTAGGTACTTTATAATTTGAAAGAATTTTTGTAAATAAATAATTTCACGTCATTGTTATGTCAGTTATGTCATTTTTGATATGGCGACGTCATTGTTAATAGGGCGAGATATAAACAACTTCTTTACATCTGCATACAACACTTCTATACGAAAAGACATTTGAGAGACTGACGAAACAATTAAGCACCCTTCACAGTCATTCAGACCAACTCGGCTTCAGATGTATGTCAGCGCAGTAAGGAAGAGACAAATCATGCATTTTGTTCGCCCCGGAAATGTCTTCGCCAAAAAGAAACCGTAATCTATTCGGACCACCTCGGCTATTTCTACGATTTGATTGACCGTAGGATTGACCGACAATTTGCAAATCAGGAGCGCATCCCGGGATGGGGTGGCGGTTAGGTGCGGAGCTGGCGCGCTAATGAGCGTGAAACAACCGGAACGTTTCCTAGAGTACGTTTTCTTTACAGTTAGATGCTTACAAATTATACACTGGAAAACGCTTAAAGTGCAGAAGCTTCCGTGGGCTTCGCCCTCTGGGCCTACACTGGGGATTCCGTTCCACAGACTTCTTGCCTACTTGTTTGCTGACAAATGTTTCCACTTCACGAGTGAAATATTTCCTTATATCAAATCATAAAAACATAGATTTTCTTATATATATATATATATATATATATATATATTTCTTAAGGCAAAAATCGTTGATTTGCATGGATTTTTTCTCCATTATGTGCCAGCGCGATTATCGGCTGCATTATTACATCGAAAAAAGTTCAGAAATTTAACAATAATTTGAGGACAGCGCACCTTTTCAAAATTTAGCGCGTACGTATAATGCATCAAATTGTGTATTTTGTCAAATTAATGATTGTTTTCATACAAAAATGAACAGATTTTTTTATTTTTGTTAGCACATTTCTTGCGCGGATTGATACAGTGAACATTATTGGGGTGAGGGTACTGTAGAAACATCACAGAGTGGTCGTATCCGACAGATTTCAAAGCGTAACATCTTTAAACCAAAGATTTTTAAAATTGTGAGTTTACTTGTAAGGACTTTAGTTGTGAGTTTACTTGTAAGGACTTTGGTTGTGAGTTTACATGTAAAGGACTTTGGTTGTGAGTTTACTTGTAAGGACTTTGGTTGTGAGTTTACTTGTAAGGACTTTGGTTGAGATTTTACTTGTAAGGACTTTAGTCCTTTTATTTTTTGTTTATTTCTACATTCAAGCATAAAGTTTTGCGTGGCCTTTGCAAGATTTCAGTTTAGTTCGGTAACAGACGCGGCACCCTTAATCAAGAGTTTTTTTTTCAAAATGTGTGCCGTTTGTCGCAGAGTGTAACAGGTATACAATACTGTATGGGTGACACAGAATATTGAATCGCAACAGGTCATGTAGGTTCACTCACTGACAATTTGCATGATTCATATGGAAAACTAATAAAAACATTAATACACGAAGACTACTTTTTGTTGTTTGGAGTTCGTTTTTAGGCATTTCTTGATGGCTCCTCCTCATTGGTTACATAAACGTATACTAGAGGTCTACAGTCTTGACACATTTTAAGATCTGTTCATCCTGATCTTGCGAGAGAGAAAAAATGAGAGAGAGAGAGAGAGAGAACGAGCAGAAAAAGAAGAAAAATGAAATGGGCCTAAATATGGATATACAGCTTTTAATAACATACATAAGAGCAGATGTATTTCCTAAATCTGAAAAGAGTAGCTCCAAAAGTGATATCACCACTGTAGCGATATCACATTTCTCCCATTGATATATTTCAGTATCTTATTATGAACTATAAAATACAGTATGTTATGAAAGTGCAACAAAAGATTTTGAACGGCCATGTTATAAAAATGTATCAGTGTATTGATACAATGTATGTCCCGTTTCAAGTTTTCATGAATCTCGAATAATTAGTTAGAACTATTAAGGTCTGGTTGCATAGTGCGTATGAAATAATGTCCTTTTTCTTATCTTAAATATTTATGATCTGCAAATAATTTATATAAGGGAAGGACTTTAAAGTTTCCTGCTGATCAGCTATATAGCAATACGTGTAATGATAAGGCTAGTAATTGAAGGGACAGCAACTTGAGCTGATAGTTTTGGTATTTTTGGTGATATTTCATCTAGTCCTGTTGCTTTGGTGCCATCAAGTTTCTTTAAAATGTGAATAACATTTTGAACTCATACGTAAGGGATCTGGAATGATATATGAGATGGGACTTTCGATTCTACAAAATCTGTAAGGAGTGAAAAATCTGGTGATGTGGAAGAATGTTCTCCAAGTATTGAAGTTAATGATGTAAAAAAGATATTCAAGTCCTTTGCAATATCTAATGGCTCTGTACTAGTATGACTACCGGTTTTTAATTCTAAAGAGAAATCATGAACTTTTGAACTTGAATTAAAGTCCAGAATCTTTTCATATTTTTCTGCACTCGCTTTTATACTCAGTTATTCTTGAAAAATGTTAAGTTTTAGCTTTAGCGATTAAATGTTTTACTAAATTTCTGTGTTTTTGTAAATTTGTCGCGCTGTTTGTGATAAATATCACGCTATTTAATGGTTTTCCTTATTTCAGGGTTAAACTGGTCAGGTTGCATTATTCTCTTGACCGTTTTGCATTGAACTGCAACATGTCGATTTAGGATTGCAAGAAATTGTGCAGTCAAAAGTTGTACATCAAAGTTTGGATTTATGAAAGTAAGTTGACAATTACTTAGAGCATATTGTAAGTCGGTGAAAAAGGTATCTTTGTAGAAACGTGTTAGGATTGGTATTTTTTTAGTGGTATAAGCTTTTTTTTACTTGTTTCCATAACTTTTTTCTTGTGGCACAGATATTGGTCACCAACAGAGTATGTTGGGACGAATGTCTTGACTATAAATTCAGGGTGCGAAGAATAAATGTGATCGATTAACGTCATCGACTTGTCAGTGACTCTAGTAGGGGACTGTATCATTCGAGTGGCATTATATATTGGTAGAATATCATTCCATTTACCTTGTCTGGTTTTTCGTCAAATCAGTATTGAGATCACCCTTTGACAAAGATCTGAGTTAGAGTTAAAAGCAGTAGATAATTCATTTTCAAATCTCTCAAACCAAGACGATATTGAATTTGGAGAACGATAGAAAGAGAGAGAGAGTAAAAAGGATGCGGACGATAGTTGTTTCAGTTCAATCCAAATCGTTTCCAACTCAAATGACTCAATATCTTTCCATCTTTTATATTTACTGTTTTTGTTTTTTTTACAAATACAGAGGACCGCCTCCTTCTTGTGCACTGTCTTTCCGTTTCAAATGGAAATCATCGATGGACACTGAGTGGTAATTAATATTATCATTCAGAAATGTTTCGCAGAGTCCTAGAATGTCAGTCTGAGAGTTATCGAATATAGTATGCTTGAATTCATCTAGTTTTAGGTTTACGTGCAGAATTTTGAGATTTACTATATATATAAGAATTTTAGAACTAGACTCGGATTGAGAGGTGTCCTGATCAAGACTGACTTGGGATAGACGGTGTTCCACATTCTGTTCGGTAATACAGGCGATGTTCCTTGATTGAGATAAACAAGTGATGGTCAGTAGTAGTTAAGAATGCATCTTCAAAGAAAGTGTTCCCGTCCTGACATTTGGAATTCCAAAGGTTGCATTTATCACACATATTGGATAGGATACCAAATTGATTTCGGAGATTAAATATCAGGTTACCTATTGATAATTCCTACATGTATATATAATCATTAGATCTTCGGTATTAAGAATCTCAGTAAGGTACTTGACGGTTTGGTGATCCAGGTCGAACGCTGACAACGTTCAGATACCAACAGGTAAATGAGCCATGGCTGTTGGAATCGCAATGTGCACAATGTCGAGTCGTGTTTTGCTGTTGATTGTAATAATTTTGTCTTCAGCGTTCATTGTGTGTGATACTCATACGGTTGTTTTGCCTATACAGAGTATTTTGTCGTGATCGTTACGTGTGTGGTGAATACTGGCTGCAATGGAAGTTGCTCGATGGCTTCCGCGTCCGAAGGATATGATGCATGATGTCAAGGTTTCGGAGTAGAATTGAAACACCCTCTTTTCTCAAGTGCACTATGTCCCTATGAACAAGAATAGATAGCATTTCTCCTGTTCCAAGTATGAATGAAACGTAATTATGAATGTATTTTACATCGAATTCTGAACAGATATCTCGTTGTACGCTATCATAGGGAGCAATATCCACCCTCCCTCTTGAATAATACCAGAGACCATCACATTGTAACTTGCTCAAATAATGAGTGAATTGAATTGAGAGGAGAATGTATTTAGATCCATGCGTTGATCGGCATCATTACCTTTGACATGTATGATTATTGTGCCAAAGTTAGCTAAATTCATTTTTTCAAGTTCTTGTTTTATCGAAAGTATAGTGTTTCCAGAGAGAGAGTGCGTACATATACATCAGGTTGTAAGCTAGAAAGCTTAATAGGTTTAATAATGGAACTACCAATACCAAGGATTTTGTGCTTAGAGGGTACTAATGTAAGATGCTCATCTTGCCTGGTGGTGATCAAGTCCATTGTTACTCACGACGTCGTTGTTAGAAACTGACGTATTAGTGGTGGGAAGTATTTCCGGCAACGAGAGTATGCTCGAGTAACTGGTTTCAACCTTTTTAAAATTCATTATAATTCAGTATTTTGAGACCGAATTGCAAAGGGGCAAACTTGTGAGCCCCATGTACTTCGAGCGAGACCACAATATCTAAGAGCACAAACACTATACAATCATTTTAAATGGTTATTTCAGAATTAAATCGGAAACGTCATGAAAGAAATGACGTTTAAATCAAGAATATCATACAAAAAAATCTTCTTAATACATAGAATAACGTCTTTTTGGTCTTTGCATACTGTTACGTCATACGGGTGAAAATTTATGAATGAGATCTCGGCAATAAATTAACAGTAAGTACAGTTTAACAGTTCTTGACTAGTTTGTTGACATTAAATTCATTCTTAATGTGAAAAAATATTTCAAACAATCTAATATTAAATGGCGGAAACTTTATGTCATAAAAAATAGTTACTAATAAGCAAATACTTGTGGTGCTGTCTTCAGGCTCAGCATCCAAAGATATGTACAGTGCACTCCACTGAGTGCAGAACGGTTCAAGGACACTGTGATTCTGGATCAATCTATTCAGGAAAAATTGATATATCTAACACTGATGCGGTTTGCTTCATCCAATGTAAGTAGTTTACTTATTTCAGAATTATATTTAAATTGAAATTGCAATTATTGATAACAGTACCATTGAATAGATATCTAAAACAGTCATTTGGTAGTGGTGAAATAGGAGTTTGGCCCCAAGGTATCGCTGCACCCCCCTTTCGTGAGCTCTGAATCGGTGTTAATTTAATTTTATATCAGCCCCACCCCCGAAGGGCTGGTCCAAACATTTACAGCAATTAAGAACCCGCGGGAATTTTGGAACCTCCTTGAGGAGGGTGGGGGTGGTGCGGAGAGTCCTAACAAACGATAGAGACTTTAAATAACCAGGCAAGTATCACCAGCACATGGGAGAGCTAAACTTCGAGGGGGTGGACTTTTCAGTGAAGGTGAACGACTTCGACAAGTTCGAGCGCCTCAACCCGAAAATCGCAGTCAGCGTCTTTCGCTGGGAAAATAGACTCAACCTGCTACGTGTTAGCCAGAAGGTAAGGCCCTATTGCTGCTTGCATGCGCCGAAAGTGAAAGCGAAAGTAGCCACTTTGTTTGGATAAAAGACATAAGCCGCATGGTGTGGCATGACAACAAAAGCAACGGAAAAAAGCACGTCTGCCGCAGATGCCTACACGTCTTCAGTCGGGCCGACCGGCTGAAAGGCCACACTGAAGACTGCCGCAGCATAGGGGAAAATCCACAGCGTGTGACATTATCGGAGCCAAGATAAACAGCCTGAGATTTCAGAAACACCACCGCCAGATGCGAATAAAAACAACACATAGAAAATCGCTGACCAGGTCCCATGAGGTTTTTGCTACACGGTTGTCTGCTGCGAGGGAGTATGCAAGGAACCGGTGTTATACCGTGGAAAGGAGGTCGTCGCCACCTTAATCCAGGGCTCTGAGCGCGAGATGGTGGCGATCTGGGAGGTGTTCCGTAATCCGGCCGAGATCTGCATGACGAGAAACTGGGGACCGAGCGGGCGCGGGACCACTGCCACATTAACAGCAAGTATTGCGGTGCAGCCCACAAAGAATGTAACCATAAGCTGCGCATTTATCCAGAAAATATGAAGGTGCCAGTTGTGCTGCATAACCTGTGTGGCTGCGACGGTCACCTTATCATGGTGGCCATCGGAACGGCCTCAGAGGAAAAGATAAGTGCCATTCCAAACAATATGGAAAAATACATGGCGTTCTCTCTGGGGTAGTTGCAGTTTGTTGACAGCCTACAGTTCTTGAATATCAGTCTCGATAGGCAGGTCGCCAACATGCCCAAAGAAGCGTTTCGTATCACGAGTCAGCATACAGAGCAGGATGTTGACCTTCTTACCAAAAAAGCACGTCTGTCTGTTTGAATACGCCAGCAACTGGGAGCGGTTCGAAGAAAAACAATTTCCACCGATGGAGGCCTATTATAGCCAACTCAGCCGCCCCGGCATTTCTGAAAAAAAGACCATGAGCACGCGTTCACCTTATCGGTGGTGGTAGCAAAGGCAATGTCATGCAACGCACCCCACACTTCGATTTCCATCGCTTGCTGAGCTGGCTATACCAAGTGTGCAAAACATTTTGCTATACTATTTATATAGCGCTAAGGTTGAGGTTAAGGGGGCTATTTTCGCGAAGTACAAATCCGTCGCAGCCGCCCTTTTTCGCCAAGCCTAAGAGGAGGAATACCTCAACTGGCTTTTTGCCCTGGGACAAGAATGTCCTTAGGTGGTAGCTGAGTACCTTCAGGCACAATCTGTAGTTCTTCGCGAACGAAGCTTCTACGTGGAGAAACACTCCTTGAAAGATGGTATATAGATGACTGGGCTGCGATGTCAAACCTATCAGCCAGGGTATACACCCCGAGAGATCATACAGGGTCGGTAGCACTGCGTTGCATGCCTTCCAGCTCTCCAGGTGCATATAGATACCGCACCACGGAATATGAGGGCATGCGTTGCTCTTTTAGGCCAACCGGTCGCGTTACAGACGCTGCAGACGTCGCTGACCACGCAGACATAGCACGAATGACAACAACGTCAGGCACTGAGTGCTACGCGTTGCAGTCTTGCTCTCGGAAAACAACATCTCCTGGACATACTGGTCCCCAAACAGCCGCTTGGCTAGAGTACGGTTGAACTTCTCCACAATGCCCTGCACACGGTGGCCGCCGGCCTCGCCTAGCCTCACCCGCCCGTTGTGTTAGGCCGAGATCTGCGACACGGCACCTATAAATTTCCAGCCGGGGTCAACCTGCAGCAGTCTGGGCCACCTCAGCTGCCGCCGCTTGTACATACATGCCAACGCGTCGGCGACTTTGGAAAACTTCTTTATGGTTAAGGGCTTGGCTTGCTTGTAACGACTGACGGCATTAATCACGGTCAGCGCATACTTTTACGTGTATCTCCCAACCTTGTCGTGCGGCAGAAACAAGAGCGCGGCCTGGCACACCTCGTTAGGGACGGGAACATCAAACCGATGCCGGCAATTTTGCGCGGCGCTGGGAGGTAAATCTGCCACATGCCCTGTAGAATATTGCTTAGTATTCATCGAATTTGCACGGTCTGCAAACTAGCAGCTGCCACTCCGAATTACCAGCGCAAAAAAAAAAAAAAATTCAAAAAATCACGCAATTGCCATGATACATTTTTTTTTATAGGCTACATAACCCCAAGGCGGCTAGCCAAACATCATCTCGTATTTTCGCTATTCGACCGAGAGCGTGTACAAGTCAGAAAGCTTGGGCTCATCGTCTAGCTGCAGGCCGTTGCCTGTTTTTTCGCTAGTCACCAGTTGTACGCGAGCGCAGATTCATCGACGTATTGGAAAGCCGTTCAGCCAGTTGCTGGTCTTGCTTTCTTTCATCAAGGTAATGAAGTTGCTCGTTGCGCTTACGTTGCAGATTGGAGTTCTTCTGTAGTCTTGTCTTGGCAAATGCGTTCTCGTCGGCCCTTTTTTTCATCTATCTGAGGGAAGAGGTAGTGTAAGCCAGAAAATGCGATGACGTTAACAATAGCTCCCTGAACATGAGAGCAGCAGAGGTCATTATGCAACCGTGATAATATTAGCAGGAATGATGCCTTGTTTAATTAGCATGTCTTGTGTCTAAACGCTCAGCGCTGTGATGGTAATGACCTTGGCTGTGTCTTCGAAGTCCAGGCGGCCAAGGTCGGGCGGTTTAATTTTTAATAAGCATTTGCCAATCATCGTATACCCAACCTCAAGTCCGCCAAGTACTGCTCCATGGTAAAGGAGGTTTCCGAGGTCTTTGACGTATGGCGGTTTAGACATCTTGCACATTACTATTCCATATGAAAAGGTCGGGCATGTGTTTAACAGCGGCTGTTAGCATTGGTCGTTCCGACGGACCCGCTGCTTTATTGCTGCCGCACAGCAGGAGGTGAACCACGGAATAAGGCCTACGTGATGCCAGCCGCCAAAGCTAGCAAGACCCACGGAACATAAGATAGCATCATGCTATCTTGTACCCGTGCGGCCATCGCTGCCGGAGCAACGGAAGTTTCGGCTTTTTTCTCAGACCGGCGTTGTTTCATCATCGCAGCAAGTCTTTTAACAGAAGCAACTCTATTCGATAGTGTCCCGATGCGGGATCTCCTGGGCTTCAACGAGGCATTGCAAACTCACAAAGGTGCGCTTGCAAGTAATGCCGCCAGAACCAACAAAAGAAATGCCGACATAGACGCTCTAAAATAAATCCATAGAACGCTCCCAAGACGAAACAGAGCGCGAGTAGCCACAAGCCCAACTTGCGGCTAAAGAGGGGAAACTCGATGTCCTCTACCAGGAGGACGACGCGTTACTAGAAATGCTCCGCAACAAAGTTTTACCGCTTTCTCAGAGATTATCAGCTAAGATCTCTGCGCGGATACAACCCATCGCGAAAATTTGCGAACCCTCTTTTGCGAGCAGAACATCACTGTTGTCTCGGTTCTCACCACTCTCGGTTTTATCATAAGCATGATTGTGCTCGCAGTCACAGGAGAAGCTGGGGGCGGCACAACGCCACCTCCAGCCACGGGACATAAACAAGGTCCCGACGGTGTAAAAGGCAGCTGGAGCAGCAGGCCGTGATGCTGAAGACACTTGCAGAAAAAACTGAGGCGGCCCGGCCAGGAATTGTTGGGTCAGTTGTGTCCTTCTTGCTGAGAATCTCTGGCAATTCCATCGGCTGACTGGCCTGAAACCTCGTGGTACTTGTCAGCACTATACCTGTCGCGTTATTTGCCGTTATCCGCTCTCACATGGAAAGTTAGGCGCTCAGCAGAGAAACCAGATGGCTGCAAGCCCCATCGCGATACCAGCCACCACTAGTGCCGTTTAATTGACTTGGTGATCTTTAGCGTCTTTCAACGCCAGAATTTTTTGCACGGTGCTGGTTTGTGCTGTTGTTGCGCTTGCCGCGGACGAACCAAAGCCCACCTCTTCATGCTTCGTTAGCTGCGGTTTTTGGGGCGTGCGTTGTACTTTGTACGGGCATCTTTATCAAATTAATATCGACGTTGGTGCCCATCGTCATGTTTTTGTCTGCTATAAAAAGCTTGTTGTTATACCCCCCATAGGTGCCAATTTCAAGCTCCATGTCAGTTGGGATCATATAGACGTAATCTAGTTTGTTTTTTGCATGTCCGAGAAATGACTGGTACTTATTTAACAAATCGAGGGCGTTCTCAGCTTCGCCGGCCATTTTTTCTGAGTTAGCAAGAAACTGTTTTTGTCATTAAAGGCCTTTCCTGACTTCATTATCATCAATATAAACATTTCGGTTTGTGAACCCAGGATTGCCTAAACGTACACTAGAACGCTTTTTTTGAGACTCTCTACCCCGGCTTGGGTTAAGCCTTGTGACTTGTACAGCATAACATACATAAAACGATGGTTGGTTTCGCAGCCCTGTTTTTGAAGTAGTGAACATTGTGTTCCCTTGAGTAATCAAACGCATTCACGTTGGGTTACCATACACCACAACGGATTGACTGGTAGCCGCTGTTGACACTATAGTTTTACATCGTGCCCAGGCCCTGGTTTTTGCCGTGCTTCTGCCGCCAGTCCGAGTTTTTACACACTTTAAACTCGTTACAAAAGAGCTCGTAGGCAATCATGTCGAGGCTGTTTTCAAGCGTGTTCCACCCTGTTTGGTCCGGAAAGGCACACCGCAGCTGAGTGAGAATCCTTCTCACTTGGTAGTATATTTGGAACCGATACAAGATGCGTGCCATCTCGGGCAGTCTTGTCGTTTCAGCAGGCAAAAGGTGGTCGCGAATGTTGATGTCACAACCGGTCGCGCACCAAGCAGCAAAGTTCACTTGATTTTGCTGCTGTTCCTTAGTATCAGGTGTCCACAATTTGCGTTCACTTGACGAAAGGTAGCACGTTGTTATCGGCTAGGTCAATAAATCTGGTCCAGAACGAAACACCATCTCGCACATACACGTCGATGTTGAGCAACGGTTCGTGGATCTGCGCTCTCTCCGCATTTCTATAGTTAAAAACGCCGCCGACGCTATTAAAGCGAAGTACTTGTGGTAATTCCATCTCCACGCACTAGTGCTGGTTCTAAAATGTATGTTGTATTGACTAACCCTTTAGTTGGGCCTGTGTTTCTAGAACCGGTGATCTGCACCGACTCAAGTAAGCGCATAGGGCCCCTGGAGATTTCTTACAGACGAGAATGGTTCAGTGTTTCGGCTGAGCTTGGCACCAACAGTATTCTTTTGGGCACATCGCAGGCCCTGTCGACGATTACCGTTCCTGGAGGGTATTACAAGCAAAAGACGCTCGAAAATTTAATACAGGGTACCATGCCTGAAATTACTGCAGACTATAATGCGGCGACCGGGCGGGTCAGCATCACGCTCCCTTCCCTCTCCGACACTAATCTCTATCTGAATTTCAGACCGCGTCTCGCCACCATTTTTTGGGTTCAACCCAACTATGGAATTTGTAAGACCAGGCACGTATACGGTACCCAAGCCACCATCGTTTATCACCATTCAGCCGCTTTATGTCCACCACGATCTGGGAGTATTCTTGATGGGAAAAAACAGTACCCTGCTACATGTTATTCCTATGGGTGGTGAGTCCTACGAGGATACAAGTACTGTCTCCTATGGAAACCCCTACTGGCGCAGATTATGTGAAGGCGGCATTCATGAGCTCTTGATACGTATTTTAAACGAAAAACACACACCAGTTAACATGCCTGAGTGCACTATCACTATTGAAACTAAGCACTAGTGCTATCACGATTGCGAACAACAAGCATGCTATGAGTCTACGTGGCCCTGGCTTTTTTGGTGGCGGCGCTGCGGTCGCCTCGGGGCCATCGCCACCGTTTGCCCCTGAGGCCAAAATTCCAGGCCGCGAAGTTGTCGTTGTTAGCACGGCCAGCGCGGGCACCAGTGTCGCTTTAAAGGCCGTGTAACGACTTAACGTCTCTCAGAATTAGATTAGATGGTGCGTTTACGGGAATAAATGAGTCCTGTTTGTATCGCTGGGATTCAACACAAGACTTTCAAAACGTTGGTGGTTTTACACTCAGCAACGACAATGACACTATCACCGTCCATGGCGCCAGTTTTTACTTCATTAACCTCCACGGGAGACGCTGTGACGAAACGTGGGCATCGCTTGCAATGCGTGTAAACGGTTTCTTAACGGCAAATGACAGTAGTACTGCAGTTCCGGATAACGTCTCACACGAAAGCCTTACAACTAACTTTGCGTCCGTGTTTGCCGCCGGGGACACCAATAGGTGCGAAGGCCTTAAAGTCAACGCACACCTGTCGGGATTTTCAGCCATTCTAACCATCTTTGGATTTTGCAGTTAGAATTTACGTAGATAAAAACATGCCCAAGAAGGAGCCATGGGGCAGGAACCAGACATAAACAAAACTAATTGGTGCCTCCTGACGATCCCGCGTCAGCGAACGATGATGGAGTATTGGAGCAGCTCGCTAAACAAGTGCCCGACATCGACAGGAAATACACCCCCTGGTGGAAGAGTATCTGCGCCAATATCGGGTTGACATGTACCGGCTCAAACTGGGATGGAATAAGGATGCAAAGCAAATAGACATCGAACACTAGGGGTTCCCAGAGCACCCTAAGCCAACCAGGGGCCAGCTGGGGGTAATTGCAATTTCGCTGCAGCAGGAATAAAATACAAAAGTACTGCCCGGGGGGGGGGGCACAGGCTTGATTGCTACTGCTATATCAACGCAATATTTAGTGAAGAGCTTTTGACAAAGCCCTCGTCGGCAATAAAACCTTTCCTTCGGGTTATGTAACGCCCTCTACATCTTGGCGCACGAGACAAAAAGAACCATTTGATTTTTGAAAACAGTATGTTCTGTCGCATTACGGTGACCGATTAAAAAAGCCAACAGGCTTAGGAAAAAAATAAGCCTGCGAACAGAAGGTATGATGGCTGTAACTCTTGGCGAGCGTGTTGACGGGCGTGTTACAGACCGCCGCATTTCCTGATCTTAAGATATTAAGAAAACGGACATTTTCTTTCACTACATCGCCATATTGCCATTACGCCACGGCGACAGGGTAGAGGTGCGTACCCACATGACAGCTACCCCACCACCACCTCTCCAGACCAATTAAACTTTCATATCATGTTCCTCATAGAGGAATTATAATGTCGCTATACCCAAAACTCCAAGACCCACACGATTTTCGCCTGAAAAAATATCTGAGAGGTTCAACAAGCCCTACGTCCTCGGACATAATTCATTCCGTTTTCTTACGGCCAATTATGGTGTTCTGGGAAATTACGTCACTGACTAACCAGTCGGGAAACAATGATTTTGCTAATTATCGGCCTATTATATTGGCTTGCCAATTCAGGCTGGGTAACAACCAATTCGCTCTGATTCTCCCAACTGTTCACCAGGTGGCGCTCTCATTTCCTTAGAAACGGCAATGTCATCATAAGTTGAAATCTGCTACTTTCTTGAAGAAACGCCTGCTCTTGTCTTTACATCAATTTACAAGAAATTCATATTTTTTTCGTCAAAATTCCATGTAAAGTATGCTGGAATAGCAACTCAAAACAAAGCTGACACCGGAGGTCAAACGGTTCGTACAGGCAGTGTCGTTGTCTATTACGTCATTTGGGGAGCAGTTTGCCGAGTCTCACAATGCTCCCCACATGACGCTCTCACATCTCTCGAAAAGCCACTGCCACCACAAGTTGAAATCAGCCACTTTCTTGCAGAAACGCCTCCGTTTGTTTTTACCTCATTTTTCAAGGAATTCGCAAAACTTTACAGAAAGTACAGAGATTTTAAGTCTTAGCAAGCAGCTCTAGCACTATTATTGTTAACTTTCAATCTTTTTTCTCCAAAATTAAAATACAAAATGACAAACCAAAACGGGGCTAACCCCTGGGTCAAACGCTCTGTGCAGGCAGTGGCGTTGTTTACCTAAGTCGTGTAGAACAGTTTGCCTGAATATCTTTCAGGGAGTCGAAGCATTCGGAACATCCCCGTCTCTTTGCGATGCAAGTCGAAGAACATAGACTCTCTAAAAGAGACTCGGACGTAATCGTAGTGATACTTCCCAAATTGGTAAGTTTTGGGCGGAAGAACATCCTGCAAGATGTGCAAGAACAAATTCTTATAAAATAAAATAGATGTGGAAAAAACACTCGACGCCGTTTCAACAATGAATGAAATACCTGCACTTTTAATTTTTAATGTTATTAATGCAACTTTGTAGTTAAAAAAATTGAAGAAATTATTCGGTTTCCATAGCCTGAAACTGTTGCTTACGTTACTGTTAGTGATGAAACGTCATCTAGTCATTGTGACGTCACTGACGTTATTATGATGCAATACAAACCATGGGCTTAATGGGGGGGGGGGGGGGTAAAATGGCCATTATTTACATCGGAGGTTTTTTCTCATTCGGGACATCCTCGTCTCTTTCCAATGCGAGTCGAATAACTTCGACTATCTGAAAGAGACTCGGAGGTAATCGTAGTGATACTTCCCAAATTTGTAATTTTTTGGTGGACGAACATCCGTCTAGATGTGCGTAGAAGCGATTCTTATAAAACGATAGGTACTTAAAATAAAACTCGAGGACATTTTAACAGTTAATGAAATACCTGCACTTTAAATCGTTATTGTTATTCCTGCAACTTTGTAATAAAAAAAATTAAGAAATCATTCGGTTTCAATAGCCTGAAATTATCGCCTACGTTGCTGTTAGTGAGTCAGTGTGACGACAGTGAAGTTGTTACGACCTAGGGCTTGAGGGCAGTTCAAATAGGCTATTATTTACATCCGAGGTTTTTTCTAGTATACGATGGAAAAGGCCGAGTACGTTCCGATTGTTTTTTTTTCTTTCTAGCATGCGATGGAAGGCCAAGGAGTTGGAAGTCGAAGTTATTTGACCTGCATTAGAAAAAGACACGGATGGTCGGGATGCGATGTGATGTTGCTATAACCCATTTCAGTTTTTTTTATGTTTTAACTAATTAAAACATCAACTTATGGCGTTACTAATGACGTCATGACACAATAATTAATCATAGATTATAGTGTTTGTGCTGTTGGATAAAATGGGTGAAACCTAAGTTTGACGATGCGAACTTTAGAGCCCCATGTGCTTTCAGCGTGACCACAATATCAAACAGTACAAACAGTATAATGTGTTTATTTATTATATACACATATTTCTTAATGACAAGTTGTCTTTTAATTGCTTTTCACAAAAGTAAATAATACATTATACATCTACAAAAATTTGAGTTGGGTCACGTAACTTAAATTGATACAAATGTTTCGATATTGGATTTCAAAAGAGTTCAATTACTGTTACTTACGCTCCAGTCATACAGCCACTGGTTATGATTGTATTGAGGCTCTTTGGCGGTGATACGCTTCAAGATGGCGAAGTTTTCGTGCGTCATGCGCACTAGCTCTTTCTGCTTCTTTGACTGGTTCAGGCTGTAACACGAGACAAAGAATAAATGTACTCGCTCGTCTGTCGCTCAATGGCGTGAGTGTTCTAAGAGATTACAAGACTGGTTCTCTGTTTCAGAAGCTTTACTCGTTGAGCTATTGAAACGTCTAACAAACTGGTACTCGACCTCTGTTGCGCTCGGTCATTCGCTATGCAAACAACCGGTAAGGGCTGATGATGATATTTGGATTAAAGTCGCTAATCGGCAGCTACTACCATGTACACCTATCCGGTAAGGGCTATTGCAGCGACGGCTGATATTGGTGACTATCGAATGTTACGTAAATTTGACAGATTTTTTTTGTCCTGCGGATGAATTTATACTTTTATAAGCTTTTGAGGTTGCATCCACTATTGTACACAAAACACAAACAATTTTAACCTTACGTGGTGCTGACATTGTTTAAATGTATATCAATCATGGGAGTCAGGACATGTACTTTAGGTGCAATTTTCCTTTGCTTTGATTGTGTGGTTTGAACTGAACTCTCGCAGCACTTCTCGCTAAGTCTCGTGGGCAGATTGTCAACCACTTTTATTACCCCTTACCGCTTGTTTGTGTAGCAAGTAAGCGAGCACAGCAGACGGCCGGATACCAGTCTAAACTTATAAAAGAGAGAACCAGATATTAGCTAATGCACAAACGCCATCTGAAATGGCAATGTGAGAGTGAGTTGCATTGGCGGGAAATTACTTTTTTTTTGTTACGACTGGAAGTGATGATTGAAGTTTGAAGGTTTATTTAAGTCCCTTTGACGTAAATACTATTTTGTGCAGAAATTGAAATACTGAAGAGTAATTAGATCTAATATATGTAAAAAAAACCTGTTAAATCGACAAAGCGTGAAGTTTATTGATTAAAAGCTAATAAGGATAATTTCAATGGTACTAGATACACAAAATCAGAGGCGGATGGGAGAGGGGCAGGTGGGGGGGGGGGGAAGGAGCCGATCCCCCAACCCATTTAGTTTGAAACAACCAGAACGTTTCTTTCATAGAGCAAGATTTCTTTACAGTTTGATGCTTAAAAGTATACCGAGGAAACGTTTACAATACAGGGGTTCCATCACATATTCCACTTGCTTACGTAGCCCTAAACGATATTTCTGGATCCGCCCATGGAAATGTGATCATAGATGTAGGATAAAGCACTATGGAATTGATAGAGGTCAAATAACGGAACTTTATTATGTGCCCATCTAGTCACAAATGCTTGATCTCGTGTTTCGATACAAATGTTCAAATGTTCAAGCCGTATGTCCATATTGCACACGATATATTTTTCGCATTTTTAATTACTACCCCCTGCCTCCACCCCCTACCCCCACCCCACTCGCTCCTTGTTGTGGGCTCGGGGATATAGAATGGGCCTGATTCGCCCTCCTGCATGTCGTGAGAGTCGACTAGTGGAGGTAACTTTTCTTTCCTTGTATGCATCACGCGATGATTTTATATCTGTGAAGGTCTTGAACGTTTTAAATAAGTGTGGTTAATATAACAAGTCTGACATTGTATTTTAAGTTTTAAATAAGTGTGGTTAATATAACAAGTCTGACATTGTATTTTAAGTTTTAAATAAGTGTGGTTAATATAACAAGTCTGACATCGTATTTTAAGTTTTAAATAAGTGTGGTTAATATAACAAGTCTGACATTGTATTTTAAGTTTTAAATAAGTGTGGTTAATATAACAAGTCTGACATTGTACTTTAAGTTTTAAATAAGTGTGATTAATATAACAAGTTTGACATTGTCTTTTAAGTATTAAATAAGTGTGGTTAATATAACAAGTCTGACATTGTCTTTTAAGTTTTAAATAAGTGTGGTTAATATAACAAGTCTGACATTGTCTTTTAAGTTTTAAATAAGTGTGGTTAATATAACAAGTCTGACATTGTATTTTAAGTTTTAAATAAGTGTGGTTAATATAACAAGTCTGAACATTGTATTTTAAGTTTTAAATAAGTGTGGTTAATATAACAAGTCTGACATTGTATTTTAAGTTTTAAATAAGTGTGGTTAATATAACAATTCTGACATTGTCTTTTAAGTTTTAAATAAGTGTGGTTAATATAACAAGTCTGACATTGACTTTTAAGTTTTAAATAAGTGTGATTAATATAACAAGTCTGACATTGTCTTTTAAGTTTTAAATAAGTGTGGTTAATATAACAAGTTTGACATTGTATTTTAAGGATTTTACCCTTTTTAAACCCTTATCTTTGTTTTAGATTTTGGGATACCTAAACTTGCACGGCAATATATATCTAGGACTGTAATGATGTGCCGTTAAAACCTATACATACATACATACATACATACATACATACATACATACATACATACATACATACATACATACATACATACATACATACATACATACATACATGCATGCATGCATCCCTACCTACCTACATACATACATACATACATACATACATACATACATACATACATACATACATACATACATACATACATACCTACCTACCTACCTACATACATACATACCTACATATATACATACCTACATACATACCTACATACCTACATACATACATACATACATACACACATACCTACCTACCTACCTACCTACCTACCAACCTACCTACATACCTACCTACCTAACTACCTACCTACCTACCTACCTACATACATACATTCATATATACATACATACATACATGCATACATACATGCATGCATACATACATACATACATACATACATACATACATACATACATACATACATACATACATACATACATACATGCATACATACATACATACATACATACACATACAAACATACATACATACATACATACATACATACATACATACATACATAACATAACATAACATATGCGTCGAATTCTGAGATCCACTGAATCGAACTTTTTTAAATTTATATTTGAATTCCTTCACAGTTATAGCTTACAGTATGTGGAAAGTGTGAAAAGGGGGTATGTAAAAATACAAAACCGCATTCATGTTTTGTTCTGAGTTGGGACAAAGAACTCGAAACAAAACACATATTTAGTGTTGTGAATCTCGGGAATATATTTCACTGTCTGTTGCTTTGGAAACCAAACATTGGCGTTGGAAGTAATCAAGAGCACGTTTGAAAGACTAGCGACTTCTATAAAAAGTTAGGTTCAGTAAGGATATCAACGATAGCCATTGTGTCACAAGAAAGGACGATCGAACAAAAGAGTTAATTTTAAAACCAGATTAAACACTTTAAATTTGCATTTTATGACAATGTCCGGACACATCGTGGGACATAGATTTCGTCTGGATAATATGTCGTCCGGATAATTGAATTTTTGTAAAAATGAGAAACTGTGAATGGACGCACATGTATCTGGATTATGAGGGTCAGATAATCGTACATTTGACTGTATATGTATCAGTAACTATGTAAATATTTAACATTTTGTATACATTTGATATGCGCAAGAGAAGAAAAATAGAAACAATACAATATATTATTAACATTAACAAAATTCCCCATAAAATTTTTACGTTTGCTTTTAGCACCTGTCTGAGATTTACTTAGACTATTCATGATGGATGGTCATTGTTAGCCATGTACCAACCAACTTTGTGAGGGCAGTTTGTCATGAATGCTTTTCTCTGAAACCTGATTTTGAGGTATATAGAAGATTTTATTTTATGCTAGGCAGTGAATTACTGCATTTTCCGAGTGAAATATTTTTTTCACTGGCCGTCAATAGACATTGATAACATTATAACTGAGAAATTGGAATCATTTTATAAGACGCTTGCGTAGTGTAAAGGTAAAGATTGACGCTTCGCAACCAATAGAACCGGATTCAAAGCGAGCAATTGACTTTTTTTTTTCATTTTCTTTTTATCTGCTGTTTTACCTTGAATTGGGACCGAGCATTATGTAACTACTGATATTCTATGTGCAAATATACACAAAACAGAGCAGAACATAAACAATAAACTGCTGACATCATCGCGCAGGATACAGTAAGAAATCAGCTACTTCAGTGTGTTATAAAAATTGCTAGAAAATACGCTTGAGCATAAAATAAAAAGAATAATTGCTTGCTCCGAGTGAATAACGGATATATTTAATCTCGTGGGTGAAAAACTTAAGTATTTTCACCCACTCGATGAAATATATCCTTTATTCACTCGTTTCAAGCAAATATCCTCTCTATATTTCTTTAAAAATCGGCGAAGATGAATGGCAATGAGTTTTTCAAAATTTTTAGATAAGGTTGATAAAATTAATATAGGTCGATAATTGTTTCCTGACGATCTATCACCTTGTTTAAAGACTGGGAACACTCTGGCTAATTTTAGATTAGTTGGAAAGATTCCCGTATCAATACTTGTATTTATCAAGCTAGCAATTGAAGGGGCAGCAACTTGAGCTGATAGTCTGTGTATTTTTGGTGAGATCTCATCTCGTTATGTTGCTTTGTTGCCATAAAGTTTCTCTAAAATATCTATACCATCTTGAACACATATGTAAGGGATATGGAATGATATATGAGATGTGACTTTCGACTCCACAAAATCTATAAGGAGTGAAAAAAAAAATTGATGTTGAAGAATGTTCTCCAAGTATTGATGTTAATCATGTGATAAAGGTATTTAGGTCGTTTGCAATATCAAATGACTCTGTACTAGTATGACTTTCAGTTTTTAATTCTGAAGAGAAATCATGAACTTTTGAACTTGATATAAAGTTACGAAAATGTTTCCATATTTTTTGCAATCACTTTTATTTTCAATTATTCTTGAAAAATGATCCTTTTTAGCTTTAGCGATTAAAATTTGTAACGAAATTTCTGTGGTTTTTTGTTACCTCGTTTGTTACGCTCTTTGTGACAGAAATCACAGTTTCATGGCTTCCCTTATTTCAGAGTTAAACCAGTCAGGTTGCATAATTCTTTTGACCCTTTTGCATTTAATTGGAGCATGTCGATTAAGGACTGCAAGAAAAAAAGTGCAGTTCAACGTTGTATATCAAGGTCTGGATTTATAAAAGTGGGTTGACAATTACTTAGAGCAAGTCGGTCAAAAAGGTATTCCGATGGAAACGGTTATAAGATCGGTACTTAATAATGGTGTGGACCTTTATGAATCGTTTCCAAAACTTGTTTCTTGTGGCACAGATTGAACAGTTGTCATTAACAGAATATGTTGGGTCGAATGTATCTATTACAAATTCAGGGTGTGTAGAATAAATGTGATCGATTAACGTTATCGACCTGTCAGTGACTCGAGTAATGGACTGTATCATTTGAGTGGGACCATTCCATTTACTTTTTCGGTCATTCATTAAATCAATATTGAGATCACCAAAATTTCTGAGCTAGAGTTAGAAGCGGTAGATAATTCATTTTCAAATTACTCAAACCAAAACGATAGAGAATTTGGAGGATGATTGATAGAGCACAGAAGGATGGGCTTAGACGATAGTTATTTCAGTTCAATCCAAATCGTTTCCAATATAAGTAGTCCGCCTCCTTCTTGTGCTCTATCCTTCAGTCTTCCGTTCCAAATGGAAACCGTCGTCCATGGACACTGAGTGATCATTAATATCATCAGTAAGAAATGTTTCTCAGAGTCCTAGAGTGTCAGTCTGAGGGTTATTGAATACAGTATGTTCGAGTTCATCTAGTTTGGGGTTTATGTATACAAAGACCAGTAGGACAACAAATATATAATTATGAATTTGAATGCTGTATAGAAAGTTAACCTTTTCTTTGTGTAATCCCATTTAATGTGGTCAACGTCTCCACCTTTTCTCATGATGTGAGCCATTTTCTCTAGCAGAAGACGATTGTCTCGCATTGTTGTTGCCATGCGCTCAGCTTCCATCTGTAAAAGACATGATTATTTAGGGAACTGCACATGGAAATTCTCCAGTCTTTCTGCCAGGCGGAAATAGAAACATATCGAACGTATAATGACACGTGAATGGAACTATTTTTGATAACATGACAAAAGATGGCTACGTTCAGGCCTATAAGACAAATATTAGTTGTTATCATTAACTTGACTTTGATATTTGATGAATGTATTCAATCTGAACATATTTATTTGCCTGCATGAAACATTATACATTCGTGTTTTGCTGTTGTTGTTTGATAATTATTTTTTTTTTTTTTTTTTTTTTTTTTTTTTAACTAAGCGCAGACTCAAGAATGCGTGGACCACTTTGAGTGACAATTCCTGATTGTCTCAAACTATAACTTATGGAGGCTTGATATGTTACACAGGCTAACATGAGTATTGTCACCCTTTGATGGGGTTATTTCCACGACAGCTTTCAGGGTCATGATTGTGGATATTCCCACTTTATAAGAAGGCAAACATGATATAATTTTATTACAGTATACTTTTTAAGAAATAATCATGATTTTACTAGATTTTAGGTCATATACTGGCACATCTATGAGATAAAAAATACGGCAACATCTTTTTAACAATGTTTTTAATTTAAATAGATTGTTTTTTTAATTTCATTCTTGTACCAGCTGTCAAAGTAAAGAGTGATCTACGTACGAATCTGAAATATGATATAATTTTATTCTAAAAGTAAGAAAAATCTCCTGGTCCAAAAAATTTTATATTGAATTTTTTTAAACTTTCTATACTTTTCTTTTCTGCTTTCTATATGGATTGATATCCTTTGTTCTATTCTGTGCTAAATTAATATTTTTGCGCGGCAAAGAGAGGCTTAATATGTATTGTTCATACATTCTGCGTATATATTGATATAGCTTATTCAATTAGTTTGTTGCCCCCCGCCAAAAAAAAAAGGAAAAAAAAAATAGCCGTTGGCATTTGTGATGGTATTAGTGGTGAAAAGCTGCAAATTTTTTTACCTATATTCAACAGAGACAAACTACATAGGTACAATCTTTTTCAAAATATGGATGTTAAAGTATCTTTTTCATAAGTTTGAAATTCTGTGTCAAATTATTGGATATGAAATCGTTGATCATTACTGTGTGTGTGTGTGTGTGTGTGTGTGTGTGTGTGGTGTATTCCAATTACCTTATAAAACAAATAAAATAAGTGTTAGTTTTTATATTTTATTTTAGCTATATATAAAATATTTAATGCAAAATATTCTTCTGGTGTAATAATTCTACAAAATATGCTAATTGCTAGAAACTGAGAATGTGCAGCGATATTTATTCTGATATATGTAAAAAAAAATACGAGGATCACGTTAAGATCTCTTTTCGCATGTTTTCGGCTGGGACTGGTGCAAAATATACACCTCTCACCAAATATCTCAGTTTAAGGTCGGTTGTAACAAAATCCCTGCAAGTATTTTGATATGGATTTTAATTACCCACAATGCCATTCATAGTATTATTCTCATTTGTGTTATATTGTGTCTTCTTACCTGCAGTTTCTTCAGTTTCAGATGCAGATGGAGGTATGTATTTGGAGGCTTGTTATCTATGACCGCCTTGGCTGAAGAAAGAAAAAATAAAAGATACTAGAGCACCTTACGTGGATTGCTAATGCCTCGGTTGAAAAAAAAAAGAAGAATTAGAGCACCATATGTGGATTGCTATCGATTCGGCTGGAAAGAAATGAGGAAATAGAGCACCTTATGTGTATTGCCATCGCTCGGCTGAAAGGAAAAGAGGAATTAGAGCACCTTATGTGCATTGCCATCGCTCGGCTGATAGAAAAAGAGGAACTATATATCCTTATGTGTATTGCCATTGCTGGGCTGAAAACAAAAGAGGAACTAGAGCACCTTATGTATTGCCATCGCTCGGCTGAAAGAAAAAGAGGAACTAGAGCTACATATGAGGATTACATGGTCTTGGCTGAAATAAAGAGGAACTAGAACTCCTTATGTGTATTGTCATCGCCTCAGATGAAAAGAAAAGAGGAACTAGAACAACTCATGCGGATTGCCATTGCATCGGCTGAAAAAAGAAAACATGAGTTAAAACAATTTTGATGGATTGCCATCGATTCGGCTGAAAAAGAAAACAAGATTTAAAACAATTTTGATGGATTGCCATCGATTCGGCTGAAAAAGAAAACAGGATTTAAAACAATTTTGATGGATTGCCATAGATTCGGCTGAAAAAAGAAACATGAGTTAAAACAATTTTGATGGATTGCCATCGATTCGGCTGAAAAAAGAAAACCTGAGTTAAAACAAGTTTGATGGATTACCATCGATTCGGCTGAAAAAGAAAACAGGATTTAAAACAATTTTGATGGATTGCCGTCGATTCGGCTGAAAAAGAAAACAGGATTTAAAACAAATTTGACGGATTGCCATCGATTCGGCTGAAAAAGAAAAGAGAAGCTAGAGCAATTTATTTGGATTGTTATTGAGACGTCTGAAAAAGAAAAGAGAAGCTAGAGCAACTTTTGTGTTTTGCTATTTCTAATCCATACGCTGTTTATGTGTTGCTTATTCTGAACAATATTATTTTACAATCCTCGAACCTCTTCTATATGACATCCCTTACCGCCTTTCGACTGTGACACAGGGCTTGTAATTCCAACTCCGTCAAGTGTCATAGAATTGTGTGTACGAAAATATATATGCATTATATATAAACGAAATGTAGACGGGTTTGTTGCCATGTACAGCGTTACCCGGGGTGTGTTATAGTTTTACCATTGCGATTTAGAAATACTGAATTATATTCACTCACTGCTGCACGCACAAAGCGTCGGCAGTGGGGAACACGTTTTATCTCGAGTTCTCTGGGCTTGGATGTGACCACGATTAGAGTTTAATTGCCTTAATTCTCTCTGCATTGTCACATTATAGATGCGTATTGTCAGGAAGCTGCCTACTTTACGGAAGCAATCTTCAGCTGTAGAGGTATGTGAACATGAAATTATATTCTTTCCTGCTATCTGTTCTATGTGATAAAATTGTTTAATAGATTGAATGTTTCGGAATTTATTCAAAATTTTTTCTAGAAAGTCAGACATATGTCATATAACGCCATGTTATTGGACAGGATATCGTCTGTTTCAAGTTTAGACATTTTATATCTGAACAGACAAGTTGAATTCTATTATATGTTGTACGCATTAAATGATGAGTAATTGATGAGAAATGTTTGAGTTCTTACAATCCAGTGCGATTATTCTTGTCGGAGACAGATTCATGCATGAATGTGATTATTATAATAATAATCAAGTTCAGTCGCTCTTATGAAATAATCTTATGCGTAACAAAGTCAATTCATGTGCGCGCATGAGTAATGTATATCGTTGTATTCGCACGTGTCTCATGTATTACACGTCTCAGTCATTGTATTTTTAGGTGTTACTGGAAGTCGTCGAACTCAGGGGTTTTGTGTAACCCGGATACTGCGGTCAATGGTGAAGTTGGTTGGAAGGACGGTACTGGTTTACTTAGGGTGAGTGCCCAATCGTTCCGGATCAACGGGTCTTCGTAATCATTGACATGATGCCACGAGATAAATACCATAATATATTCCATTTTTAACCTAAAATTCAATGTCACTATATGTGTGAAAATCAATCAAATTCAGTGTCACTTTATGTGTGACAATCAATTATACAGCCCTCATACTTGTTGATAAATCATATTTGTTTATAATTTCATACATTGATCGTATCTATTGATAGATCCATGTATCAATCATACTTGTATATAAATCAATATATCCATCATATTTGTTGATAAGTTCCATACATTGATCATAACCGTTGATATACGGGATCGTTTGATAACCGTTGACATACGGGATTGTGTGTGATTATTTGTTGAAATTTCCATGTTTTGATCGGTTCCTTTTAGGAACGATATCACTTTTGTTGAAATGTGTGTGTGCATGAGTGAGGTGCCAGATTCATTCATCATTCATTTGCATTATAAACAAACATCTCATTCATGTAGTTGTGTTAGGTGTTTTTACTAAATCCAATCCCACCCAACTTCATCCCGTTACATCGAGTATATTGCAGAGCTTCCTGTTATGACTATACAACGTGTTGAAGAAGAATATTTGAAAATATCAATGTAATTGAAATTTGTAATATATTTTACCTTTTGACACCCTTTTCCATGGATCCCAAAAGAGAAAACCCATCTTGCACTTGTTTATTATGGAAAAGCAAAGAAACGTACCAATTTTAGTTAATTTCCACATGGCGGTTTAGAAGGAGATTGGATAACGGACAAATGGACACCAGAGGGTGTCATTATATTCCCATTTGCTTAAGGCTGAGTATGATAACCACTAGCGATATCATTGCAGATTGGATCATATCATGAAAAGACCTTTTTTTTCAAGTGAATAAACTGCAGTGGTTGAAGTTATAAGTGGAAATTCTTCAACATTTTGGGACATTGCTTCTTTTTCTTCCTTGCGATTGCAGGATTCTTGTTGAAGAATGTATACTTGTCCTGCGAATCGACCAGTAGAATTTTTTGTTATTACAAAACATTTTTGCTTTATATTAAATTTAAATACGTGTATCATAAGTACAAGGTTTAGAGCATGAAATGCTAGTTCAAATGCATGGAAAACCTGCAAAATCCGTTCTCTGAGTTTTGCGGATACCTGACCATTTCGAATGCAAACATTGTGTACTTCCTAACCGTTCTGTGATGTATTTTACACTGAGTAATCTGGCTAAGTTTCCAATCCGTCCTAAGTTTGTGCTTCCTTCATGTCCGAATTACACAAGTTCTAATTAAGTATGAGACAAAGGGTTTATATGTACTGGCCAATTTATGTTTATTTTATTTTCTTCGGTGTATAGTGGTTGAGGTATATGAAGGTACTTACAAACTAGCCTAGTTAGTCCAGATCTTATAGTCTATTGGTGTGTGCGCATGTCACTGCGACATACGAACTGAGTTAGATTCGCGACAGAGACATTTAAACTTTGTATCCCTTTCCGTTCAGGTGCATAATACATTTCTGGGCGTACTGGGGACATAAGATAAATCTTGCTTACTTACTAATGTACTTCCAAAGAAAAAACAACAACAACAACAACACTACCAAAACTATCTTCTTTTATTTTCTACTTAACTTGTATCTGGCTCTATATGGCCAAGATTTTGCTGATGTTCTGTTAGACTCCATACATATATAGATATCCCTTCTTCGGGTGAGATCGGTTTGAGGGTTGAGGCGGGGAAGCGAGAAAATCGTTAGACTCACCAGACCAAAGCTCAACCGGACTAATTCTCAAACACTTCATGAAGTGTTAATTTACGATAAACGCGGATATGTAAACCAGTGACATCCAAATGTTTGGGATAATCTTTTTTTAATATCATAGGTACGTTTGGAAAAGGTATTTAATAAAACTTATTGTAGATTTGTACTTCCATGAGGAAAAATTATTTTAATTACCTTGAGATTTTAATTATCAATATAATTTTTACAAGGATTCAAATTGAATATATTTCCTAATGACACTATCGGTTTACATATGTAATATTATATTAATATCTGAAAATACTATCCGCCATTATTTATATAATCAACGCTAAATTTCCAGTGTGATGCGATTTATTAATTATTTTCCTGGTGATACAATGTATTCCTTCATTTCTGTTAGAACATAGGTGTAGCATGTATCCAAAAAACGTAAAGCATGTACTTCTATAAAAAAGAAAAAGATAATATACATGACTAATTATATTTTCTTTTATTTTAAAGAAGCCTTTTGTTATCTTTAAACTAGTATTTTCATTACAAATTCGCCATCTTTGATCCGAATGGAACTCGACTGTTACTCTTGTTTGTCGCTAATTGGCGTTAGTGCACTTCGAGATTTTGCGACTGGTCTCTACTTGACAAATCTTTTCTCATGAGCCCAATTTCTGAAACAGGGAACCAGCAGGTCGATAGTACATATACGCCATGTGAAGGTGTTTTATGTGGCTGAGTTCAATTTACTTAACGGTTGAGCATCAGTCAAACAAAATTGAATTTTACTAGTTTCCCTGTACTAATAAAATGACTTGTCTCTACAATCACTAAATAAATGGACGGTATCACTATGCTAATTAACTTTCTGATTTTATTTCCTTCATTTCCCCACCATTATGACTAAATTTCAGTGCATTAGTGATATGTTTAGATGCATAAAGATTATCATTCTTATGTTGGGCACAAACTTGGACACATTATATCCAAAAATCAGCATCGGTTATGTTGCATTTTCTGTAAATAGTTGCATTGAATAAAATAGCTGGAAATTTTAGTGCAAGTGACGTTCATGATACGCAAAAGCCTAGAGGCTGACCTCGATAAACATGTTCTTTTTTTTTCTTTTTTTTTTCTCTCTGTTTAGGCTTAAATGCTGCATTTTATTGAATGCAAGTTACATTCTTCACAAATCTCAAAGACAAATCAAAGACAAAATATTAATGACTTTCTTAGGTACTACAATAGTATGCAACAACAGCTGATTGGCTCATTTAATGTAGTGATACCATGCAGAGATCATCGTGGCCAAATGCTATTCAGTGGCGTCAGAAAAAGTTTATACTTTTGATTACATCACTTCAAATACATAACTTATGTATATGATTAGGCATGTTGTAAAAGTGTTTTAAATAAATTCAAAGTTTTGAACTTGACTAGAGAATTGTACGAATGCTTAAAAAATATTTCACATGTTGTTCTTATTTTGAAAAAAAAATCGTCTGATATTTCTGTACGAGAAAGGACATATGTACATAATTAGGTTATATTTTGTATGTTCTGTAAATTTGATCTTACATATGAAACATGAATAAACATACGTCTCTCTGTCTATACAAGTAGTTGAGCATTGTTCTGGTCTACTCTGAAATTGTGTACCTGCTTGATCTATTAATCAATCCTTTAATCCATCGATCTATGGTTATGGAGAGAGAGAGAGAGAGAGAGAGAGAGAGAGAGAGAGAGAGAGAGAGAGAGAGAGAGAGAGAGAGAGTTACCGTTTTTAAGTTTTTGAAGATGGTAATTGAATACACCTTGATCCCATTTTCGTTTTAGGAACCTATTGGGGCTTGTCGTCTCCTTCTTATTCATAACAAACAATTATTAGCGGAATAACAGTAACATATGGTAAACTCAATGTTGGACCTAATTCCAAAGATCGATGTAAACTTTGCTGTGACTGTGACGTCGAGTGATGACGTCACTGTGGTTTTATCTTTAGATGAAAAGGGGATGACATGATTTACAGTTTTCATTGTGTCGATTGAACACGCGACTGAATTTGCATTTTCTCCTTATGTAACAATGCAAACTGTCCCTATTCGTTAATGAGGTAGTTTCTTTCATTAAATTAATTTTTTTTCAAGAAAAATGTATGTATTTTGGGACATTTTAATATAATCGTTAATTTAGAAAAAAAATACTTGGATTCTTACAAGGCAAACGAGTGTCATTGTGAATAGATGCGTGTGAGTCCTTTATATTCTGATGAAAAGAAAACGGTGCGTTTAACTTGTGGAGGATCGCAGACTGTATTAATAGTACAGCGGTAACGCACTTGTATAGAACGCCAAACCTGTCTTAAGTGGTTCGTTTTAAATACATGCAATTGAAACTACAATATATGAAATTCATATGTTATTATCAGATGTTCATTGCTGATTGCATGATTCCCATTTCTTATCATATGCTGTGTATGTTTTATTATAAATGTGCACTTGCAATTATATGCCGTGCATTTCTTATTATATTATGTGCTGTTATTATATGTTGTGCATTATTTATTACATGATGTGCATTTCTAATTATATGCTGCGTATTTTTAAATATATGCCGTAGATTCCTTAATATTTGATGTATTATATATATATATATATATATATATATATATATATATATATGTGTGTGTATGTATGTATGTATGTATGTATGTATGTATGTATGTGTGTGTGTGTGTGTGTGTGTGTGTGTGTGCAGGCTTCATTATGCGATGTGAATGTTTTAATATATGCTGTGTATTTTTAATTATATGCCGTACATTCATTAATAATTCAGGTACTATATATATATATATATATATATATATATATATATATATATATATATATATATATATATATATATACATATATATATATATATATGTGTGTGTGTGTGTGTGTGTGTGTGTGCAGGCTTCATTATGCATTATGCGATGTGAATGTTTTATTATATGCTGTGCATTTTTCATTATGCGATGTGGATGTTTTATTATATGCTGTGCATTTCTCATTATGCGATGTGGATGTTTTATTATATGCTGTGCATTTTTCATTATGCGATGTGGATGTTTTATTATATGCTGTGCATTTTTCGTTATGCGATGTGGATGTTTTATTATATGCTGTGCATTTTTCATTATATGATGTGCCAACTCTTTATGATGACGAACAAATTTAAAACGACCTTAAGAGTGAGAATTTACTGATGTACCGGTTACGAAGGAAAATGTTTTGTAATCCGGCCAAATATATTTTTGTCCTAATGGTTGAACTGCATATACCATGGTAGCACTGTACTAGCTCTACAAGTCCATGGGTATCACTGTAATAGCTCTACAAGTCTCATGGTAGCACTGTACTAGCTCTACAAGTCCCATGGTAGCACTGTATTAGCTCTACAAGTCCCATGGTAGCACAGTACTAGCTCTACAAGTACCTTGGTAGCACTGTACTAGCTCTACAAGTCCATGGGTATCACTGTAATAGCTCTACAAGTCTCATGGTAGCACTGTACTAGCTCTACAAGTCCCATGGTAGCACTGTTCTAGCTCTACAAGTCCCATGGTAGCACTGTTCTAGCTCTACAAGTCTCATGGTAGCACAGTACTAGCTCTACAAGTCCCATGGTAGAACTGTACTAGCTCTACAAGTACCTTGGTAGCACTGTACTAGCTCTACAAGTACCTTGGTAGCACTGTACTAGCTCTACAAGTACCTTGGTAGCACTGTACTAGCTCTACAAGTACCTTGGTAGCACTGTACTAGCTCTACAAGTCTCATGGTAGCACTGTACTAGCTCTACAAGTTCCATGACAGCACTGTACTAGCTCTACAAGTCCGTTGGTAGCACTGTACTAGCTCTACAAGTCCGTTGGTAGCACTGTACTAGCTCTACAAGTACATTGGTAGCACTGTACTAGCTCTACAAGTCCTTGGTAGCACTGTACTAGCTCTACAAGTACCTTGGTAGCACTGTACTAGCTATACAAGTCCATTGGTAGCACTGTACTAGCTCTACAAGTACCTTGGTAGCACTGTACTAGCTATACAAGTCCATTGGTAGTACTGTACTAGTTCTACAAGTTCCTTGCTGTTTTACTAATATATCCTTCTTTATGACATCAGCGGCAGCCATATTTGAAGACAACTGATAGATTTTAGTCAGGATTATATGGGGTGGGGGTGGGGTGGAGGGAGAAATTTCAAGCAAAGATTTTTCATCTGAATACAAAATTATAAAACATACATCAGTAGAACAGAGAGACAATGGGCCTAGTATCAGTGTCTTACCAATCTGTGTACCGATTGAGTCTCAGTTTCACATGTCGCAAAAGGCAAATCTTGGTTGACTTGTACTGGACCATTTGCCAGTTTGTCCCTCATAAGGTATATTTCTGATGATTCAGACTTAAATTCATCTGTAAATATCCTCTATTTTTATACTGTCTGTCTGTTATAACGCACACCCCTCAACCGCTGAGGGTAAATTTACCGAACTTGGTGCATTAGTAATTCTTGGTGTCCTTCCCTTAGATCCAGGGGGTGGGTGGGATGATGTCAAACATGCAGACATTTTGCAATTACCGTGACACTTTGTAACATTTTGTGACCAAATATAATATATGTAGTCGTAACAGGAAGGCCCATTATATAAGTATGGCATTGTTCACAGTGAACCCTGGGTCACTGTCTGGTGGTGTTGATGAGTGCTGGTGGTGGTGGGACTATGAAGTATGGAATGAAAAGCATGGGGTTTTGCAGTGGTCAGCCGTTAGACTTGCCCTAGGTTTTGTCGAGCACACGTCAGTGGATGCAAAACGTAGCAGTCACTTTTCCGACGGTTGCAGAGGTGGCGTCGACGGTTGTACAAGTTTTGGTTAAGATATTTTCATTTGCTTATATTTCTTTAACCACCTGTTCATACTTGTAATAATGCATTATAAAGCAAATATGTTTCATTCTGTGACACTCCTGCTCCATCCTTTGATCTTGGGACCCTGGTCACATACTTAGAAGATTTGCTGTTAGGTTTTGATTGAAGTTTTTCATTTGCTTATATTTCTTTATCCCTTTGATGGATTCTTGGGGTGAGTCATTATAAAGCAAATACAATTTATTCTGCAACACCCACTGAAGTATTTGACCTTGGCATCAAGGTTACAGTCATGCAATATACGACATGAATGTGGGGTCGACATTCGAGCCGCGGTCTTCTTGGTAAATGAAAGTTTTTTTTGCACGTCACTGTCGACCATAGACACATGATTGATCAGACAGGTTCTTGGATTGGATCTCTGCAAGGGATGCATATCAGGTAATGGAAATGGATGGGGGATGATTGCCATCATTGTCGAGGGTTTTCCACTTCTGATATTTTAGTGTTCTATCCAAAGTCTTAAGTTGCAAGTGTACGGATTTGTTTGTTTCTAAAGTTTAACTTCAATACCCTTTCAAATAAACTTTAATGACAATTAGTATGTACATTGCCAGCTAAGGATACTTTAGCTCTACAAGTCCCTTTCTATTTTTCTTATGATAAGGACTTTAGAATTAACGTTAGGATGAGGTACTTGCGTCTGATTGTAAAGTATTTCTACATTGATTTTAAAAAGGTGATATGGTATTAGACAACCATTTTGTTTACTGGTTCCATGTGCTTTACCATGCAAATTGGTTAGAAAACTGTTGTTTCCAGTATGGATTTTCACAGGCTTAAATGACCATGATCGGTAAACAAATTGGTGGTAATTGAAAATAAAAGACTGCAAACATTAGGTTTCCAACTAGTTTGCACTTCTGAGCGCAAGGCACTAGCAGGACAATTGTTGTCTAATGCAAATTCAATGTGAATTATGTTAAAATCGATGCAGAAATACCCTACTGTTACCCTAAATTGCCAAATTGCAAAGATTTGGCAAATTTGCTGAAAATGTTAATACATTTGATTTAAGCTATAAAGTCCCCAATATAGAGAATATTCAGTAAAATCACTTGCAGACGATCTTAAGCCTCAGTGGTCAGAAATTGCCTGTATTGAGGACAAGCGGGCAATGGGTCCTATGTAAGTCAACCAAGCTTGCCATTTTCCACACCTGAAACTTAGGCCAAAAAAGTACCAAAATTACCAGACATCGACAGAAAGCACATTTTCTGTCTGTTCTGTTGATGTATTTTGTATAATTTCGCACTGAGGTGAAAGAATTTGTTGGCATAGTCCCTATATAACCCTTACTAAAATCTATCAGTTATCTTCCATATGGCTGCCGATGGTGTCATCTGAAAGGGTGTATAAGTAAAAAAGCAAGGGACTTGTAGAGTTTAGGTGGTCTCAACTAGTACACTACTACCATGTTATATGTAATTCAACCACTGGCACAAAAGCTATTTGGCCGGATTGCAAAGTATTTTCCTTCGTAACCCGTGCATCAGTAAATTCTCACTCTTTGGGACATTTCCAATCTGTTCCTTATCATAAAGAGTTTGCACATTATATAATAAAAAATGCACAGCATATAATAAAACATCCACATCACATAATGACGTCTGCACAGCATATAAATTTGTTATTTAACACATCATATAGTAACAAATGCACGTCAAATATTAATGAATGTACAGCATATAATTAAAATACACAGTATATAAGTATAAATGTACATTATATAATAAATAATGCACGTGATATAAAAACAGCAACACATAATATAATAAGAAAAGCACATCATATAATGAGCAATGTACATCATATAATAATAAATGCACAACATATAATAAGGAATGCACATTGTATAATGTAGTGCCAATCGTATGTATTAGAAACTGACCACTTAAGACACCTCTGGCGATCCGTACACTCGCTCAACACCTTTGCCGCCATGACTTGATCAACGGAATTCGACACGTTCCAATGAAATGTAGTCGTCCATCCATGGTCGATAGTTTCCTCAGATTTGTTGTTTTATCTGTTTAATCCACCTCAAAACATCAAAAACATGCCAACTTTAGAGCCGTCGAGAGCGCATAGTATAAGTTGTAAAACTAATTAGGTCAACTTAAAATAAATAAGAATTAAGAAAAATAAAATATGTGACTTTATTCAGAAAAGTATCTAGAAAACAGCGTTATTAAATAAAATAAATAAATAAATAAATTTGAAAAAATATACAAGACTGTGCTTCTAAGAATACGATGACTTTCTATGAGCCAAAATGTGTATACATATTCATTTTCACTGTGTATACCCCAGGCTGTACGTGATGCAGTGATCATAAAAATGTGTATATATATTCATTTTCACTGTGTATACCTCAGGCTGTACGTGATGCAGTGATCATAAAAATGTGTATATATATTCATTTTCACTGTGTATACCCCAGGCTGTACGTGATGCAGTGATCATAAAAATGTGTATACATATTCATTTTCACTGTGTATACCCCAGGCTGTACATGATGCAGTGATCATAAAAATGTGTATACATATTCATTTTCACTGTGTATACCCCAGGCTGTACGTGATGCAGTGATCATAAAAATGTGTATACATATTCATTTTCACTGTGTATAACCCAGGCTGTACGTGATGCATTGATCATAAATATATCTTGGTTATACAAATATAATATAATTAGATTTTGTTTTCGGAAACTATGTTCTTCTTTTCTCATCACTAGTTTTGAAAATTTGACAATTATCTTCTTCTTATCGCTCATCCGTCTTTTTTTCTTTCTGAAATCGGTGTGGCAAAGAAGGCAATAACCTGAAGTATGTATGTTTGTATAGGATTTAACGACACATAAGCACAATCCGGGCTATATAGTGCTGGGTACATTTAGATATCCCAAAAAGACAAACAAAATATAGATAGAGGCAAAGAAAGGGTAACATTATTAAAATACGAAGTCAAATTTGTGATGTAAACCGCACTCTTTTCAAAAGGTCATGACCTTCTCAGCTGGAACATCATCACGGGATGCATCCCAGGGCAAAAAGGTTGCCTCCATTAATTGCCTCTTACGACATGCAGGAAGGTGCACCAACAGTGATACAAAAAACGCGTTGCTGGACAGGTCTCGAGCCCAAGGCCTTCCTAATATTAGATGGGCGCTCAACCATCTTAGCCAATCAAGCCGAGATTACCCATCTGGTCCTGCTACATTTGTTCGTATTCAAAGCATGATATGGAACACAGTGTTGATTCTGAAGAAAATATTTTTGGATGGCTCTGACAATTGTTGGGTGTTAAAAATGGTCTTATAGAAAAGAACCGCATATATAGGGGGTGTATAACGAAACATTTAATATACTTGTATCTACTTAATCAGTATTCCTTCCTCCGTACCCCCCTCCCCCATCTCTCTCTTTCTCTCGGTGAACTTATGCCATAGCAGCCGTGCGATATACTGTGAATCACAAAATATTAGCAAGCATTTATTTTATCGAAGTTAGCAAGTGACGTAATTTTTGCAAAAATAGTATTCACTTTAAATTGTGTGATGAAAATCTCATTATGCGTATCCTGTCACGGCCGATAACTACCTCGACGGACGGTTTTATGAAATACATGTACTGCCTTTGATATTTTTTCAATAATTTTATTTAAACATCTTTTACTAATGACAGCAATTTGCGTATTTGCAGTTTGAAAATCGCGTTTTGTTGGATACAGGATTCACACTTCATTTCGTTTGTGATTACATAAATTAGAATGCGAACACACGTCGATTTTATACGAGAGCGTAAACTATTACCACTAAAAATTACCATTTCGGGTGAAATTGTATGTCACTAATATGATGAAATAGGAAACACTCTACAAATTAATGACGCTAAAATACAGTCTGGTTCCCTTCATTCTTCTCTACGTGACACTCTCTGACAACTGCGTCGCACTTCCGGTGCTCGTGAGACCGCAAAAAATTAGCAGCCTCCATCTTTGGGTGTCATTGGGCGAGACACCAAAACAAGATTCTTGGCCCGAGTACAATGTTCTTGTATCGAGAACCGTCAAGAACCTCGTTCTCGGGTTGAGAACCCACAAGACCTCTGAGGCGGGAGTATACAAAAACAAAGACGGCGAACATGCCGAGCGTTGATACGTCCTATTCTTTGTTCCAAGATTATCTCGAGTTGTTATGACGTGCACAATCAGGAACATCTGACAACGTGTTATTAGCGTTTGGGCGAGAATATCAAAGAGATTGTTCAAAGACGGTCTTAGTGAAAGCACGGAATCGCCGCAATTTTTCCCCATGATGCACCGCGCCCATTAGGCCGGTTCCCTGCTTTGTATGCCCCCTGCTACGCACTCCGCTACACGACTAACTATTCTGGAGAAACAGATTTTACAGGTTAAGGAGGTTTGATATTGGCTTGCCAATATTAGACCGGGTACCAGTGAAGGTAACATACTGAAGAATGCAGGGTACCATACTAGCTAAAGCATAAGTAAAAGCCGGATCCAGATCCAGAAGGCTCAGAAGAGTGTTACATATATGGTCGACCATCTGGGATCGAATTCATTACAAGAACGCAGTCATGGATGAAGATGGTGTAACCCAACGATTACCAAAAGACCAATATCAAATGGGTAGACAGAACATAGGAAAGCTCGGGCATTTCTTACGAATATGCTTCGATGAAAGTAATGCAGTCGTTTTTGTGCAACTGTTTTAGAAACATCCGCAAAGGAATGTATTTTTCAAGGTTTGAATTCATAAAGTAAATAAACATAAAGAAGTACAATACATATCAAAGAAAGGCACTTTTAATCAATAAAGAAGACATGAAAAATACTTCAATTAACAGTATCAAATTAACGAAAGAGATTATCTATAATATCACTGCAATAATTTTTGGACCACCGAAGAGATTATCTTTAATATATCTGCAATAATTTTTTGACCACCAAAGATATATATGACAGAATTTGAAGAAGAAAAAAATTGATCTATTAGTACTAATATAAATCCGAAATGGAATGAATACTTGAAACACGCATGCGCGCGCACACACACACACACTTATAAGAAGTTCAAAGAATAAAATGGGAATGAAAACCAACAGTGTATATATATATATATATATATATATATATATATATATATATATATATATATATATATATATATATATATATATATATATATATATATATAACTTGTTGCACTCTGCTCTGTCGTGTTTGTTTCCATTGTTATATTTCTTTGACAAAAACGATCTCTCAAAGATCCGGTGAATTTACAAAGATTGTTTTTTGCTATATAATTTGTAACTTTTATGCACAGTTTTAAACGACTCCATTCTTTTTTAAAATAAAAGTTTAAACAGTTAATGACACTAATTATCTTTATCATTAAAAGCCTAGGCCTAGGCCAAATTTTCATGTTCAGTTTCATGACGCAGTCTTTCGTTGATAATCCAAATATACAGTAGAAGAATTGGATTCAAAACAAATTGGCCACATACAACAACACATACCACAACCGAGGACATTATCGCTCATTCATTATTTAGCCCCAGTAACTAAATATGTTCATTGTCATTTAGTGTAGGATTTCCCATTCTTTTTGGTATAATACCACAAAAAGGAAAGTAATAAAGAAAAAAAAATGAACAAGCTATCCACATAGTTGTGCAAAGTGATTATAGTTCTGCTAATGAAAACGAGATTCCTTCAGAAATACGTTTATTAATTGGATATGCCTAGATGCCTTATCATTTTTTTTAAAAAAAATGGACAATTAAGATACCCAAGGGCGCGAGGAGTATCGAATCGAGACCGGTTTTCTTAATGGACACCATTCCTCGTAATAACTCTAACCAACTTAGAGTTCCACTACTACAGACACTTTTCTCGAAGTCACTTATGCGACTGGCAGCTGGGCTGAGACGTGCGTTATGGAAATGACGATAGCCTGAGTACAGATGTTGCTAAGCGCATTGCTAAGGCAGTCTCGTGCGCATCTCACGTTCAAGAGTATTTTGGAGCCAGATGCGTCGTTCCGCGGAACGTTCCAAGGTAAAACGAATATGTAACTGCTACAGTACGGAAAGTGCCATCGTCACAAGCCACGGGCGACAATCCACTATCTTCCATTTTCACCCGTGTTGGCCTGAGATAAGATTTCCTCGTTTCTGACGAAGATGCAGTGGCGGCGCGAGGGTTCGAGGCACCGGGGGCAATGTTCTTTAGTGGCGCTCCTACTTGTCACAGAGAACAGTTTTTATGTCAGTTTCCAACCTCCACCCCCCCCATCTGCGCCCCAATTACAGCTGCAAAAAAAAAGCTCCCGACGGCGCCCACCCTTCATCTGGCGCTCAAGGGCAATTGCCACCCTCCCCGACACCCCCCCCCTTTCTCGCGCCGCCACTGTGAAGATGGATAAACCTGTCTCACCAATTACTGCTAGCGCGTGTAAAACTTTCTCGCAATGTTGACCCAACATGGTCTTTCGTGCTGTTTGGAGGCCGGAAATAGTTCTTCTTCAAAATTTTAAATGATGCTTTACCTTAAACCTCCCCCCCCCCCAAAAAAAAAAAAAAACATACAGGTAGCTGATTGGTTGCAAAATATAGGTGAAACCCTAATAAAAAAAAACAAAACAATGGATAAACGGTTTGGGTAAAATCAATCCTAGACTGAATGTCACGCAAGAGATGATGATGACGATGACGACAATTACGATGATAACGACAACCATCGTGGTGGTGGTTGTGGTATTGGTGATAACGACAACAACGTGAATGGTGATAATCATTACAAAAATTACAATAAATAATATATTTGCTATGTTTGACAATTGCTTTAGTTGTGAATACAAGAATGGCTATAAATGGTGCTTAACGGCACATCAACACATCAAACTTTTTGAGTATACTAAACTGTGTCTGTTAGATCAATACAGTGTTCTTTGTCATAAATAGGGTGTCTGTGTTTGCAGCACATATGCGAATACACTTTGAATATTACAATGATCTGAACAGTATGTCTCTGAGAGAGAGAGAGAGAGAGAGAGAGAGAGAGAGAGAGAGAGAGAGAGAGAGAGAGAGAGGGAGTGGGGGTGGAATATTGAACGTAGTGAAGAAAGAAATGAAATATAAAAGAGACCGCCTAAAATGTTCAATGCGACAGCATGTACAAATGTGAGAGACAGTACAATAGCGATTTATAGATACATGTATTGTAAAATGATTGACCTTAGTTGAGGTGAATATTAAGTTTAATGAACCAGTAAGCCTCATACTGACCGATGCGAAGCGATTCGATGAGTATGCTGTTTCATAAAACTTTATATTTAAAAAGGTTAATAATTATTTTATTACTTGATTTAGTACATAACTTCGAAATTACACTCATTTTTCATAATAGGATAAATTCCATCCCTTGAAAACAACATCTTTCACGTGAATTAAATAATATCTCGGTATCAACTGTAATTAGGATTGTGATAAAGGGAGATAACTGCTGATGGACTGAGTGGTACTACATTTGCAGAACGGTATGCAATTAGTCAAGACGAATAATAAAACATTCACAAAACAAGTAAAATATATAGAAAGGACAAAAAAATAGAAATCTTTTGTCCTTGGCAAAATAGTTAAAAATATATCTAAGTCACTGTTCGCAAGCATGTATCACAAAGATAGAAAGAAAGAAAATACGAATTTCCTGTAAAAGCTTCTATTATGTGGTGTATGGTAAATTATTTAAATATAATCGAGAGTTAATCGACGATACAGACGTACATGACGAGATTCGTCGCACACGTCTATAATTCAAATTCAGTCAGAATCGACGATTTGTATTTGGTTTTTGTTAGTTTTAACTGCTTTTTAAACGCATTAATGGCTACATCATGACGAGGAAATGGAAGCTAAGTGCCTTTACCAAGGACACACGGAGGTAGCCGATTCGGGCTGGCCTGGACTGGTATCGAACCAGGGACCGTTGGATTACGAGTCCAACGCTCTTCCAACTGAGTTACCGCGGCTGCCGTTAATCGGTGAAGTAAAAACAAACATTAGCTGTATCGTTAAATACGCATGCCGCGTCACTGCAGACAAGTCATATACCACAAAGTCCCTGAACTCGATAGACCTTACAAAAATCATTAAAATGACACAAAAAAGATAAATCAAAAGAAACATGGACGTATGCAAATAAAAATGCATACCTAATTTCATTAGCCGAGGTTAAGCCGTTTTTATTAAACTTTGTTCTAACAAGGTAGCACAAAACAGTTTAAATCTTCAAGTAAAATACACTAATCGAATTACATAACCATACAGTATGGAAGATAGTAATGCAGTAATTTGCAATATAATGATAAAACCCTGTAATACAAGTACAATCTTAAATCGCACAATAGAAAAGGATTCTTCTCGGCAAAGTTTTAATCAAAGAGACTGGAATTAAATTATGTTAACGTGCAAGAAGATCAGTAATTGGAAAACTGAGTCTATAACCTCTTCAAATGAACAAGCGAATGCAAATAATTTTTTCTGATTGGTTGAATACCATTATACCAGTAATAACATAATGGCAAAATCATTACTTATGTTTGACATGCTTTGCTATAAAAGGTGAAACATGATAAAAGTTATATGAATTCTATTACTAAATATTATATCATGATGTGAATATACAAGATTGTCAAACTTGTAACCTTTTTTAAGAGAGAAACCAAATTTTAAAAAATGTCTCATTTAAACATGTTACTGAAATCATCAAAACGCTAAAAAAAAATATGATACACAGATTGATAGTATGAGAAGAATTGAGATTTTCGGACTAAAATCATACATTGTTCACCTTGAAATAACAAATCGTGTCCAGTTCGATTGCAATAAATTACATATAACATCAAGGAAAATTAAGTTATCAGTCCCAAATAATTCTGTCCCCTTCAGGTTTCACAGAAAGGCAACATAATGATCACTTGATCATCTAGACATTTATCCAGTCAGACTTGTTTCTCTTCTTACTGCCTTAGAAAACTGAAAACTACTGACTTTGAAGGTTGATAAAATATCACGATAATTCTTTCAACTTGAGCTATTAGCGATGGATGTATCGCAGTAGATCCCACTCACTAAAATGGCTCTTTGTGGCCCTAAATAGAGGACCTTGTATTGGGAAACCCAAGTTGTTGGGAGATGATAGGCATTCTGGGGCCATGATTCCTTTAAATGATGATTTGGAATGCTTGAAATCCAACTCCTTCAAGGTCTCATCAATGCAAGCAAATATCCCATGTTAGGATATGAAATTGATTGAAACGGCCCAAAACTCTGTCTAAAATGCAGCAGATGAGACCCCCCCCCCCCAAAAAAAAAAAAAAAAAAGCAAAACAACAATATAATAACAATCTAGGTCTAAGGAACAGTGTTCACATTAAGTTACATCAGAATATGTTCAATGGTTCTTGAGTTCTACCTTGTCAAGGGTCAAAACTATGTTCAGAATGGAATAGCCGAGAGGAAACCCATAAAAGGCACATCTAGATATAAGAGCCATTGTTCTTGCCAAATTCCATTAGAATGTGTTGAATCGTTCTTGATTTATGCTGATTGCAAGCAAAATTCAAGGTTTTCATGCGAAGACAAGAATTTGCTCAACACGGAGCATAACGCTGTGCACAATGGAGCAATCGAGACAAAACCCCATAAATGACACATGTGAGTCTATGAGTCAGTATTCATATCAAATGGCATTATAACATGCTGAATTGTTCTTGAGCTGTGCTGGTTACAAGCAACATCTTATGTGAAGATGAAGTTAATTGTCAATGGACACAACTCTGTCCAGAATGGAGTCGACGAGACAAAATCCAGAAAAGGCACATTAAGGTCTATGTTACAATATAAACACCAAATTGGATCAAAATATGTTGAAAAGTTCCTGAGCTATGCTGGTTACAAGGATCTGTTGTAGTGGAGATTTAAAGTTGATGGAAAATGGGCAATAACTCTCTCAAAACTGGACCTGAAAAGACGAAACCTTTGAAAGGCACATCTAAATCTTAATGACAATTTACCTAACTAAATGACATCCAATTATTTGTAAGGGTTGCAGAGCTTTGGTGGTTACAAGAAGTGGGAATGAACCCACGAACGGAGGAAAAGGTAATTACTATAGGGCTCCAGTATATTTATGTGGGGCCCTAGTTGTGTATGGATATACATAAAGTTGCTTATGACTGTGCACTTAATGCGCTGATCGATCAAGATCTTGCATATCGAAGAATATAAGGGGCCTGGACAGGTAGCGGTTAAATACTCACTATTGCCTATGCGATAATGGATTCGATCCCCTGACATCTGCAAGGGTCTGTGGATGCCAATCAAGGTCGGTGGTTTTGCTCCAGGCTCTCCACTTGCAAGACCACATTACGCCAACATCTGAGCCGTCGAGAGCATATGATATAAGTTGGCAGAACTGGCTGCACAGTCGACGTCAAATAAACTATAACTATTTTTAAACATGAAACTTTCAAAGAATATAAATTCCAACGAGTATATATTGTTGTCGACGTTGGATACCTGAATCCAGTAAGCTTGATTAAAAGACTATGCGATTGTTAATAGCAAAAAAAAAAAACAAAACAAAAAAAAAAAACAAAAAAAAAAAACAACAACAACACCGGGTTATGATACTCGTATTAGTCGACAACGTGAAGGTTGCCATCCAGTGCTTGAAAGTAACCAAACGAGTCAAAGTAAGACATATTTACCAAGAGTGAGTCACAATGATTGTTTTTCTAATTATTCAATAAAAAAAGTAAATTCCACGTATGAATGTCAGTAGCATACTACCATTGCATACTACTAACTGGAGAATAAAAACTTAACTTGGACTTGTATGGTAGGTAACCATAGCCGCAAAAGTAGTATTCAGTGACATACTACAGCTTCAGTAAAATAAACAAAAAATTCAGACAATGATGACCAAATTTCAAAGACGTAGGCAGTAGCACTTTGCTATCAAGAAAGTAAAAGAAAACCTGCCTTTCATTGCTGCCAATGCCGGCCACTGAAAATAATAACCTGAATATTAATCATTTCTTGTTTCTTTCGGAAAAACAAACCTAACAAATAGAGATGATCAAATCGCCTCCACAACAAAAGCCATCGTATAAGATTGTAGTTACTGTTTATATACTAGGTTATATTATGATCTGATTATTGTTAATACAAATTACATTTACATATACAAAGGACGATGCATAATGTTGAATATCACCTTTACCTTATTTATGAAATCATCAGTATAACAAAAATAAGATTTGTCTGTGTAAATATCACAATTCTTGTAAGAAAATGGAATGGCCTAAGACAAATAATCTTCTATAATAAATCTGGATTTTCTCGGATGAGATCGCCATGAGTCCTTTCCTATGCACACACCATCTCCGCGCCACCATTTGTTAATATCTTTGTAGGTATTTGGGGCTCTTGTGTCGTCATGCAACATGGCGCACACACGGCACCAGAAGAACGTATTGATCAGTCTTCCTGTACCTTTCCAGGCGAAATACTCATTATATAAATCGTCGTTCTGGTCTAATTTATGGAGGTATTCAGCCAATTGTTGTGGAGTTTCGAATTCGTCAACGTGGATGTGGGAATGTGGCGGGGCTGCGCGTGTGTAGTCCTCAGGAGCGGCTCCCATCACAATTGGAACGATGTCATTTCTGTGAAGGGAAAGAATCAATGATAGAAGCTTAATATATCAGGAAATATATATCTCAACCTAAAATATTAACCTCTTGAATAGACCCTGAAAAAAAACTTGTAAACTTTGTTCGGGTCCGTAAAAACGGTGAAGTCAGAATATCAATAAATACATGTGGAGTACCTATCTTTAACTTGAACATACGGGTTAGAATCTTGTTTCTGGTAGATGAAAACATTCGGTTTACTCGGACTTCATCGCATTATGTGCAAAATTTTCAATATGATTAATTCACCAATTATTTTTAATAAAGCTCGGAAAATCGGGGAAATACATTTTATTATTCCTTTCATCGCAATAATTTTTCCAAAACAACAAGCGACGCTTTTTCTGGAGTATTATTATTACTGAAGTTGAAGGAGCTATGGGGATGACTACCGAGAAAATTACCTCTTTAAATGAAGAGCTGTCGATTTATAATCGGTTAATGATAGGTTTGCTGTAGAAATTAAGCTTAAGAACTATGTCTTAGGCAATAAATATATTATATACTAGTCCAGCCTTCGTCCACCCTATAACAGGAAACCCAGGACAAACTAATAAAAGAAAAGAAACAAAACAGAAGATTATATTTTGTGGAATGTGGTGGGTTTGGCAAATTGCAGTTGAAATACTTTTTTTATACCACAGTCTTTGAAACGGGGGAGGAGTGTTGAATAGTAGAAAACAATTTCTCTTTCAAAAATGACAAAAAAAAAAAAAAAAACCTGCGGATGCTCTCTAGGTACTCTGAATCGAAGCTTAAGAACAACTGCATACATGTACTTTGTAGTTTTTACATGTACATGTACTTTGTAGTTTATACTACATGTACTTTGTAGTTTATAGTTAACGTGTGGAGGTTAGGAAGAACTAAAACGTCTAGTTACACTATTTTCTCTTAGTCCCGCTCACTCTCATTTGCATAAGAAAATCGTTACTAATTGCAAAAAAAAAAAAAAAAAAAAAAAAAATAGAGACTTGTATATGTCTTAATTACAAATAAGCTAACGTCAAAATTGGAGGCAATTCCAAAAGATACTTCATGTTATCAGAACTTAAAGTTATTGTATATTCTCTACATTTTAATACAGACTGTACAACCTTAACTTCCATAAGCTAACCAATAGTATGTAACACTAGTAACGTTAGGCATAATTGTATTATTTGTTCAACTATTGGATTTTGAAACTGCCACCATATTAGAGTGACCTCTACCTTTTCTATCAAGATTGAGAGTAACAGAAAAGGCTGAGGATGCTCCAAATGGAAAATGCTTACTATTTACCGAGAAGTTGCATCGGAAATAGCTGGCAAAACAAGCTACTTTATTGAACACTTTTTACATTTTTGCTGAGAAACATTAAATGAAGGTCGACCAAATAAGTATATTTTAATTTGCTTTAGGTCACTTACATGCAAGACTTTGGTCTTTTAATGTTCACGTACTTTCAATTTTCTCCCTAAGATAATTGGGTTATAGTGGGGGAGGGGGACTCTAAAAGGGTATGACTGAAGCTGAACATTCATAAGTACCAAAAACGAAATGAAATGAGCACAAAAACAAAAACAACACAAAAATTAACTGGAAAGGAATTAAAATAACCAAAAGTGAATGAATTTCAGCCAAAAGTGAATGTAAAGAAACCGAGAATGAAGTCAAAAGACTTAAAAATATTGTTACTAAAAATAGGAAGTTTGGTGTAACCTAACAGTATTTGATAATACTTATTGTGTCATTATGAGGAAATCTAGTGGAAAATATGAAACTGAATAAACTAAGGTTATTTAGTTATCTATTAAGGCCATTTGCTTCACTATGAAGTAAGTTCCTTTACGTAGCGGACAGGTAAGTTATTAAGGGTGTGGTGTGGTGGCAGTGAAATTTCTGATCATTTTGCATATAAAATCACTCTCCTCAGAACGCCTCTGTTTGATCATGGTTGTATGCCCCCATATATATCTAACTAAATTCTGTCCAAAATATGTTCTTGCATACATTTTTCAGTGGTATCTTTTTTATTTTGACAAAGTTAGTTCAGGACGACTATCGCCAACTTCTCCAGAATGTCACATCTTTATAGAAATTAACGTTGCAGATCAAATAATAATTGTAGATATTTTGCCATTTTTGCATTGACCACATCCATAAACCACGCCAAACACCAACATCATGTGGAATAGATAAATATAAAGTATCCTTTTGTTTGGTGTACGCTGACGATTCCCAATAAGTGGGGCTCTGTTAGAGGAAAAAAAGATTTATTAGAAAAGCATTAAGAAGCACAACTGATTTCGTTCTCATCTAAATGTTTACAAATTGTGAATTGTGTATTTAATTAATATTATGAACAAGAATTCGGTCATATGTCGCAGACTAAAACGAGTTACTACCCTAATAAAAAAAAAAAAAAATATGAATGAGTTACCAAGATAGTCCAAATTAATGAATAATGACTTAAAGTGTATAGCCATGCAGACAGATGTAATGGGTAATTTTAATAATTTTTTCAAAACTACGTTTGTATTGGGCATGATTACGGACTTAGTTTATCTAGAAAAAAAAAAAGAAAAGAAAAAAAAAGTAAAAATGTGCAAAACTGTTATCTGATCAGCGACGTAAGTTTAGGTTTTATTGAGATGGGACCTTTTTGAGTAGATGGCTGTAGTTGTCCTGAACTAACTTTGTCACTGGCACTTTTTTATATATCAGATTACAAATGAGAAAGGTTACCGGCAATAAACAAGTGCAAAACGTATTTGGACAGAGTTTAGAGTTACTTTAAATGTAACAGTTTCATGATTGTATACAAAAGAGAAGCAGAAAAAAAAGAAAAAAAAAACAACAAAAAAAAACCAAAACAAAACAAAACAAAAAACAAAAACAAAAAAAAAAAAAAAAACAAGAAAATGACGAGAAAGGTATAGTAAGGATTAAATTCCCGTTTTTAAATTACACATGCAAATTAACTCTTAGTAATTTTCAACTATTAAAATTATCTTGAAATTAGTAATATTATAAGTTGAACAAATATGGAAATATATACGACATGAAGATCAATGTGAAGAAGACTGAGGTCATGAGAGTTTGCAGAGAAGGAGGTAAAGATCTGAATATTACAATCGACGGAAAAAGAGTAGAACAAGTGAGAAAGTTTAGATATTTGGGATCTTTGATCTCACATGATGGAAGGTGCCGATATGAAGTAAAAACAAGAATTGGAATGACCAAAGAGGAAATAATTGCTAACACAACAAATGAGCAAAGATCTGAAGATAAAGATTGTCAGAATCATTGTATGCAGTGTAGCGCTCTATGGCTCAGAAACGTGGATGCTGAGAAAGGAAGAAGAAAAAAGAAAAAAAGGCTAGAAACATTTGAGATGTGGATATGGAGGCGCATGGAGAAAGTTATTTGGAATGACCGAAAGACAATTTAACAGGTCCTAAGATTGGTCGATGAAAAGAGAACTTTATTGAATGTTATACTCAAGAAGAAGAAGAAGTGGATCGGACACATTTTAAGAGGTGAAAGCCTGTTAAGATAAGTCATAGAAGGCAGAATGGAAGTATAGCGACCAAGGGGAAAGCCTAGAATCATGCTACTGGACGATCTCAAGGAGAATAACTCATATGCGAACATGAAACGTAGAGTCATGATACGGGAAGAGTTGAGAAGATGGATGCCTCGAACCTGCCTTAAGGCAGAAAATCAATGATGATGATTATAAGTTATTTTCCATATTCGTTATAGGTTTTTTTTTCATTCCTTTTCACTCAAGTATTTTCATTTTCGTTTATATTTAGAATGTAGGCACGGCTGAGGTATGACAACTGTAGTAACTAGTAACTATTATTGTGCTAGATGTTTATTAACGATAAGTTAACTAATGCAAACGAAGTTAGCGCGTGTTTTACTTAGAAGAAAATACTTATTATGCGGTGAAACACAGAGTAGAGGAACTGGTTGGAAATGTTAAAAAGATTATGAATTACACACTAATTATTGCCCCTTTCAACGCATTGATTGTTTTTGCAAGCTGCATCTAAGTTTTCAGTGATTTCACTGGTCTACAATTTTTTCGATGTCGTCTGCTTCAGAGATTAAATGTGCCATTTATTAGGGATGTTGATGTGCTGAATTCAAAAATGACAATTAAAACAACTGATTGGCTACTGTTTCCAAGATATTTAAGTTTTTACATTTTACGTCTATGTATATTGTGTACATAGTAGAGTTTGAATCATAAATTGTAAACCTAGGTCTTTTCATGTGTTTATGGTTGCTTTACATGATAATATTTCACCTGTCCTGTTTATGTAACACTTTAAAAAAACAGCAAAAGGGTTATATAAATAAAAATATATTGAAACAAAAGTAAAAAAAAACTATTATGTATATATAAGTACATAGTTTAGTCCTTATTCAGTGTCTACTCGGCGGTTCTTGGCTTGTCTCTTGTATTCATTAAATGGAGCATCTCTTGTCACTGTCCAGCAATAGTCTGGAAGCATTGATGGGCTCCATTTGTCCTGATAGCGTTTCTCCATTGTTGCAATGTCCTGATGAAATCGCTCGCCGTGCTCGTCGCTCACTGCTCCGCAGTTCGGTGGAAAAAAATCTAGATGAGAGTGCAAAAAATGTATCTTTAGTGACATGTTGCAACCAAGGCTTTTGTATGCCTTGAAGAGGATTTCCACCAACTCCCTGTAGTTGTCTTCCTTGTTGTTTCCGAGAAAATTTGTTGCTACTAACTGGAAGGCTTTCCATGCCGTCTTTTCCTTGCAACGCAGTGCACGGTGAAATGCATCATCTTGAAGAAGTTCACGAATCTGAGGACCAACAAAGACACCTTCCTTTATCTTAGCTTCATTTAACCTTGGAAATTATCCACGGAGGTACTTGAAAGCTGCTTGTATATGGTTTCCATGGCCTTGACAAAGTTCTTCATCAGACCCAGCTTGATGTGCAAGGGTGGTAACAAAATCTTCCTTGATTCAACAAGTGGTGGATGCTGAACACTTTTCATCCCAGGCTCCAATGACTGTCAGAGTGGCCAATCTCTCTTGATGTAGTGGGAATCTCTTGCACGACTATCTTATTCGCAGAGAAAACAGCAGTACTTTGTGTATCCAGTCTGCAGACCAAGCAAGAGAGCAAGAACCTTGAAATCGCCACAAAGCTGCCACTGATGTTGGTCATAGTTTATGCACCTCAAAAGTTGTTTCATGTTTTCATAGGTTTCCTTCATATGGACTGCATGACCAACTGGAATTGATGGCAAAACACTGCCATTATGCAGCAAAACAGCTTTAAGACTCGTCTTCGATGAATCAATGAACAGTCTCCACTCATCTGGATCATGAACGATGTTGAGGGCTCCCATCACACCATCGATGTTGTTGCAGGCTACAAGATCACCTTCCATGAAGAAGAATGGGACAAGATCCTTTTGACGGTCACGGAACATGCAAACCCTAACATCACCTGCCAGGAGATTCCACTGCTGTAGTCTGGAGCCCAACAGCTCTGCCTTACTCTTGGGTAGTTCCAAATCCCTGACAAGGTCATTCAGTTCACTTTGTGTTATGAGGTGTGGTTCAAAGGAGGAGGATGGGAGAAATATGGGTCATGTGACATTGATGGTTCAGGACTAGAAGTTTCATCCTCTTCCCCTTCCTCGTCTGACTCAAGTGAGAATGATTCTGGTGCATCAGGAACCGGCAGTCCTTCTCCGTGGGTTAGTGGGCGTATAGCTGACGGAATGTCTGGATAACACACAGTCCACTTTTTCTTCTTTGACACACCTTTCCCAACTGGAGGCACCATGCAGAAGTAACAATTGCTTATATGATCTGTTGGCTTTCTCCAAATCATTGGCACTGCAAAAGGCATAGATTTCCTTTTCCTATTCAAAAACTGGCGAAGATTTGTTGCACAAGTGTTGCAGCATATGTGTGGGGCCCACATCTTGTCCTGATCTCTAATTTTGCAGCCAAAATAAAGGTGATAGGCTTTCTTAACCATAGTGGTTATACTGCGCTTTTGTGATGCAAAAGTCACTTCACCACAAACATAGCAGAAGTTATCTGCATTGTTCACACAAGTACGAGGCATCTCTGCTCACTTTGGCTAAACAGAAATGTGTCCCTTTGCAAAATCAAACAATGACAAATAAGAGAGCACGACACTGTATGATTTGTAGAACTGATATAGGGCAATTTCTTCAGCAGAGTAATGTAAGCTTAGTTATGATTGCATCGTCCATGACTTCTAGGAATAACATGATTCAATTCATATCATGTATGATGTAATACCAGCTTCTGATTGCATCATTCACTGTTTTGCCTGAAAAGCAAGTACTGTCCAAACCCAGTCAAAGATTTATTTATAGATCCAGTTAAAGATGTATTTTAGTCATTTCTGGTTTAAATTGAGATCCCTTCCCTTTCCCACTTATCCTTCGCCATTCCCAAGTCAAGGGTCGTATATACTGTGTCAGTATAATATCTTTAAAACTAGAGCCAATCAACAATTTTAAGCATCATTTTCGTTCTCAGTGACCAAGAATTAGTAAAGTTTGACAACATTTATTGCGGAAGCATTTTGGCTGTAGACCAGTGTTCTCAGAAAGGGGACTATGCAATAATGTTTTACCAGTATTATTTGTTTACTTATTGCACCAAAGTACTGAAAAACACGTTGACGTCGCCATTGTCGTCACCGTCGCCCTGGAAATGTTTTACATATCAAAGGAGAGACAAAATCGGAAAATAACTTAACCAGACAAATATTTAGATGAATTGTTTACGTATTTTTAAAAAAAGAATCTTAAGATAAAAAGTTCCATGAAAAATATGTTTGTTTTAAATAGATCAGATAAAGTCATGAACTTTCTAGTAATTATACAATTGTAAGTGCGTCATGGCAAAGATTTGGCATTGAAAAGATGATGAAAAAAAAAAATGTACTCGTTCGGACCGAAACTGTAACCTGCATTTGTCTCGACTTAGGCGAATGCAAATGTTGATGCATGCTCCGAAGCTCGGGGGATTACTCTGAGAGAAATGAACAGGACCGATGTGTAGCACATGCAGCCTTGAAATCAACTCTGTTGTACATTTACCTGTATAGTGCACGTGCTCTGGGGTGCATTTTGGCGCTGTGACCAAAACAAAATGTTGGACAACCTTTAGTTCTGGAAGAGTTTATCTTCCTAAGGTTCTGTGCAATTCTCCATTTTTAAACTTTTCGAACTTTACTTTTAGTTGGCACCATATGACCACTATTGTGCTGAGGTGTCATTCAACTCTACTACATACATACATACATACATACATACATACATACATACATACATACATACATACATACATACGCATATACATGCATATTGTTATACAGGTGCAAAGATAATTTTGGTTATGTTATTAGGAAACGGCTCTGTGTTTAGAACTCAGCAGACTCAAAGTCACCAAAATATCCGAATGATAATATAGGCTAAAGAATATGTTACGACTCTATGGTCTAAGAAAAATGTAACAGAAAGAAAGTGAAACCAACAAATCAAGTAAAAATCAACAAGCAATTTATTACTAGATAATTAAAATGAAAAATCAAAAAAGTCACTTACAGTAATGTGTTTTGAAATCCTAATAATCCAATAAGAATGATTGTTCTAATCACAAGTCCTAAATATAGAATGTTCCGAATTCACGGCTGTGTCCTTGAATGTTATGATGTGCTAATGGTCTCCAAAGTCCTGATGTACTAGTAATCTTGATGTGCTGATGTCAAAATGAAGTATTCCAAAATCTCTGAATAAGTTCAGTTAAATTCCAAAATCATCAATTAAAATCCAAAATCCAAAAGTTTATGAGCACTGTTATAATCCAATGAATATTTAAAATAATTCCTCTCTTAGAATTTGGAATGAATTTTCACAACTGTAATAGCTCTTTACAAGACTGATGGTAATGTCAAAACTGAAAAAATGTCCACCACACATGGTATATATAAAGATTGGTCACATGACAGAATGTTCTAGAATGTGTGTCATCTTAATGGAATTCTAACTGTAAACAAAATTCAACCTTGACCTTCAAATTGAGAAAACATATTGATCAAAACAACCTAATTCAAGGACACTAGTTAAACATGTTTTTCCTGATAACATTAAGATTTAAGCAAATATTAAAGTGAAGAAATATTTATAATTTCCTAAAATATTTATAATATTATATAAACATCATACATAACAAATATTTCTGGCCAAAAGCGTCAAAACACATTCCTGTATTTTATCTTTACTACCAGTTGGGGAAATGGACATGATGATGATTTTTTTTTATACCTGTGGTTCAATATTCATCGCAATTACTCCTGCATAGGTATTACAATCTTTTCATACGCTTCTGATTACAGGTAAACGATAATATCGTTAGTTTTCATGGATACATTTGTCAGTTTGTTTGTTTCTCTCTGACTGCGCCCGAGGCAACCCATCTTCGCTAGTCATAGTCGTCGATCCACTTCGTTCCCTTGGCATATGTAGCTAGCGGAAAGCAATGTTGTGAACAAGTGTCCTCTTGTGGATGAAAGAAATTACTGTTTAAATCAATTTACCAATGAGAGAGCTCGTTACACATGTTGGGTGTTCAGTATGACGACTTCTATGAAGACCACTTGCCTTGACTCAAACTTCTTAAGTTCAGGTGTTTTTTTGTGTTTTCAAAACCGATCACTTCTATTTAGGCATTATGGGATTGTGGACTACATGCAAGATTAACTGACCTCTGAAATTGAAGAGATTGACAACGTGCAAAAACTACGCACTTCTGAAACTGAAGATTTGACAAAGGAAGTTTTCCAATGAGCAAAGGCAACTTTACCTTTTGCAAAAAATCATTTTTATGACGAATTTTACTTAGTACAGTCAAGACATATATTAGATTGACTTTAGCAAGTCATCACAACAAATACGTAAAGGGACCAAGTGCTTGGATCTATTTTGTTAGGCTCTTAACATACATACGTGTCCGCCAAGCTGGTCGGCGTAGGGATAATATCAAAAACTGGATAGTAGTTAGTTTGCAGCGATGGTGCAGAGTGGCCTTGACTAGGATGAAAATTTGCGAGTGAATTGGAAAAACTGACATTCGACACGTGTCTTGTCTACAGAGGAAGTGATGATTATTCCTAAATGTCTACCTAGGTAAATAGAACGACAAATCTGATTGGATTAGTTTCTTTCAGCTGCATCCAATCAGATAACGGAGTGGGAGATACTGTTTTGGCTAGCTACGTGTAGATATGCCAAGGGTCTATGTGGAACGAAGTGGATCGACAACCCTTGGCTAGCGAAGATGGAGACAACCCATTGTCGCTAGCCACGGGTGACAATCGTCTACGCTCCTTTATCACCCGTGGCCGCTGAGATTTCATCGTTTTTCATGAGTACGCATAAACAAAAATACGTCATCAACAATACAATGTAACAATCTGCTACATATCAGTGAAAGTGCCCGTTTTATCGATCGATAAGTGACTGTGTTTGAAAAAGAAACTTTGATTGGCTAATTCAAACAGCGGGAAAGGTCATACTGGAGCACAATGGCAAAACAATTTTATTTGTGCTCGTAGTGATTGGTTAAGTAGGTTTATGCATATTCATGCGAAACGAAGAAATCTCAGCACAGGGGGACACGGTTGATACAGGAGCGAAGCGGATTGTCCCCCGTGGCTTGCAACAATGGAGGCAGCCACGCACGCACTAACATTTACATGCGTTATAAGTCGAGACAAAAGTAGTTAACATTTTTTGTATATCATCCAAGCACTAAATCTTTCTTACAGTTTACTTTACAAATGTGTAGTTAACATAAAGCTCGTAACTTTATAAATATAGGTCGTTTTTTTATATTAAAATTCAATAAAATACGTAAACTGTCCCTTTAAAAGAAAATGGTTAAAACCGTAATAGGTCTTTTTGTACTATAAATTGAAATGTATATCAGTCTTTTCCTTGCTAATTTCTCCAAAACGTATTTGTCTTTTCAGTAAAATGAAAGTATTTTCAACTTAGACGAAAAAAAAAAAAAATCTTGTGATGTGCATTGCACAGCAACATTTCTGGTTTGTTGGGCTAAGCCGACTTTTAAGGTGTTTTGCCTTGTATCTTTAGTTACTTTTTGTTGATCAATGAGAATAAAGTGTCTTGCCTTGTGGCTTTAGTAACTTTTTGTTGATCAATGAGAATAAAGTTTCTTGCCTTGTGGCTTTAGTCACTTTTTGTTGGGCAGTGAGAATAAAGAGTCTTGCCTAAAGATATAACACAGCACCCAACCCAGTCTGTTTTGGAATCAAGCCCTATACTTCTACGTAAGAGTCCATGCCGCTAACCAGTGAGCTACCGTGGGGAAAAAAGTACGGATAACAGTTTTTGTTTCTTCAATATTACAACTGGCTCTTTTAAATATAATAATATAGGTTGTTTACTTTTTTTCAAGGAATTACCTCTCCCGAGTTGGTAAACAATACAGAGTGAAAACATATGAAATCTTTACTAATCTGTATCTGATAATAGTCATGAATGAAAACTAGATAGTTTCCTATATTTTATATAAATAAAAATTTATATCAATTATTTGCAAAACATTTCTTTACAATTAGTTTAAACTGAGAAAGAAAAAGAAAAGCTCTTTCAGTAACATACTGTATAGCACAATATTTACTATATGGCGAGGCAAACCCTTGTCCGAAAGGGGAGGTTACTTATACAATACACAGCTATGAAATTGCCTTTGACACCATGTTTCTATACAAAGTGTCATCCTTGTACTTTGTTTCGGAAGCTTGATAGATCTATTGTATCGTACAAAATACATCGCTGGGAAGGTAGAACAGACGACAGTGAAATCACATATGGCGGGCCTATAATAAAGTCAAAGCTAAGTATTTACAATGTTATATTTTTTCATGGAGCTGTTGTAATGAATGGAGATGAGAGTACATTTCGGACAACGAAACATTTAAAACTTATATTGTCTACACTGTTACTGATGATTTTATATCAGAGTCACAACGGCTCAGTGGTTAAGGCGTTAGACTCGTGACGAGAAGAGTGCGGGTTCGATTCCCACCATAGGATCAGCCCGGACCGGCTACTGTGGTGTGTCCTTCGGCAAGCACTTGACTCAGCTTGCCTCGAGACGATATAACCTGCATGCGTTGCTATGCCGTAAAATACCAAACTAAACCAATCATTATATATCAGCATCTGTGTCATTATATATCAGCATCTGTGTCTTACTGACCGCTCGGAAAAAAAAAGGTGTCATGGCGACACAATAGCATTACTACTCTTTCAAATTTAGCATTTTTCTTTCGAAAACAAATAGTGATTGACACAGGACTTTAAATTTTGTGGTAAAAAGTTTAAGAACAATTTGGCAAAGGAAGTTAGAGTTATTTACCCGCGCATTTCGGAGAGAAAGCGGTGATTATGAGATCATGCATGTCAGTTCCTGCGTTACAATGTTACGCAACTCCTCCTACACTGTTCAAAGTAGAAACTTCAAACCTTGTGACATGACTGGGGTGGTCTATAGATGTGTACAACAGTTTTAGAATTCCGATACATCCCCTGGGAGTAGGGAAATGGAGGGCAGGGGGTGTTTCATAAATTTAAACAACTCCCAAATTGTGAGAAGTGTGTGTGTGTGTGTGTGTGTGTGTGTGTGTGTGTGTGTGTGTGTGTGTGTGTGTGATCATTGACCTAAGAGTCAACACACCTCAGATGTGGGTCTGAATGAGACCCCTTGGTCATGACACAGAGGCATACAGTTGTGGTCCGTGGTCATAAGTTACAAACCATTGTTTTCCATTTCCTATAATTCTCTATTCACTTAGTGGGCATGAAACGACGAATTCTTATTTGCAACTAAAACTGGCCCATGGGTCTATTCTCACACACAGGGATTTGACCCTAAGGGCAGAAATATCGGAGATGGGTGGTACAAAGCAGGGAAGTGCAGGGGTATTTTTTTGTACAAACTCTCAGTTGGATTAGAAATTGTATGAGTAATATTGTTTACGTAGGTACATAGGTAACAGACTCGCTCTTATCCAAACTCCCTGCCACTACCAGCGCATTAAATGGATTGGTCACCGGTACCCTGGAAAATGTTATGCGTGTGTTGACTGACATATTGTTTTTTCAGTAAATATGTATACTTTTGAATGAACAAAATACTGCGTACCTTTTGTCTCGGCAAACAAAACGTAATGTAGTCACATAAAAATTACATCATTATGACCTCATTATGAAGATGGTAAATGGGTGAACTCCTCAAGACCAATTAAACTATGATATGAAGTGTAATGACGGTACAGTTTTTGATATATGTAGCATACATGCAAATACAAAATCTTCACACGTAATCTTAATCTTGTTTAAGCCCAAGCCATCTGTCCGTCCGCCTGTCTGTCCGTCCATAACTCTACATCCTCCTAAATCCTTGGGTGGTAATTCACTAAACATGTTACAAAGTTGCCTATGTGGGAGAAATCTTTGAGTGGGATATAATTTTTTGCGTCCTCATAGGCGGTTCCGGGGAAGGGTCAAAAGTCAAATATTTGTTAAAATTGCAAATACAGCAACAATTTGAATATTTCTTGTTCAAATTTATACATGTACTCATGCAGTCTCCGCAGAAATATACTGTATGGAACGGATTTTTGGGTCATGGTCCTGAAAGGAGTGTGAGGGGGAGGGAATAATGGTGGTGAAGGAGAAACGTAATAAAAAATGTTGATATTTACCACGGCCAGCCAAAGTAGTAGCTATTGTTACCAATGAACTTTCCCAGTACTGAAAACCTCATCTCTAGAGCCACAACCATACGGGATCGATAACAATTTTAATGTCATGTGCATGTACATATTCCCATCATATTTCAGAGTATGTCTCTAACGATGTAGGAATAAGTTACGTACAATCACTACGAAAACAAATACAGTCGCACACATACGGATAGGATGAAACAATCTTTGCTTTATTTTGAATTTTAAAGGCAAGGATGGGCTATACCTTACTGAGGCCAAACTGAAAAAGCTGTATTAAATTTTTTAATCAACAATGCTCTTACATATACATTGATATCCGTCAAAAACATTCCCAAATTATACATTCTTTTACAGGAAAATGTTAAGGATGACACCCCCCCCCCACACACACACACATTTATTATTTATATTCTTCTTAAATAGGGCATTTGTTTGTAATTCACTTAACCCACAATATTAGAAGATCCTCGGAAAAAACCCAGCCCTAGAATTTTCTGTGTTTCTAAAACCCGCATCCCCGCGCTTCCACGTTTTGACCTCAATTCCGAAGTTTGAGTCTATTGGGTAGGTCCCTGGTGGTAAGGACTGCCACAGGGGCAAATGTCAATTGTGTATGTACATTTATATTTTCATGCCCAATAAATATTTACATGATCATAATGTGGGGATCTCGATAGTTTTGAAGCCAGGGCATAATCCTTGCGGGGTTAGGATGAACCCTGGGGTAAATATCAGTTGTGTGTATACGTGTGTCTTTTCATGTTCAGTAAGATTATACATGATTACTGGATGAAGATCTCAATAGTTTTGATGCTATGATCAAGGGGATAAGGGGATAAATACGTAGAGGGGAGGGATGGACCTAGGGGTCAATGTCACTTGTAAGTATACATTTTTCTTTTCATGCCCAATAAATAAATATATGATTATGGGGTGGGAATCTCAATAGTTTCAATGCTATAACGCAGGGAATAAGTTCCTGGTTGTAGAAAAAGACCATGGGACTTCAGTCATGGGGTCCCAGTCTGGCATGTCTTGACATTTGCATCATTGATCGCATATACCACTTCTCAGACACGTTAAACACAGCTCAAGAGTAATTATAAATTTATATAAATTCACCTCTATCCCCCATAGCCTCATCCCCAAAATGCTGGCACATTCTAAAACCATAGGACTATCATGGACCCAAGTTTTACACGTCTAGTTTTAACGGGGTAGGAGGAGTTCAAGGGCATTACGACGTTTGTACGTACGTACGAACTTTACGGACGGATGAACTGTATAAAAGTATCTCCTCGCTTTTTTGTCAGCGCGGGGGATAAAAAAAAATATATATAAAAAAAAAATTGGCAAACAGTATTTTCAGAGAAAGACAAAACTAGTGCCAAACCAGTATATAGAGTTCTCAGAAAATTCGGAAATAAAACAAAATCAGCGCAAAGTCTCAAACTGAGCCGCCTTTTGCTTTATTTTTATTAACGACAATTCGGTGCGTTTCTCGGTTTAGTCATCCTTCCGAGAAAAGTCCAGGAGTACGTTATACATGCTGGAGGAGCAGTGCACGTTAATAGAACGTGTCAGTGTCATGGATATGAAATAATGTGGGGTTGAAAGAGATACAAACAGGTCTATATTAAAGAATAAACTGTCCAAACACGTCGCAGATGATTGCATTGTTTTTAAATACAATGTCTAAACCACATGGCTGTTTGTGCACGTGCGGGTACTTGCGATGGATGATTCCGTTTCAGTTTATGGGTGCGGATGTTTAAACTTCGTAATTGTAAACTACCCCTTTATTTGAGTGTTTAACAATATAGCTAATTGGGAGTCTTGTATTCACTGCGCTGACTGAGTGACATTTGATAAATTAATGAACCTTAGGTTGCTTTAAGTCTAATACCCAAATTCCCATTTGAGGAGTTCAAACTGTGCTGCCTACACTTACCGACGTCAGTGAAACAGTTCAGACTAATGCAGAGAGAGAGAGAGAGAGAGAGAGAGAGAGAGAGAGAGAGAGAGAGAGAGAGAGAGAGAGAGAGAGAGAGGACACACTTTAGCTAGATATGCTGTAGCGTTTGGCACATGCTTAGATTAAAGAATATTATTTTCTGGGATGATTTGTGTTTAGGTCAGGGTTATTAGTAGCTGAATTCATATCAGAATTATTACTTCCGGGTCAGTACGTACGCATGTAGTCCCAGTCTAGTTTTAGAGTATTTTTTTCCTTCAGTTTTGGTACTGATCCTTGACTTGTATGTAGGCATTTCTGGTACTGATTTGCAGGAAAGTGTTTATTCTTTAGACTATGAGGATTATGGTTTGATTGTCCGTGTGTATTTAAGTCACATTTTATTTACACATGGTAATAACTGTTTACAGTTGATGACAAAATTGACAAGGTTTAACTTATTGTTAATGCTCTTTCATTAATACCCTTTACTTACTTATATATTATAGGGATCGTACATGCTTTGATAGATTCAGCAGTGTGCCGTAACACAAGAGGACGGTCTGAATGTGAAGGCGAAGCCAGGGTGGGAGTGGGGTGGTTTCAGGTCTTTCTCAATTTTTGGCACACGTTTGAACTTAGTATACCGAGTATAATTATTATTTCTTCATTTGTAATTATCAAATAAATGAATGTACACATTTTATACAAAACTCAGTTATATAAAACGAACACTGTATGAAATTGGCACGTGCAAAAGATTTATGCTTAGTTGGTTGCTTGATTTTCAACTTCACTTTCAGCACTTTATTTGGCTATATCATGCCGAGGAAATGGGATCTAAGTGTCTATTCCAAGGACACACCGATGAAGCCAACCCGAGCTAGCCTGGTCGGTATCGAACCCGAGACTCTTGGATCACGAGTCCAACGCTCCACCAACTTAGCTACCGCGGCTGCCTGGAAGGCCTTTGAAACACTGTGATCTCTCGGTATTGGCGACAATAGTGCTCTGGCGGATCATGTAACACTTCAATTTTTCATATTTAATTGTTCAGACTTTATATTTATTGCGCTGAGACGACAGTGTTAATAAATATAACTATTCCTTCACTATATCCGGAGTTCTGCAATCTACGTTGGAGGAAATACAAGAGTTGGTTGGTTGGTTGGTTTATATTCAACAACATTTTCAGCACTGTATTGGCTATATCATGCCGAGAATGAGAGAGATAAGTGCCTTTCCCAAGGACACACCGAGGCAAACGACCCGGGCTGGCCTGGGAGGTACCGAACCCGCAACCCTTTGATTAAGAGTCAGACGCTCAACGAACTGAGATACCGAAGCTTCCAAACGAGGGAAAATAACTCGATTGACCTTATGAAGTTACCGGTGCTCTGTATGTAATTTTATAAAACACTCTAGTTCTAGAACTTAAAAAAAATAAACCATTGCAATTAAAGTGTGGGGACGTACTATTTGATACAAAAATATATTTCTATGCAAAAATATAAATACTAATATCACCAGAAATTTCCCAGAAAAAGCATAGTTTTCTTCATTGTATACTACTAAAACTATTGCAGTAAAATAGGAAAATATTTTTTTTTCTTTAGTTTCTTCTCTCTTTTTTTGGGTGGGGGGAGATCAATTAGGAAATGCAAAATATACTTACGACAACCCATTAACAAAGAACTTTTCCGTAATGTAATCCTTGCAGTTGGAATTCTCAAATGCAAGGTAGAATTTATACTCTTTACTGAGCATTTCAAAACATCGGTTAGAGTCTTGCCTGGGACACCTATGAGCACCACAACCACCATATATATCCACCTGAATGTATTTCGCCAGCTCATCGGCAAATTCACGACGGCCGTTCCTGGCACCACAGTTTGACACAAACCATGCCACCTTTTTCGTTTTACCGACAGCGTAGCTCTTGTTTTGCGGTAAAGTCTTAACACTTTCGTTATAACGCACAAATTTCTCATAAGGGGCAACTATGTCAGAATCGTGTCTATAACTTGCGGACCAGTTATAAATATTTTCAAAGCCGTTCAGTCCAGGGGTATGATATGGAGATTCTAGCAAAAATAGGATCCAGATCTGACTTTTCGGTCTTTGGAACCAAGGGCGTGTTTGCGAATGTTGAAACAAAATGGCATCGGCTTCCGCTGCCTTGTTACGATCTTGTATCAAACTACACGTGTTAACTTTACATTTTTGTTCTTTGAAAGTGTCTTGACCTGGTTTGACCTGCCAATTTCCAAGACCACTGTACAAAAGAATTTGCTTCAAAGACACTGTTTCGTTCTTCGTCTGCTTTTCCTCGATCCATTTGGGTTTGTATTCCAGCTGCGCAACTATCCTATCGTCGTCAAACAGTTCCTTGTCCGGCCATACAACTAATCTCTTCTTCTTTGCTTCTGGCGGTTGGATGGAATTTATTGCAACGGTGAAATTTCTCAAAACATGCACGTTTAATCCATGGAGAGTCATATGTATGTCAAACCGCTCATATGGCATCAGCGGTTTGTGGATCTTACTATGTTCTGAATTATCAGCATCAAAATTGCGGCCCCAGGGATGGGCGTTCGAATTGTAAATCCATAAACTTCGATTGTAAAAATTAAAGATGATTAAGAAAAAGACGCACAAGGTGATGAACCATGTAACCGCTTTGATCAACGTTACCCGCATGGTGGGGTTCCTTCTTGAACAATGAAACGACCGTTGATGCTATCCTCGTCTACCTGAAATGATGCATTGTCCGGCGCGATCATCTACTCTTTTACCGGCACATTTTGCATATAGTACCTGAAAAATAGAAGAAATGTATTAAAACCCCAAGAAGTATTCCAACATGTACATTGGTAAATGGTCCCTCCATTCGAGGTTGGTGCTTTGTCTGTTACAGCAAATTCATCCAGGTAAAAAATCGCATAAGAAGACGACGAGTCTACTTAACACAAATTGTTATACAGTGAGGTAAAAGCTAAATAAAGTTCAAATTAAGTTTACATTTACGAGTGTGTGATTTACATGTACAAATCACAATGCTCCATATCGTTCCATTTCCGGATAAAATGCACTTGAAGATCTCTTATATAACAATTGTTAAGAGGAAAGCGTTACATCCCGAAAGGCTGTGTCATTAACGACTGATTATGATGAGAGTCCGTGTATGTCCAGTTTCTGGTCCTGGACTCTCATTTCTTAATCATGGTTTTACTATTTTGTGTATAGTGGACTCCCAAATTTTGAAAAAATGTGAACTTCTATTTTCAAAACCCCAGAGAGCACTATTTCATTATATCGTTTCAAAAAATAGTTCCGTCTTGATCTGTCCTCAATACCGAGAAAGGATGCGCATATCCATCACAGTGGTGTTTGTAAACAGATGACATACAACTGTATCGCATTTGCTAGCTGACGGCGCTTGAGTGTTGTTGTGTTCACTAATATATATTATGGTCTGAGTTTATATCTTACCTAAGGCCGGCGACACCTATGGACATCATTTTAATGTGACAACAAGACACATTGCTTAGGAACAGCTGGGTGATTGCGACTGACGCAGATGGTATATTGCAAGTTTTGTTTTGTTTTTGTGTGTTTTAACGGCACTTTTAAGACATTATTGACTATATCATGCCGAGGAAATGGGAGCTAAGTGTCTTTCCCAAGGACACACACTGAGGCAGCCGACCTGGGCTGGCCTGAGCGGGTATCGAACCTGCGATCCTTGGATTACGAGTCCTATGCTCTACCAACTGCACTACCTCGTCTCCTTTATATATTATTATTGAGAGATTGATTGATTGATTGATATTCCAACTTGATTTGAATTATTTAACTCAGAGGAATTTATTAGATAGATAGATAGATAGATAGATAGATAGATAGATAGATAGATAGATAGATAGATAGATAGACAGACAGACAGACGTATATAGATTGATAGACAGACAGACAGACGGATAGATAGATATAGATAGGTAGATAGATAGATAGATTGATAGATAGAGAGATGAATGAACGCGTATATGGATAGACAGTATTAGATGTGTGAGACTTTATTGTCGTAAGAAATAAACTGCTAAAAATAAATATAATAAAAAATAAAAAATAAAAAAAATTAACAAATGGAAACTTTGCATTCTTTTTAAATCAAGTTTCTGCTTTATTCAGTAACAATCCCTTTTTTGTCCAACTGCAATAATGTCAGGGCTTAGAAAAACTACTCATTCTCTCGTCCTGACCAGGTACAAATTGGCCGGACCGAGTAAAAGTTTACTACGTACTCGTCCCTGGGCCGAGTAGATGCAGATTCGCACCTTGAGAATAAATCTGAGTGCATATTCTACCCTTAACAAGCTTCAAAGTTCAACATTTACAGTGACACTTTTCAGTAATTTAGGCGTCATGTTGATGCGGAGTTAAGTTTCCATTGTAACGAGCCATCCCACATTATGTAATAACATTTCACAAGAAAATGTTGCCAGCTTACATTCGATATGAGTATTTTATCTGTCTCAGCTGATTCCCACCAACTTTCACACAGTGCGTGTTGTTATAATCGATTTATAAAGCGTATAATATCGAGACAACATCTGATTGGTCGAAATCTAGTTGGGGTAATGACTTTGAAATGTTCCAATTCGTTTGGCCAATCAGCAATCTTCTTTTTTTTATGGGGCCCGTGTACAGCTCTCTAGAATGGAAGTTTGACCAAAATGGACCATTTAGTACGGAAGTTGGTGGAAATTGAGACAGTTGGAATTATTCTTTCAAATGGAAAGTACTTGCATTTATCCATTTATCTGTTGAAAAGTAATTACATACTTTTATAAATATCTGCTGGCGTCTTTACTTTTGCGTGACAATATATTGCCGTATGTACTCGCGTATAGTACGGGTCCAAATACAAACACCATTGACCCTGATCTGCCGTCGCATAATGCGCCGGCAGATCAGGGTCTATGTTGTTTGTTCTACTTATTAATCCTTACAAACTCCAAAGTATTATTAAAAATACGAATGATCTGGGGCAAGCGTAATAATGTCTAACCAGACGAAAATCATAAAATTTTGACATTATCTGTTTTTTTTTTACTTCTCCCATATCTAACTCATAAAGATGTGTGATAGCTCTTTGAAAAGGAAAACGATGATACGTACATTACTGAACAGTTTCACTGTAAACGCGAATACCATTAAGAAATCAGGGCTATTTGTGCAACTAAATTTTCTCTAGTTATAAATATTGTCCTTATGATATGTTTATCAAGGGAGCCATCTATTAGAACATAATATTTTCATGGTTTTGACCCATTTTAGGATCAAGTTTGCCTGTGGTTCTTTAGTGAAAGCGTAAGCAGTGTAATAGAGAAGTGTACTGTTCTGAGTATAATGAGGACAGGGACGAGTAACTCTTACAACTCACCCGTCCCAGGGAAGAGTACCTGGGAAATATTTTCCTGAGCCCTGAATGTAGTTTTATTTATTTATTTATTTATTTATTATTATTATTATTATTATTATTGTTATTATTATTATTATTATAACATTAATTAAGTCCTCTTAAGTTCAGCTATATAATAAAGTTACTGTAAGTGCACTAATTTTCGCGCAACCCTGCCTTTTGAACCATTTCGCACAATCAAAAATTTTCGTAAGCGACTTTTGTTGTGTGCACATCTGTAATTAATTATAAATTTTGTGCTGGACATAAATTCCTGTACATAACATAAACACAACCAATCTACATAATATAAACACAACCAATCTACATAATATAAACACAACCAATCTACATAATATGAATACAACCAATCTACATAATATAAACACAACCAATCTACATAATATAAACACAACCAATCTACATAATATAAACACAACCAATCTACATAATATAAAGACAACCAAACGTATTTGGGCAGATATCAGTACTAAGAGTAACTCTGGGTGAAAGAATATGAAAATGTAAATATGGTATGTGACAACTGTTGTTAAAAGGTTGTTTCGAACTTCATTCTGTATCGCAGAGATCCACGACAGGATGTAATTAGACAGTCCCTTCACTTGCCCGCAGAAAGGGGCTTGTATACAAATGTTTTGTGTCCTGTTTCTCGTAAACTATTTGACTCATAATAAATCAGTAACTAACCATTATAGCTAATAGATAAAGGTAACATGGTAAAATAGCAGGATGCTTTATTCATATCGAATTAATTGTTTTCATCCAATAGAAAAGGAAATATTCGAGTTTCTATTATATCATCAGTAACTAATTGAAAATAATAGAATACTCCCAGTGCATGACAATCGGAACATCACTCGGCCATTTCCATAAAGTTATGAAATAACCTCGGATGTAGTTGTACGAATACACGTACATTTTATGGGCAATGAGCATGGGTCATAACACATTTTGCAAACACACATGTTAACACATTTTTACGAAGAATTTCACTTAGTTCAAATTACAATCAAGACATATAATATATTTACCTTATCAAGTCATCATAACAAACAAAGTAAAGGGGCCGAGTGTTACACCCTTAACATACATACGTATCTACTGAACTGGTTGTCATAGTGATAACATCCAAAATTGTATAGTAAATCGCCCGATAGCAGAGGCGCTTACTTAGCGGCGATGGTGCAGAGGGTTGCCATGTAAATAAAAGTTGTTCCGAATATAGTTCTTAATAGCGGCAAATCCAAGGTTTCTTTATCGACTTGACGGAAGATGCCTAGGATGTTCCGATTGAGTACAGTAGTGGTTTTTTTTTTTTTTTTTTTTTTTAAATTTTTTTTTATAAATCGGAACACTTTCGACTTGTATGCAGCTATTATGTTCGCAGATAAGGCAGAAATACTCCGATGAGCAAAAAAGAATAATTGTGTTTTTTTTCCCGAAGAGTGGTAGTCGTATCTCCAACATATAACTTATGCTTGGGATAGTAAATTCGTTAATTTTTGTTTCCAGGGCAATGGAGACACTTTACATGTTTTAATTACCATCTTGCCACCTACCCACTCTACCGTCAACACAACATGAAAACCGATGCCCCCACACTCGTAAGTCCGTGCGTATATGAACGTACAAATATATGTACATCGTATGTATGTATGTATGTATGTATGTATGTATGTATGTATGTATGTATGTATGTATGTATGTATGTATGGACGGATGGATGGCCATACGAATGGAAGTGTATAGATGGATGGATGCTTGCATGAATAAACGAGAGAGAGAGAGAGAGAGAGAGAGAGAGAGAGAGAGATTATTATTTAATTACAAATTATATAAAGACCAGATTCCAATCGATATGGATCTTTAAGTAAGTAATGCTCTGGAACGACCTAATCCCTCTCGTGTATTATCAAACAGTACAAAAAGAATGTATACAATACTTTAATGATCTTTAGCCAAACTGTATCTGATAAATCCAAGGGATACTGTACACATTTAGAACCATTCTGAGTTTGAGCGTGTACACACTGTACACATTTAGAGCCATTCTAAGTTTGAGCGTGTACACACTGTGCACATTTAGGGCCAGTATGAGTTTGAGCGTGTACACATCTAGAACCATTCTGAGTTTGAGCGTATACATACTGTATACATTTAGAGCCATTCTGAGTTTGAGCGTGCACACATTTAGAGCCATTCTGAGTTTGAGCGTGTACACATTTAAAACCATTCTGAGTTTGAGCGTGTACACATTTAAAACCATTCTGGCTTTGAGCGTGTACATACTGTATACATTTAGAGCCATTCTGAGTTTGATCGTGTACACATTTAGAGCCATTCTGAGTTTGAGAGTGTATACATTTAAAACCATTCTGAATTTGAGAGTGTATACATTTAAAACCATTCTGAGTTTGAGAGTGTACACATTTAAAACCATTCTGAGTTTGAGCGTGTACACATTTAGAGCCATTCTGAGTTTGAGAGTGTATACATTTAGAACCATTCTGAGTTTGAGAGTGTATACATTTAAAACCATTCTGAGTTTGTGAGTGTATACATTTAAAACCATTCTGAGTTTGAGAGTGTATACATTAAAAACCATTCTGAGTTTGAGCGTGTACACATTTAAAACAATTCTGAGTTTGAGCGTGTACATATTGTACACATTTAGAGCCATTCTGAGTTTGAGCGTGTACACATTTAGAGCCATTCTGAATTTGAGCGTGTACACACTGTACACATTTAGAACCATTCTGAGTTTGAGAGTGTGTAAAATGTTTACCCAGGTTTACGATTGATCGAAGATATCGGAACGCTTGTTCGCGTGTAGCAATTAGCAACATCAAGAGGTTTGAGAGTTGGAGTGTTTTTCTTAGTTACGTATTTTAACTCTTTACAATCGGCCTTTATAAGTAATGTAAAATTGGAATATATTGATTTTTTTCTTAGTTACGTATTTTAACTCTTTACAATCGGCCTTTATAAGTAATGTAAAATTGGAATATATTGATTTTTTTTCTTCTTCAATTCAACATTATGGGTTGTAGTATGAATTCGACATAATGGCAACAAAATAAATAAATAAACTAGAATAAACTAGTGGGCACTGCTATAAAACCAAAAACCAGTACGGTGGACATTTGTTTATTAAGAGACAATGCTAGTTCCCAGGTCTGTTTTGGAAAGACTGCAAATGAAAGGGTTTCTGATATTTTAAAAGTGAGTTTTTTTTGACAAAAAGAATACTTTTTTTTCTACAAATGCTAATCGAAAATGAGCCACTCCATAATGAATATCATATACCATATTGGCCGGGCTTTTGAATAACAACATGAATGAAAAGTGTTATAAATAAAGTAAAATAAAATGATATAGCATTGTTTCAAAAAGTCTCGGAAGTATATATATCTTTGCACTCTGATTTTTGAGACATTTTCAACATGCGGAAGGCGGGATCTGACATCACCCCTCAAAACTGATGAGGAAAACCCGGTAGATTATGCTTGTTTATTACTTCCTAGATGAACTTCTACTCCGTTTACAGCATGAAAAATAATTACTACTGGTGCTTTGAGTTTTTGTTTTCTTTTGTTTTAGTTTGTAAAACGAAATTTTGCCACGAGATTAAATGAACAAGAGGAACTACGATGGCACACCATTTGCAAGATGTAGTATAATTTATTTTCGTGGGTCTCAATTTTCGTGGTTTTGTAAAAACATTTTCGTGGGTACTTAAATTCTTGGTTTTGCCTGTCAGAGGTTGCATATTTGTACGTATTTAATTTCGGTGATTAACCTCTACAAATACCCCAAATAAAGAATACAAAAGAACAAAACTATGACGATAACAAACGACGGTCACTTCAATGGTTAAAACAATACTACCACCTGTATGAGCACAAATCAAACACCTGTCAAGATAAATCACTTACACGCAGCATCAAAGGGAGCCGACGCAGCCAACAACTCAGCTAATCGGTTATTAAAGTACATATGTATGATCTCTTCCTTAAAACACGGTCCTTACTTTATGAAGACCATGGCGTTCACACAGTGGCTGAAGAGTGTTAAAATTCAACTTTGATCCAGTCGGTTTGGATAATGTCATCATTCCACATGTGAACCGAACACGTGACCAGCTGCCACTTGCTCAATGCAATTTGCAAGCAGTGTCAAAATTGTAGGGGTTCAGAGTCCATCAGAGTGCGAAGATGCTAACTAAATTGAAAAACAACGGAATCACTCCTTTGTTTGAGCCTGCCTCATGTACGAATAAACTTCAACCACTTGACTTTACTTAAAGCCTCGTCCAGCAAGACAGTTCATGCTGAATGGATAATTGCGGCTCACGCCAAAATGTGTGAATGATCGGACCTACTTATACGTGGCTTTATGAATACTGGACTTGTTTAATTCAACCATTTTAGGTTTATTTACCCGGCAAACATTAGTGTGTACCAACTGACGTGGTTGACGCAATGCTGATTCAAAAATCAGTAAAGTGTGAGATTCAATAATCAGCGGCAGTTAGTGTACATACGGTGTTTCATTAGTAATTGTGCTTCGAGCAATAGTTAAGTATTTTACAGTCATGTTGTTCATTGGGATTAAGCATTGCATGGATAAAATAAGACTTGCTTTCACAAGGATTTAAATTTTTTTGACAACAGTTTCACCTGAATGAAGATTCGATTTGGATAAGTATTAAATCTAATTTTCATTTATAGTATCATTTCTTATTTTTTCTTTCATTTTCAGTAATATCAGTGTTTGAGTACCTTATACTTTCTGTCGTTTCTCTCTATCCTTGCTTATCTCACAACATATCGATTTAAGGCAGTGAGTGGAAATTACAGCTACCGGATACTGTATAGATACATATATATTGAAACAAGATATAAAATGCTTTAGGATTCTTTTTTTCCAAGGGTTAAAATAAAACAAAGACGTGTAAAAGATTATATTTGTTACCATATTACAGAAACGACGCTATTTAACAAATAGTTTTGTTGATCTCTAGGAATCGAACAGTAGAATATCAGAGGGGTGTGTGAGGGGGGCGGGTGGGCCTTCTTTATCATATGTTGGGTCTTTAAAGTCGTGATTCAGGGCAACAACGAAATCCCCGAAAATTGGTACACAACAAAAATTAGTGATACTACAGTACCCGCTTTTTGGAATTGACCTTTATCAGACTAAGAGCAATTTTAATTAGGTTAAGTTGAGAGTGGGAATTATTTTAGGTCCTATTTCATTTTGATTATATGTATATTCATTGAAAAAATCTACCAGGAGCGTCAGTTAATGATTTGTAATAAAATCATAACATAATGTAGTTTACATTTCCATTAATGATCAAGTGACAAGCATATTACAATAGATGTTATTTCATCAAATAAATAAAAGCTATGGGCCCTTTCTTGCGAGGAAATGGAATACGACACAGCTTTCCTCCCCTTATATACTAAAGTCATTTGTTTTGCCTCCAGAGCATTAATATTACGTTTTGTGTGATATTTTCAGCACAGACGGGTCTTGTTTTTAGGCCGTTTTGCTTAAAACAATTCATCAACCCGCGCGTCAAGGATTTCATTCACAACTGCCATTAAATCGTTTCCACGGAGGGTTTGTAGCCGGCTCTCCAACTACTACGTATTTATGAACAAGTGATCTCCAATATCACCGCGAGCATGTCTCAATACGAAAATAAACGCGACCCATTCCACTCCATCCGCCGCGCGCTTTGTGTAAGGGAACCCCGAAGACTTATTGTCAGATTTCGCAACATCAGTAGCAACAATGTCATTATACCTGAAACCGTCAGGTTGGCATTCACAATTGTTTTGAGCGGCGGCAGAGGACAAGAGGCGGACGCAAACGGTACAATCGTGAAAAACCTGGGCCGCCCCACTGTCAAGAATATAAATGTTAAGCTCTAGGGCAATAAGCTGGCGTGCATCGACGAAGCAGACATTTGGAGCGTTTACAAAGATCTTTCGATGACTAAAAAAGAGGACCAACGCGGCCTACCAGGGCATCTAGAACGAGAACACTTCTATAATACGAGTCGGCGCTGGCAATGCCGTTGCCGCCACCCAGCCCTATGCGTCTATAGCTGTCGCACTTGAGAATATCTTCTTTGTCATGTTCGGCTTCTAGCAGCTAAATGCTCACATGCCATGCTACCAGTGCGGCCTTTCAGACCACCTCACATCTGAGCTGACGTTTAACGACTTCGGCAGAGTGATCAAGAGCATTAACAAAGGGGTGAGCTACATTATCAGTGGTATCTCTCTGGAGTTCGACGTCGTGTCCCACGCAGATATCGCGCGCATGATAAGGCAGCAGTACACGCAGGGTGGTGTTAAACAAGAGAGAAGATACATGGAACATCCACCTGAACACGCCGGCAAAGAGCATACAGGCAATCGTCAGTGCTCTTCAAGAACGTGACACAAAGCGCAGAGTTGGCACGCGACACTAAATATTTCCACAGTTAACTTATCGACAAGGTGTCGGTGACGATCGAGGAAGTTCCAAACCAAATCTATGCCCATGGGTAGGTGCGATACTAGCAGTAGGAAGAGGCCCTAAAAGTAATATCGAGGGAGTCCATCAAGGATGCAAAGCTGCCGTTGACTGATGTTGGTGCCTTTTACCAAAACCGGTTTGCCATTGTTATCGACATGAAGAGAGAGAGAGAGAGAGAGAGAGAGAGAGAGAGAGAGAGAGAGAGAGGGAGAGAGAGAGAGAGAGAGAGAGAGAGAGAGAGAGAGAGAGAGAGAGAGGATGTCACTGTGGCCTGGCGTCAAGCGGAGTCCTATGAAAATTTCTTTAAAAAATGAAAGTTTTGGCAAGCTCCTTCCACGCACAGACCCGTCAGTGTCCTGCCTGTTTATTTCCACCGGCGATTTGGCGTACTGTGGCAGCATTATTTTGTATGCTGTATACGAGGCTAAACTGGGGGCCAGGATGACTGCTTGGTTGGGCTCGTCTCTGCTTAGCTTGTACATGGCGGTCGTGAGCCACTTTCTACACATACATAACTGCGAGCAACTTGCGACGGATTTAGAAGGTTTTCACTCATCCTGGCGTCTCTAACAAGCATCAGCAGCCACCTCTACTAAAGGTGCAGCCCGGTATTAGCACCAATTGCACCTGGTACGATAACATACAGGCATGTTAAAGAAAAAAAATAACAAATGATGAGTACGACAGCGGAACCGAAGTTGGAACCGTGAGATGTGCCGAAGTCGGAACCGTCAGCTTTACCAATGTCGGAACCGTCAGCGCTACGGTTTCAGGAAGTGGCACAAGTCACTAAGGTTAAAAGCCAGGTAGAGTTGCTTCTGATAAAATACATGCTACGATGATAATACAACGCCGGGCTGTGAAAAAAAGCTGACATTCACGCCGCTCCAGTACGGGCAGCGATGGCTGAACGAGTGCAAGATAACGCGATGCCATCTGATATTCCATGGGTCGGCCTAGCTTTGGCGGCAGGCCTTGCTTACGTCTTATTCCGCGGCTCACCGCCCCTAGAGTGGCAGCAAAAAACAGCTGGCCCTTTGGAACGACAAGCGCAGCAGGTGCCAGCAGCAGCTATTAGACACATGCCCAACCCTTTTCATATGGACTAGTAGAAAGCAAGATGTTTACACCACCGTGCGCCAACGACATAGGAAACCTCCTTTAGAACAGTACTTGGTGGCCTTGAGGTTGGGTATACAATCATTGCTAAAAGCTTGTTAAAAATGAAACCGGCTTGTTAAAAATGAAACTGGCTTGAGCCGAAGCACGTCGTCGACTTAGAGCAGGTCTGCGCAGACAACAACGTGACCACGGACCTTATCTTGCAGCTTGTATACAACAAGGTTTCTCTGAACAGCCTTACGGATTTCCTGCTCAGTGGGCGCATGCTTAACTTCTGCACCTACAGCCGGTTGCACAGCAATACGCTCAATCTGAAACAGATACTCCACACGGGATATTGCCAAATACGCAAGAATTGACCATTTAAAATAGTGGTCAACAAGCCATACATTGCCTGGGCTTTTGATAGCAAACTCCTTTTTTTTATAAAAACAGCGCTCTCAGCGGCTTCTATAGCCACCTCAGCAATATCAATTAGCACAAGCTCCCACTTTTCATGCGTGCCAGAATTGCGACAATAATGTTTTGGTGCCGGCTATCCTGCAGGCGATATAGGACAGGAACCGGCGTAGACAGGAAGCGCTTTTGTGGTGTTCGAAAAAAAGCTGCTGGGCATCATTCCTTACGGCGATGCGTCAGACAACAAGTATGTCAGCGGGGTTCCGCTCCTCCTCAAAGAAGTCACATTCGTTGCACGCGGAAAGATCCGTTTGCATCTTTAGGCACTGGACGCACTCTCTTTTTTAGGCTTTTAAAGGCCTCGTCCTGGGCACAGTAGTCTTCCTCCACTTCTTCGCAATAGCCCTCGCGTTCCGCGGTCGAGCGCAGCCGGTTATGCGGCGGATGCCCATCGATTGGCGGGGTTGGCCCTGATCGCCACACCAGACGACCTGTACGCCCCACGGCTACAGCCACCTGAGAAATATCTCGATAATGTGGCGGAGGACTGTGCAGATTTCGTCCCAGATCATGACCCGCAGAATGAATTTCTGCCCCGTACGTTCTAGTGTCCACTATATATGATCGCTCCAACGAAAGAAGCAAAGTTTGTGCGTGTGCGTCTTGGGGACGCATATCTTTTGAGAGCCGGTGTGTAAGGGTGAGGACTAGCGGGTTTCGGCCACGGAAGAAAGCAATCGCGGGTGTGGTCTTTTCCGAGCCTCCACTACCGTTGAGGTACGAAGGGCTGTGCGTTGTCAGCGGATCGTTGGCAGTAGAGGATGTCGAGGTGGGCACTTTAGTCTGGCTGGCCCAGTATTAGGGCTTGAGCATGTAGATAACGCTGTCGTTCAGGGACATGAGCTACTCCTTCTTGATCCGCCAATGCCTCCAGCTGCAGCCATTTGTCGGGCTTTTGACATCGTGGTTTTTGCATTCGAGGGCGGCGCAGCCGATGTATATGGGCTCCACTGCGTAGTAGGCTTTGACGCCTTTCAGCCGGGACAAATGCTCAGGCATTACGTAAATGGAGTCGGTTGCAACTCGCATGGCCTTGGTGGGTAATCAGTGTAGTATGGTGGTCAGGGTTATTACCACGTATCCCAACATGGACGCTCAGAGATGCGTCTACTGCGACTGCCAGCCGCCATAGTACGTGATGACGAAGTCAAATGGCGCCTTATAATAACCGATTAGCGAGTTGGTCTCACAGCAGGTGCGCAACGAGAAAGTCCAATTCTCCGTTGTCTTGGACTATCCGGCGCCGTCATGCGCATTCAGCCTTTAGTGGTGCCCGCTGTAAATTTGCCGATGATAATACGTCCTATTTCCTTGTCATCCGGCAGCCAAACCTTTGTTTACTTTCTGTAGATGATGACTTCGGCTACCTCGAGGTGCGTGAGCACGCCCACCTGGACCATAAATCGTAACAGCGCGGTGAGAGCCCAGCCGCGATCGTTGCGGACGTCATCGTTTTCTTCAGGCTTGCTAAGTGATAGACAAACCAGGCGTGAATAACTGCGTGACAGCCGGGGTCAAAGGCCCGAGAACGCAGCTGCGCGAATCCCGTGAAGTCCGCGGCGAGTGGCCCGTCGACTGCCACCCTGGTCATTTCACGTCATAGATGGCCACACCGCTCTAAGTCTGGGTCGCACTCCACCATTCCCAAGAAGCTGCCTGGGTAACAGGCGGCCCTGTCGAGGCTTACAATATACGGTACACTGTAGCCTCCGGGGCTCTTCCAGAGCCCGCCGTGCCCAAACTCGACGCATGCTCGCTGGACATCCTACAGCATGACTGAGGGCGTGGACCTCAATCTGTTTCGTCCTTTTGCTGCGCCAGCCGAGGCGGAGGCTTCGCGGAAAACTTTGGCCGCCAGCTCATCGGGGTTATCTGTATACCCACTGCAGATCTTGATAATCTGCGCGTACTTTTCTTGGGTTCCAAAGCACCTTTCATTTGCCAGCACAGACTTCTTGACGAGGTTGGGGTCCAGCTTTTTATACCCCCCCCCCCCCCGAGCTAAAAACTCACACAGCCTTTTGATCGTCCACCGTGGTCAGCCGGATGGCCTCCTAGACGTCGCTTTCATCGAACTGAGCCTTGCACGTCGCCGCGAAGTAGGGGTCGCTGGCTAGGCGTGTCCGTTGTGGTAAATGAGCTGAACTTCCTGCCCACTTGAGCGGTAGTTTCCGCTGTAGTAGATATCGCTGCCGGTGATGTCCCTTGTGATGATCGCTCGCAAGAGACTTTATTCCAGGTTGGCCACGTCGTCGATGGTTGGTTCAGTTTCCTGGACCCGCCTTTTCCACATCTCCAGCATCTTGCGGCAGGCCTCCGCCAGGCGCTGTCCTCTGGCGGCGTTATTAAAGTGCTCCATGACACGCCGCTCGACGCAGTTAATATCATCGTCCCTGAGGAGGGGGGGGGGCAGATTGTTGAGGTTGGGTTCCCGCATTTAGTGGAGGCCGTACACCACTGCTGCCACTGGGTAAACGTTCTTGTAGTAGGGCCTGTCGACGTTGGTGAGCATCTTTGGCCGTGTGTTACGCGAGATTCGGACTACTGACCCACCCTTACGCGCTTCCGACCTCACCGGTTGGAACTTGTCTGTTACGACCCGCTCATACGCGTCCAGGCATTGGTAGATGAACTTAATGCTAATGCAGTACTATTTATCTGCGGGGAGAGCCGTGAGGATGGCCGCTGCGCGCGTTGCTCGCCTGACTGTCCAGCATCAACCGTCCGCCACGTACTATGTAACGTTCCGCAAGGTACATATCACCTAGCCCCAGTGGGTTGTTCCCTTCGGCCTGAAACGTACTATAGACTTACGCAACCTCATCAACCTCAAACTCATCCTTGGCGTCACGGAAGCTGCGGTACCATCCCCGATGTTGATTTCTGGGAATAGCCGCGGGGTTTGTTGCTCCACGGTTAAGGTTAAATGACACCTCTGGCGCCTTGGGCTCCATGAACTCAATAGCACCAAAGCGGATAAATTCCTGCCCAATTTTTCTGCTTCCTGCTCTTCCTCACAGGCCGCTTTCAGGCGGTCAAGCCGCAACCGAAACATCTGCAGTGCTAAGCTGATCCTTGGGTACGTGGTGGTGGTGGTTGGACCATCTTAAACATTTTATACTCTATACATGCTTGTTAAGCATGAGACATTTATGCCACTATATGATAAATAATACTTGTCTAATAGAATAGGGTATACCCCCACCCACCCAGCGCATATTTAGAAGCAGCTCAACAATCACCTGCCTAATATGCGCCCTGATCTTTTGTTCCTAGCGCCGTGGCTTGTACTTTGCCTTATTGTCGCCACACTCCTAACACAACCACGTCTCTGTGCGCGTCCCCTGTTTGCATTTCCAACACGACACTGGTGATGCATGCTCCTTTTTCAGCCTTTGCCAGTGTTCCTTGTAATATTTCTTCCCACATGGCGCCTCACATCTCTCTGTCATTCCAAGTAACAACCTCTCACACACGTATTTTGCGTACTCATATTCCCAGTATAAACTACACAATATACTTTTCTAATAAAAATGTAATCCGATGTGACCGGGACCGTCCTCGTGTGGATCATCGCCATCCAAACAAAAAAAGGCTTGGATCCTGCTTTCACCCTTTTGGGCGTTGCTAGCCAATCTGAACCAACATTTGAAAGCCCAGTAAAGGGGATAGGACCTTAAGGGAGTGACTTTCATATCTCCCTGCGGACTGGGAGGGGGGAGGGGGGGGGGAAACAAATAAATGTGCACGCCTGGAGGTGCCTCCCAGATCCTACAATTTACTCTTTTCGCCCTCCCTGCTGCTCATGGTCAGTCAGAAAACACAAAACTAGCCCATAATTAAGTACTCTCAACAACCTTTCATTTCATACCAACGATGACATGCTTTACTTATTTCCTATTTTATGACTCCTAGGATTCCTCCTGGTTCCCATAGACCCAGGGGTCATACTGGAAGTGTGAAACCTTACTACAGATCTGATCATGACCTCCTATTTCTTTTACCTTTTGACCTCCGCTCAGGGAACCGCGGTAGCTCAGTTGGTAGAGCGTTTAACTAGTAATCCAAAGGTTGCGGATTCGATACCCGACTAGGCCAATCCTGAAGAATCGGCCGCCTCTGTGTCCTTGGGAAAGGCACATAGATGCTGTTTTATCCGCATGATATAGCCAATAATGTGCTTATAGTGCCGTTTAGACCCCCCCTCCAAAAAAAAAAAACACACAAAAAAAAAACAAAACAAAAAACAGACAAAAAAACAACAACACAGAAACATAAAACAAAACCAAAAATAATTGACCACATCCCTGGTGACCCATTATCCAATTAGGGGATTAAAATCTAGTCTGTGATATAATATTTAAAAATGTTTAAAGACCATCGATTTAACACCAATAAAGACGTGCATTGATGATGTCCTCATTTTTGACCCCCTTTGATCCTCTGCCTGTCCTTGGGGATCCAGGGGTAACATCGGAGTTTCAAAACCTTCCTGAAAATCGCACTCCATAGGGAAGAATCTAAGTCAGTTTGCCTACTGTAGTATGTATGTATGTATGTATGTATGTATGTATGTATGTATGTATGTATGTATGTATGTATGTATGTATGTATGTATGTATGTATGTATGTATGTATGTATGTATGTATGTATGTATGTATGTATGTATGTATGTATGTAAATCGCACTCCATAGGGAAGAAACTAAGTCAGCTTGCCTACTGTATTATGTATGTATGTATGTATGTATGTATGTATGTATGTATGTATGTATGTATGTATGTATGTATGTATGTATGTATGTATGTATGTATGTATGTATGAATGTATGTATGTATGTATGTATGTATGTATGTATGTATGTATGTATGTATGTATGTATGTATGTATCTATGTATGTATGTATGTATGTATGTATGTATGTATGTATGTATGTATGTATGTATGTACAGGGCTTAGAGGCACATCAGGACAATCCTATCTATATAGTGCCAAATAGGTTTAGGTACGCACAGTGTCCTTTCTGATTTCCCCCTATTTCTTATATAAAAGTCGTGTATATAAAGGCCACCTGCTTTTCGCGGTCAGCGGCTAGGTGTTCCTTACCCAAATAATTGTTTCACCCTGCTTCAAGTGGTCACTGGAGGATATCAAGAGTGAACGCTCTATGCATGCAAGTTAAACATTTTTTTTTATGAGGAAGGCATTATTTAGATAAAGGAACATCGTAGGAATCGATATGTCAACATTTTTTTTTTATCTCGCTTGTACACACCGTATTCCAGTCACACTGTCAGTGTAACTCAAAGTTGTCGATTTGTCAAATTTGAAAGTGATGCGGTTTTTTATCATTAGAGAGAGAGGTTCGAAGCAATTTTGCTAGCTGGATGGTTGAAAACATAGTCGTATAGTCGCATCAGAAATGAGAGTTGCCTTCTATGATTCTGACAGGTATTGTGTGCAATTTTTTTTTATATCTGATGAAAAAAGTTCATCTATGAGGAAATATATGAATTCATCCCATTTCATTAGGGTCAGGGGTCATTTAATATTTATAAAAGTTGTCTGTAAAGGCAGCCAAAATTTCAGTTAAAGTGTTAATAACAATAGCCAGATTAAGCTTATTTTCATTCCCGATTTATCACAAGCCTGTCACATAAGCCGACGATGTTGATGTGGGCGAGCTGAGCAACATATTAATCCATATATTGTTTTAAGTATGAAGACCCATGTTTCTGAACCTTATTATGCTATTACATACATACGTATGTACGTACATACATACATACATACATATATAGTGTCGTTATGATCCAAGTATGAGCAAAATCTATAAATAGGTTTAGAAAATATAAGCCCCCATGATCAAAGGGGCAAGTTAGCATGCCACAGAATGAACTGTCCAAGCTTCATAATGATTCATACCATGAATAAACAAAATCTGTTAAGGGTTTCGGAAATAAAAGCAAATGAAAAATATTTTAACTAAAACCTTCACGGAAATTTTTTATGACTGTGCCCTTTATTCCAAGGTCAAAGCGTCGCACACGCATTTCATGCAATTAATTGTCTTAGTTTCATAATGATTCGTTCCAAATATAATGAGAATTTATCAAGGGCTTTAAAAAAATATGTGCAAATGAAAAACTTAAGAAACCGTAAAAGACTGTTGACGCCGCCACTCGACAAGTGACTGCAGTCTCACGTCCAACTTACGTGACAAAAAAAAAAACAACAAAAAAAAACAAGAGCACAATGTCCTTCTGAATATTCTATTTTTGTTTTTTGCTCTATAAGCTCTAATCACTTATACAATAAACATCGCCAGAACAAATCTTGTTTAGCACGTTTCATTATGAGTTAATTCACTAAATCAACAATTGCGTAGTCAACCCAGATTATCATTTTGTGGGAAGAAAAAGAAAAGGGTTTTGGTTTCTTGTTTAAAATTCCCGATGGCAACAAAATAAATAAACAAGTGTTTCGCGCAACGTGGTATCTCGCCTGTGAACGGCGTTATGATGACGCAGGTTTGGACACCTGGAATCCCAATCGGAACATTGCTCGACCATTTTCGTCAAGTCGAGAAATAACCTCGGATGTACTTGTAAGAATACACATAAATTTGACGGGTTTGGTAATTTTACTTCGGGCGGAGTGCACCACATATGTTAAGACAGAAAAGGCCCACAATGTTTTGATTGTGACTTTGTCACCGTCTGCCTCGATATAGTGCCATGTGAACGAAAATAATTCTGAATATAGTTCTTAATGGTGGCTAACTACATTTAAGGTTTTTTTTCTTGACTTGACGGAAAAGGTCGAGGATGCTCCAATTGTTGGAATCAAGTATATCGGGGTACACACTTTAGATCAAGAGTAATGTTATCCGAAAGTTTCAGTTGAATACAATCATGTGTGACTGTCAAATACTTGTACATAGAACCTAATTATAAATGTCATTTTTCGTGATCCCGTCTTCGCAGAAAAAGTAATAACTTTGTCCCGCCATTCACAGGCAATATAAATAAATAACAAAACAAATAACTAAATAAACAAATAAATAAAAATCAGTCAATCAATTTTACCTAAGAATTTAAGAATATCCCCCCCCCCCCCCCAATATTTAGAACATAGAGTTTGACCCATGATGTGACTGCGAATCCAGACGGAGAAAACTTACTATGAACTAACAATACCAAGCAGGTATTTTACTAACGTTTTTATTGATATTTCTGGAAATCGCCTAAAACTGTTTTATATCCGTGTATCACTAAATCTTTTCAATTGAGTCAGCGTTGTCCCTTTTGACAAAGGTGAACATATGGGAATGAGGCCTGCCAGTCTTGATCCACTTTTTTCTGATTATTTCGCCCCTAATTGGATTATAGACTATGAGTCTGATTATTTCTCCCCTAACTGGATTATAGACGTATGGTTGTTAGCTGAGGATTTATCTATCGAGTACTTTGGAGATGTCTGTTTAAATCTGATGCTTGAACCAATATATACACACATTTACATATCTACCTACCTACCTACCTACCTACCTACCTACATACATACATACATACATACATACATACATACATACATACATACACACACACATATACATACATACATATATACATACATACATAACATAACATAACATAACATAACATAAGATAACATAAGATAACATAACATAACATAACATAACATAACATAACATAACATAACATAACATAACATATGCGTCGAATTCTGAGATCCACTGTATCGAACTTTTCTAAATTTATATTTGAATTCCTTCACAGTTATAGCTTACAGTATGTGGAAAGTGTGAAAAGGGGGTATGTAAAAATACAAAACCGCATTCATGTTTTGTTCTGAGTTGGGACAAAGAACTCGAAACAAAACACGTATTTAGTGTTGTGAATTTCGGGAATATATTTCACTTTTCGGTTACTTTGGAAACCAAACATTGCCGTTGGAAGTAATCTAGAGCACGTTTGAAAGACTAGCGACTTCTATAAAAAGTTAGGTTCAGTAAGGATATCAACAATAGCCATTGTGTCACAAGAATGGACGATCGAACAAAAGAGTTACTGTAGTATCATCAATTTTCGTGGGGGACCAATTTTCGTGGTTTTCGTTGTTGCCCCGAACCACGAATTTAAATACCCAACGGAAAATTAGCCACGTATGATGATGGTGGCACCCGCCCCCCCCCCCCGATCATTCTCTTACTGTGTGTCGTTCCTAGAGATTAAGGAACCTACTTGTATGTGTTACGACTCTATGGTCTAAGAAAAATGTAACAGAAAGAAAGTGAAACCAACAAATCAAGTAAAAATCAACAAGCAATTTATTACTAGATAATTAAAATGAAAAATCAAAAAGTCACTTACAGTAATGTGTTTTGAAATCCTAATAATCCAATAAGGATGATTGTTCTAATCACAAGTCCTAAATATAGAATGTTCCAAATTCACGGCTGTGTCCTTGAATGTTATTATGTGCCAATGGTCTCCAAAGTCCTGATGTACTAGTAATCTAGATGTGCTGATGTCAAAATGAAGTATTCCAAAATCTCTGAATAAGTTCAGCTAAATTCCAAAATGATCAATTAAAAATCCAAAATCCAAAAGTTTGTGAGCACTGTTATAATCCAATGAATATTTAAAATAATTCCTCTCTTAGAATTTGGAATGAATTTTCACAACTGTAATAGCTCTTTACAAGACTGATGGTAATGTCAAAACTGAATAAATGTCCACCAAGCATGGCATATATAAAGATTGGTCACATGACAGAATGTTCTAGAACATGTGTCATCTTAATGGAATTTTACTTGTAAACAAAATTCAACCTTGACCTTCAAATTGAGAAAACATATTGATCAAAACAACCTAATTCAAGGACACTAGTTAAACATGTTTTTCCTGATAAACACCAAGATTCAAGCAAATATTAAAGTGAAGAAACATTTATAATTTCCTAAAATATTTATAATATTATATAAACATCATACATAACACCTCCCCTCATAAAGAAAAAGAAAGATTTATATAATAAAGCTTTCTTTTGAATATACATCTAATACTATAATAACCAAAATTACATAAGAACATGTTTTATGATACTGGACTTAATTACATCAAGCAATATTACATTTCTAAGCACGTGAGAGTGCATCTGCAATCACATTGTCTTTTCCCCAGATGTGTTTGATGTCAATGTTATATTCCTGCAATATCAAACTCCATCTCAACAATCTCCGATTTTTATCTTTCATTTTGTTGATGAAAGTAAGGGGATTGTGATCACTGTACACAATAACTGGAGAAAGAGCTGAGGTGACATACACTTCAAAATGCTGTAAAGCCAATATCAAAGCCAAACATTCCTTCTCAATTGTGGAATAATTTTTCTGGTGCTTGTTTAGTTTTTTAGAAAAATAACACACAGGGTGATCCACACCACTTTTGTCTTCCTGAATCAATACTCCACCAACCCCTACATCACTTGCATCAACAGATAATTTAAATGATTGGCTAAAATTTGGTGCAGAAAGAACTGGTGCATTCTTAAGCATGGCCTTTAACTTGTCAAAAGATTCCTGACACTTGTCAGACCAATGAAATTTGGTTTTCTTACTCAATAAACTTGTTAAAGGTTCAGCAATTTTGGAAAAATTGGAACAAAATTTCCGATAATATCCAGCCATACCTAGAAATTGCATCAGTTGCTTTTTACAAATTGGAACTTGAAATTCAGAGATAGCTTTGACCTTAGCTTCTATAGGTTTAACTTGACCTTGTCCCACAATATGTCCTAAAAATGTGACACAAGCATGGCAAAACTCACTTTTGCTCAAATTAATTGTCAGATTCACATCGCTGAGTCGATCGAAGAATTTTCGAATGGTTTCCAAATGATCTTCCCAGGTGTTGTTGTAGATAATGACGTCATCGATATAAGCGTCACAATTATCAAGACCAAATGTTATCATGTTCATCAGACGTTGAAACGTTGCAGGCGAATTTTTCATTCCAAACGGCATGACTCTATATTGATAAAGTCCATCTGGAGTTACAAATGTTGAAATTTCTTTTGCCCTTTCCGTCAGTGGAATTTGCCAGAATTCTTTTAAATGGTCAAACTTGGTGACATATTCCGCATTTCCAATTTTATCAATGCAATCGTCCATTCTTGGGATTGGAAATGAATCAGTTTTTGTGACACTGTTGACTTTTCTATAGTCAGTACACATACGGAATGTATTATCTGGCTTGGGAACAAGAATACATGGTGAACTCCAGTTACTTTTACTTGGTTCTATGAAATCATTCTCCAGTAGATACTGAATTTCTTTCTTCAGATAGTTCTGTTTGAGAGGATTCATCCTATAAGGATGCTGTTTCACAGGCGCAGAATCTACAACGTCAACGTCATGATAAATTTTACTTGTTCGTGTTGGAACATCAGGAAACAAGTGCTCAGTTTCATGTAATAGCTGTTTTATTTCATTTCTTTCCTGTTGTTGTAGATGTGAAAGTTTCTGGTCTAGGTTGTTCAATATTTCTGAATTCCGAAGATTGGTTATACCAGAGTCACTATAGTCTGATCGTACTCCATCGTTGATATCTTCACTGTGTGGGACAGGTACAACTAAATTAACAGAATAATTAGCTGAGCTATCTCTGTCAAAATATTCCTTTAACATATTTATATGACAAAGTTGTTTCTGTTTCCGTCTCCCAGGAGTGTTAATGATATAATTTAAGTCATTTACTTTCTTTTCAACGGTATAAGGACCATAAAATTTAGCCTGAAGAGGATTCTGAGGTATGGGAAAGAGAGCCAGAACTTTGTCACCAGGTTTAAAACTCCTTTCCTGTGAATTTCTGTCATACCTTAATTTCATTTTTGACTGGGTAGTGTGAAGATTAGTTCTTGCTACTTCACAGGCCTTTGACAACTTGTATTTGAAATCAGAGACATAATCAAGAAGATTAATCTTTGAATCTTCATTTGAAAGAAGTTTCTCTTTCAATAATTTCCGTGGTCCACGGACAGTATGACCAAAAACTAGTTCAAAGGGACTAAAACCCAACGACTCTTGAACTGATTCCCTAACAGCAAACAACAACAAATGAACACCCTCATCCCAATCCTTTTCTGTATCAAAGCAATATGATCGAATCATATTCTTCAAAGTTTGATGAAATCTTTCCAAAGCACCTTGACTTTCAGGGTGATAGGCAGAAGATTTAAACTGTTGGATGCCTAATTCATGCATAACTTGTTGGAAAATTCCAGACATAAAATTTGACCCTTGATCCGACTGGACAGATTTGGGAAGGCCAACAAGTGTAAAAGACTTCACCAAAGCTTTCACAATAGTTTTAGTTTTTATATTTCTCAGAGGAATTGCCTCTGGAAATCTTGTAGATGCACACATGATGGTCAACAAGTATTGGTTGCCTGACTTGGTTTTAGGTAAAGGACCAACACAGTCTACTATTATTCTACTAAATGGTTCATCAAATGCAGGAATAGGTTGCAGATGAGCCTTAGGTATCTTCTGATTGGGTTTTCCTACCATTTGACAAGTGTGACAAGATCTGCAGTATTTAGAAACATCACTTTTGAGTTTCGGCCAATAAAAATGATTCAAGATCTTGTGATAAGTCTTACGGACTCCTAAATGACCAGCCAAAGGAGTTTCATGGGCTAAATTAAGAATTTCCTGTCGATATGACTTAGGAACAACAATTTGATAGCTCACTGACCACTCGTCACCAGCGGGTACATCAGGTGGTCTCCATTTCCTCATAAGGACCCCATTTTTCACAAAGTAACACACTGGAACTTGTGTGGCTTCAGTTTCACTAATAGCCTTCTGAAACAAACAAGATATCTCGGGATCTTGCTCCTGTTCAACGACAAGGGATTGTCGTTTGTCATCCTGATTAGAACAAAGAGAATGAGTTGCCAAAAGAGGATCACTGTGATCAATACCATTTGATTGATCAATACCTGAGGAAAAAGTGACCTCATCAAAAGACTGACCAATACATGTGTCAGCTAAAGGAATAATATCCTGATCAACATCACTCTCAAGAGCTCTTTTTGCCATAGCTCTAGTAACTGCACAAGCAGGGTACAAATCAGGGATTTCAGTTTCGACAGGATCAACTTTCTGATCCAAACAAGGCTTGTCAGTTACAAGTGGATTAACCACAACCTTATCTCCAGCTAGGTCATTGTCTAGTAATAAATGAATACCCTCTATGGGTAAAGAAGTCACTGCCCCAACAGTCACAGGTCCAGAAACTAAGTCTGATGCCAAATTTACACAATGAAGAGGAACATTTACAAAGCCACACTCTACTCCCTGAACAAGAACACTTTCACTTGAAGAAGACTCCTCAGACAAAGGCAAAGTACCTGATAATAAAAGACTCCGAGAAGCTCCAGTGTCCCTTAATATTTTAATTGGGATGGATTTGGCAGAATCACCAATAAGTGATATACAACCTTCTGACATGAATGGTTCATAAGCCTCCAAAATAGAATCAGACTGGGGTTTGTTTGACCCAACAAATGTATTGCTTTCAATACAAGACCGTGACCTTGACCTCGTAGAAATAAGAGCATTTGGAAAAGCTCTGTCTTTACTCTGTTGCTTATTTTTCAACTTGAAGCAATCAGAAATAACGTGCCCTTTCTTTTTACAATAAGTGCACGTAGGAAGAGATAAGGATTTCTGATCAGTCTTATCAGATGTTTGATTCCTAACAGTTGTGCTGTTGTGAATTTTGGAAGTACTCGAATGAGATTGAAATGGTTTTTTACCAGAAAACTGCTGAGAGGACGACTTATTGCCAAATGAAATTTTGTGAGTCAAGGAATAATCATCAGCCATACGAGCAGCATTTTCCAAAGTTTCCACATTCTGCTCGTCAAGATCGGTTTTAACATCACTATGGATGCACCTCTTGAACTCTTCAATTAATACGAGCTGTCGGAGGTTGCCATAACCTTGATCAACTTTCTTGGCTGAGCACCACCTATTAAATAGTTGTTCTTTATCCCTTGCAAATTCGACATGAGTTTGTCCAGTTTCTTTTCTACAATTCATAAACCTTTGTCGATATGCCTCTGGTACCAACTCATAAGCTTTCAAGATGTACTCCTTAACCACATCATAATCAGTGCTTTGTTGTACTGACAGTGAAGTGTAGACTTCACGAGCTTTGCCAATAAGTACACTTTGTAATAACAAAGTCCAATGCTCTCTGGGCCATTTCAAGTTTTCAGCTATTTTCTCGAAATGAAGAAAGTATTTATCTACTTCTTTTTCCTGAAAAGGGGGTACTAACCTAATATATCTAGTAACATCAAAACCTGAACTTGTGTTTAAAGGAGTGGAGTGTGCTCTGTTTGCCAGTTCTAATTCTCTTAATTTAAATTGCATTTCCCTTTCTTCTCTTTGCATCTGCATTTGTATCTGCCTCTCTTCTTTCTGCATTTGTATCTGCCTCTCTTCCTTCTCTCTCTCCATCTGTATCTGCCTCTCTTCTTTCTGCATTTGTATCTGCCTCTCTTCCTTCTCTCTCTCCATCTGTATCTGCCTCTCTTCTTTCTGCATTTGTATCTGCCTCTCTTCCTTCTCTCTCTCCATCTGTATCTGCCTCTCTTCTTTCTCTCTCTCTCTCTGAATCTGAAGCTTTGCCAATTCTAAATCAATCTGGTTCTTTAACTCTAATTCCCTTAATTTCCTGTCAGAACCAGATACAGGCTTTCTCTTCAAACTTAAAACACTGCTATCAAAAATTCCCTTTCCTACTAAATACTGAATCAAAATAATCTTTATCTCCTGTTTTGTCAATGATACTTTTGACTCAGAAAGACTGTATTTTCTGGCAAGCTCGAGCAACTCATCCTTTCTCATGCACTCTAACCCCTCCTGGGTAGGTTTTGAAATGAAATTCTGAACATTAGATGCCATTGTAAATGCTTGTTGGTTTCACACAAAAAAATTTCTCTATTAAAAAATCTTTGCCAAAGACAAAAAAAAATTCAGAGACAAAATCAATATGAATTTCAAAGATAAATTTAATATCTCTAATATGCTTTAAAGAAATTCAATCCCGGAACGACGAGCCCCCAATTTCTGTTACGACTCTATGGTCTAAGAAAAATGTAACAGAAAGAAAGTGAAACCAACAAATCAAGTAAAAATCAGCAAGCAATTTATTACTAGATAATTAAAATGAAAAATCAAAAAGTCACTTACAGTAATGTGTTTTGAAATCCTAATAATCCAATAAAAATGATTGTTCTAATCACAAGTCCTAAATATAGAATGTTCCAAATTCACGGCTGTGTCCTTGAATGTTATTATGTGCCAATGGTCTCCAAAGTCCTGATGTACTAGTAATCTAGATGTGCTGATGTCAAAATGAAGTATTCCAAAATCTCTGAATAAGTTCAGCTAAATTCCAAAATCATCAATTAAAAATCCAAAATCCAAAAGTTTGTGAGCACTGTTATAATCCAATGAATATTTAAAATAATTCCTCTCTTAGAATTTGGAATGAATTTTCACAACTGTAATAGCTCTTTGCAAGACTGATGGTAATGTCAAAACTGAATAAATGTCCACCAAACATGGCATATATAAAGATTGGTCACATGACAGAATGTTCTAGAACATGTGTCATCTTAATGGAATTTTACTTGTAAACAAAATTCAACCTTGACCTTCAAATTGAGAAAACATATTGATCAAAACAACCTAATTCAAGGACACTAGTTAAACATGTTTTTCCTGATAAACACCAAGATTCAAGCAAATATTAAAGTGAAGAAACATTTATAATTTCCTAAAATATTTATAATATTATATAAACATCATACATAACATATGTCATAAATCAACGTGAATACTGTAATTTGGAAATAAAATATTAGCTTTTACACGTGTTTCTTTTATTTTAAACCTTTAAAAAAGAATTATAAAGCATTTTATATTGTTTCAATGCACACGTGTCGATAAGATCGCCGATAGCTGTAATCTCCACTCACTGCCTTAAATCGATATGCGAGATAGGTAAGGAGAGATAGAAACGAGAAAAAGCACAAGGTATTCAAACACTAGTAATGTTGAAAATGAAAGAAAGAATAATAAAAAATAATTGTATATGAAAATTAAATTAAATACTTGTTGAAATCGATCCTTCACTCGAGTACAACTGTTGTTAAACCATTTTTTTTTTTTTTTTTTTTTTTTTTTTTGTGGACCCCTCTTAGACCTCTAGCTTTGTTAAGCTATCAGCCCTTAAGGTGTCCCCCTTTGTGCCGAAATGTTTTTTAAAAGTTTTTTTTATATCTGTTTGTACCCCCATAAAGTCTGTTGTTGTGGGTTTTGAAAAAATTCAAAAAGAATTTTGAAAAGAAAATTTTATTGTTACTTTTTAGACTAGGGTTCCTTTTTGTATATTATTTTTGAAGGTCGTACTTGATTTGAAACCCGTTTCCAGGTTCCCAATCGTTCCACCCTGGGCCTAAAGAATTTACTCCATGGCTTGTACTCCCCTCCTCAGGTATTGCCCTTGCGGGTGGTTTCCTTGCCATGTTATAAAAGTTGTTTTCAGTGATCCTTGCCAGGGATCTTTTAGAAGTCCAGTGTATGCTATATGTATGTTGCTATATTGTGTTATCGTGTGCTATAAACCCCTGTATTCTTGTTTGGACTGGCTTTTTAGTTTCCAAATTTTGTTGTAGTTGTTATTTACTTTTAAAGAGAAGATAAAAAAATATATACATATATATAGTTTTGAAATAAGTTCCAAAATGTATAATCTCTTAAAGGAGATTAAAAATTGGATGCTGGTGGCGCAAAATTTGTTGGCCCATGTTGGAGGTATTATGGTTTGCAGATTTTATAATATTTTACCTTTCCTCCATCCATAGGCCATACTTGTGCTCCACCTGTGTCCTTTTGCTCTGGTTTCTAAGACCATATTTAAGATTTCCAAGTTTTATTTCCTATTTATGCTACAAGTTATAAAAAAAAAAAAAAAAAAAAAAAAAAAAAAATAAGTATGGTTGGTTTGTGTGTCTGAGATGCGTGTAGGCATGGTAGAAATTCGCAGTTGTTAGTATATTTTCTTGTTTTCCCCTTGTTTTCTTGTTTTGTAATGTTTATATCGGTTATGCCTCATTTTTTCGGGTACTCTGATGTGACCCTTACTACTTCGCGTTAGCCCTGTAGCCTCGGTGTCACTCGTCCTCATATCCTACTTTGAGTTACATACCCCCCCCCCTGTATTTAAATCTGCTTCCATTTTGTTCCTATCTGTTTGTTAGATTATGTTAGCACTGCGAAGTTCGTATTAGATGTTATAGAACATATGGTATACATTTCTACTATTTTATTTACACTTTTCAGTGATGAGGGGTCCAGCTCCTTAAAGGTACTCCCTTTAAGAGGGAATTTGTCCTTCGCCCTCATTCCGCTAGTGTTTTATTATCTATTAGAGTATACATTCTTACTGTTTTATTTTACCCTTTTCAGGGATGAGGGGTCCAGCTCCTTAAAGGTACTCCCTTTAAGAGGGAATTTGTCCTTCGCCCTCATCCCGCTAGTGTTTTATTATCTATTAGAGTATACATTCTTACTGTTTTATTTTACCCTTTTCAGGGATGAGGGGTCCAGCTCCTTAAAGGTACTCCCTTTAAGAGGGAATTTGTCCTTCGCCCTCATCCCACTAATAAAAAAAAATTAAAAAAAATGTATTTATAGATATGGACCGTTATTTTTTGTTCGTATATCCTATTACGTTTATCTTGTTTGTTCTATGGTCCACTGGGGTTATTCTACCGCATTTCATCATTGCATTGATTATAAAATCTCGGACTTTGTTGTATATGTTTTTATTTTCTATGTTGTCTGTGTATAATAGTTGTTTTGCGTTGAAAATGTATAGTGTTTTTATATTGTTTATTAACGCGTTCCTATCGTTTTGAAGTGATTTGGATTTGAGTATTACATGCTTTTTGGTGTATGGTCCCCTATTGCAGATCGGGCAATTTGGCATTTTTTTGATAATGTTTCTTCGCAGTGCCAATTCTCCAGTGAACCAAACATCATGCAAGAATTTGTACAACATACTCTGCATTGCTGTTGATTTTATTTGTGACCAGTTTCCCCATACTTGTTTCCAGTTTACTTCTGGATGGTTAACTTGCACTCTGGGCTTAACTTTAATGTCTATTGGTGTTTTAATTATCAAGTATATGTTTCTGTCTTTCTTTTCTGTCCATATTTGTCCTGTGTCTCGATGTGTAAGTATTGTTTTTGTGATATGTTTCAATTCCTTCGGCGGTTTTAGTAATTTCGTGATTTTATTATTTTTGTATATGTCTGGTTTGTGTTTTAACAGGTATCCGAACCAGTACATGTACAATGCTGACCAAGCATGTTCTTTCTTTATAGTTATATTTCTTATTCTGTTTATAATGTTGGCTGTTTTCTTGTAGCGCATATGGGGGATGCCTAATCCTCCCTCTTTTTTTTGTTTATATAAATATTCCCTTGGAAGGTAATGGAGTTTACCTTTCCATATAAAGTCTATGATTGTTTTGTCAATCTCATCTAGCATGTTATCTGTTAGGTCTATATTGTTTAATTTATATGCAATTTTACTGTACATGTAAGTTTGAGCAACTTGTACTCTCTCTATGGTGTTCAGATTTTCGCAGGACCATAGAGCAATGTTTGTTTCAAGTATCTCTATGGTGTTCAGATTTTCGCAGGACCATAGAGCAATGTTTGTTTCAAGTATCTCTATGGTGTTCAGATTTTCGCAGGACCATAGAGCAATGTTTGTTTCAAGTATCTCTATGGTGTTCAGATTTTCGCAGGACCATAGAGCAATGTTTGTTTCAAGTATCTCTATGGTGTTCAGATTTTCGCAGGACCATAGAGCAATGTTTGTTTCAAGTATCTCTATGATCTGTTTATAGTTATCTGAGGTTGCGTTTTGTCCGTAGAAAGTTCCTAGAGTTTTAATCTGTTTCTTGATCAAGTGAGGTGGTAGACCTGGGTGATTCCCCCTCCAGTTACCAATTAATTGAATTTCTGTTTTTTTATGATTTAGTGATGAGCCCGACGCTCTTCCAAAGTTTGTGAATTCATTCTCCAGATGTTTGAAAGAGTTTTCATCGCTGATGAAGTTGGTGCAATCATCAGCGTGCTGCACCATTTTTAGTTCCGCCTTTAGGTTTGGTATTTTTAATCCTTTGATATTTGTGTTTATGTTTATTTTTTTACATAAGGTTTCTAGTGCTATTACATACAGCAGCATTGAAATTGAGCACCCCTGTCTCACCGATCTTTCTATGTGAAAGCTTTGAGTATATGTCCCATTAACTTGTACTTTTTATATTATATTTGTGTATAAGATTTGTACCCACGTGGTGAAGTGTTCACCAAATCCAAATTTTTTAAGGATGTCCTCTATATAGTTATGCTCTATCCTGTCAAAAGCTTTTTCTTGGTCAAATAGTATTACTGCTCCTTTGTCTCCCCTTAGGTTGATGTAGTTTATCGCTGTCTCTATCGTTAGTATATTGTTTCGAATATTCCTCCCTTCCTCCCCACAGCTTTGGTTGTTAGTAATTATTGCCGGCATACATTTTTTGATTCTATTGGTTAGTATTTTACTTAATATCTTGTAATCCGTATTTAGTAGTGATATTGGGCGCCAGTTTTTATTAGGAGTTCTGATTCTCCTTTCCCTTTGTATATTAGTGTTATAATTCCCTCCCTCATCCCTTTTGTCATTTCCCCTTTTAAGTATATGTTATTATATAGGTTTTCTAGTATTGGAATTAGGTGTATTTTGAAAGTTTTATAGAAGTCTGTGGTTAGTCCGTCTGATCCTGGTGATTTTCCCTTATTTAATTGGTCTATTGCTTTTCTTACTTCTTCTATGGTTATTGGGCTTTCACATTCATTTTTCCCGCTTGTCTCTATTTGTGTGAAGTGTATATCCTTGGTGTAATCCCCTATTTCATTTATTTCTATTTTTTGCGTAGTGTATAAGTTTTTATAGAACATCTCTATTTCATTCAGTATGTCCTCTTTGTTGGTATATGTATTGTTATCTCTTTTTAATATTGCTATGTTTTTTTTCCTTTCCTTTTCTCACATTTTCCCTTTTATATATTCCCCTCGCTTCTTTGTATATGTCGCTGAATTTTCCCGCTCTTATTTCTTCACCTCTTCTTTCATATTCTATAAGCTTATTGTATTTTTTTTGAGCTGCTTCTTTGTCTGTTTTGTTTGTGGTTGCTGCATTTATTATTCTTATTGTTTCTTCTTTATCTGTTGCTCTTTTTGTTTTCCTTAGAGAGCTTATAATCAGAGTTCCTTTTTTAATTTCTTGTTTAAGTTGCTCCCATTCTCTTATTATATCATATGTTTCGCGGTCTTTATATTGTTTTAATATTCTGGTTATTTTTCCTATGTATTCCATATCCGTTAAAAGTGAGTTATTGAGTTTCCAAAAACCTCGTCCCCACTTTGCCCTTTTTACGGCTTTTATATGTATGTATATTGCTTTATGGTCTGCTATATGTAGGTCCTCTATGTTGCATTCCTTAACACTATCCTTTATCGTTTTTGTAACATAGAATTTGTCCAGTCTGCTTCCTTGGTTGTTTCCGTAGTTAAAGGTGAATTCTCTGCGAATTAGGTTTTCTATTCTGTATGCATCCATGAGTTTATTCTTATTTAAGAAATCCATGATTGTTGGACGTTGTCGGTTGTCTTTCCTTGAAAGACCAGTTGTCTTATCTATTTCTAATTCTACCCAGTTAAAATCTCCCGCAATTATAATTTTATCAAGTGTTAATGTTTTGTATATATTTTGTGAGGTGTTCTATAAATTTAAGTTTATTTTGACTGTATCCTGATGGTACATACACGTTTAGTATGTGCCATTCGTTTACTTTTAAATGTATTAATCTTCCCTTAAAGGGTGCCAAGGTTTCTAGTTTTTCCCATGTTAGGTTATTTGATATGTTTCTAATTATGCAAGCTACTCCTGCATATGTTTCATTTGTGTTATTGTTAGTCACTACTACTGTGTTAAATTTTTTTTCTATTTGATATTGTTGTTCATTGGTTAGGTTGTGAGTTTCTTGTAGCATTATTATATCATAGTTTAGTGTTGCGTTGTACAGTTTATTTATTTTTTCCATATTTATACCATTTACATTTATTGATAAAATTTTGAGATTTGAATCCATGTTGATTGTTTAGAGTGAGTCTTATTAATTTTCATTGGTTGTCTTATGTTATTCTATTTATTTTGTAATTATCCGTATTCTATGGTGTCATTTTTTGTGTGTTTTCTTTTGTTTTTTTCATTTGTATTTGAATCTTTATTTTGTGGGTTTTCTTTTGTTGTTGTTGTTGTGTTTGTCTTGTTTGTGTCTTTAGTACTTGTTTCTGTTTGGGTAGGTGTCTTGGTTGTTGTCCTAGTTTGTGTTGATTTTTTGTCCACTGCAGTCGCGTTTTTGTTCTTTTGTTCCTTACTGGAAACTGATGTTTTCTGGTTTTCCCAGTAGGTTTTCGTCTTTGCGAATTTTTCTTTGTCTTTTCCTATGAGAGGAGGAGTTTTTCCTCTTCCCGTGAGGACCATTCTTGGGTTGGTGTTTCGCTCCCCTGTCTCTTCCTTTTCTGTGAGGAGATGGGAGTTGATGCCATTTGTGTATTTGTTTCTTCTTCTTTGTTTTCTTTCTGGCTTTCTTTGTCCTCCTCGTGTTTGGGGTCTTCCTCTTCTTCTGTATCTTCTAAGTCTAGATCTGTTGCCAGCAAGTAGTAGAGGTTAACATGTGTTAGTAATGCGTCCTGTTTCCCATTGTTGGCCTCTTTTGTTGCGCTTTTCTTTAGTTTTTTGCTCCTTTTCCTTTCAACTTTAGTGAAGTTGTCTTGGGCTCTTGCGTGGAAGTTTTCCCACTCCATCTCAAGGCCTCCCGTGGAGGGCAGGTCTATTATTTCCTCTCCCGATGGCTCATTTCTCGTATTGGTGTTTTCTGCGATTATGTTATAAGTCTCTTCAATCTCTGTGTCTTGGGCCTGGTCAGTGTCCACATTTTGGTGCAGTATCCCTACGACTTTGTCTGCATATGTGGCTCTATTGTTTGGGTTTGGGCATTCTCTGGGGATATGGCCCGTCTGTTGGCATCTCGTACATTTTCGATGTTTAATGCATCCCTCCTGAAACCACGTTTTATTTTATCCATGCATTTTTAATCCAAAAGTACAACAAGCCTGTTAAATACTAGAACTATTGCTTGAAGCACTATTATTAATGAAACACTACGTATATACACTAATTACAGCAGAGTATTAAAGCTCACACTTCACTGATTTTCGGACAAAGCCACTGCATCAACATCGTGTCAATGCACACAATTTAAATCCTCCTGAAACCGCATTTCATTTTATCCATGCATTTTTAATCCAAAAGTACAACAAGCCTGTAAAATACTAGAACTATTGCTTGAAGCACTATTATTAATGAAACACTACGTATATACACTAATTACAGCAGAGTATTAAAGCTCACACTTCACTGATTTTCGGACAAAGCCACTGTATCAACATCATGTCAATCAAGTTTCAATGTACACACAAATGCTTATCAGGTAAATAATCCCCAAATTACAGAATTAAACAATTCCAGCTGTGTTGTTGGTTGCGTCGGCTTCCACTGATGTTATTCACTTGGACAAAAACACAGTGTCAGTATTGAACGTGTCAGGTTTTTGATTTGTGCTCGTACATGTGAAAGTATTGTTATAAACATTCAAGTGACCGCCGTTTGCGTCGGCAGAGTTTTATTCTTTTGTATTCTTTATTTTGGGTATTTGTAGAGGTTAAACCACGAAAACACTTAGTAATATGCAAACTTTGACAGGCAAAACCAGGAATTTAAGTACCCACGAAAATGTCGTTTTTTTTACAAAACCACTAAAATTGAGCCCCACGAAAATAAATGATACTACAGTAATTTTAAAACCAGAATAAACACTTTAAATTTGCATTTTATGACAATGTCCGGACATATATCCGGACACATCGTGGGACATAGATTCGTCTGGATAATATGTCGTCCGGATGATTGAATTTTTGTAAAAATGAGAAACTGTGAATGGACGCACATGTATCTGGATTATGTGGGTCTGATAATTGTACATTTGACTGTATATGTATCAGTAACTATGTAAATATTTAACATTTTGTATACATTTGATATGCGCAAGAGAAGAAAAAATAGAAAAAATACAATATATTATTAACATTAACAAAATTCCCCATAAAATTTTACGTTTGCTTTTCGCACCTGTCTGAGATTTACTTAGACTATTCATGATGGATGGTCATTGTTAGCCATGTACCAACCAACTTTGTGAGGGCAGTTTGTCATGAATGCTTTTCTCTGAAACCTGATTTTGAGGTATGTAGAAGATTTTATTTTATGCTAGGCAGTGAATTACTGCATTTTCCGAGTGAAATATTTTTTTCACTGGCCGTCAATAGACATTGATAACATTATAACTGAGAAATTGGAATCATTTTATAAGACGCTTGCGTAGTGTAAAGGTAAAGATTGACGCTTCGCAACCAATAGAACCGGGTTCAAAGCGAGCAATTGACTTTTTTTTTCATTTTCTTTTTATCTGCTGTTTTACCTTGAATTGGGACCGAGCATTATGTAACTACTGATATTCTATGTGCAAATATACACAAAACAGAGCAGAACATAAACGGTAAACTGCTGACATCATCGCGCAGGATACAGTAAGAAATCAGCTACTTCAGTGTGTTATACAAATTGCTAGAAAATACGCTTGAGCATAAAATAAAAAGAATAATTGCTTGCTCCGAGTGAATAACTGATATATATAATCTCGTGGGTGAAAAACTTAAGTATTTTCACCCACTCGAAGAAATATATCCGTTATTCACTAGTTTCAAGCAAATATCCTCTCTATATTTCTTTAAAAATCGGCGAAGATGAATGGCGATGAGTTTTTCAAAATTTTTAGATAAGGTTGATAAAATTAATATAGGTCGATAATTGTTTCCTGACGATCTATCACCTTGTTTAAAGACTGGGAACACTGGCTAATTTTAGATTAGTTGGAAAGATTCCCGTATCAATACTTGTATTTATCAAGCTAGCAATTCAAGGGGCAGCAACTTGAGCTGATAGTCTGTGTATTTATGTTGAGATCTCATCTCGTCCTGTTGCTTTGTTGCCATAAAGTTTCTCTAAAATATCTATACCATCTTGAACACATATGTAAGGGATATGGAATGATATATGAGATGTGACTTTCGACTCCACAAAATCTATAAGGAGTGAAAAATTTTGTGATGTTGAAGAATGTTCTCCAAGTATTGATGTTAATCATGTAAAAAATGTATTTAGGTCGTTTGCAATATCAAATGGCTCTGTACTAGTATGACTTTCAGTTTTTAATTCTGAAGAGAAATCATGAACTTTTGAACTTGAATTAAAGTTACGAAAATGTTTCCATATTTTTTGCAATCACTTTTATTTTCAATTATTCTTGAAAAATGATCCTTTTTAGCTTTAGCGATTAAATTTGTAACGAAATTTCTGTGGCTTTTTGCTACCTCGTTTGTTACGCTCTTTGTGACAGAAATCACAGTTTCATGGCTTCCCTTATTTCAGAGTTAAACCAGTCAGGTTGCATAATTCTTTTGACCCTTTTGCTTTTAATTGGAGCATGTCGATTAAGGACTGCAAGAAAAAAGTGCAGTTCAACGTTGTACATCAAGGTCTGGATTTATAAAAGTAGGTTGACAATTACTTAGAGCAAGTCGGTCAAAAAGGTATTCCGATGGAAACGGTTATAAGATCGGTACTTAATAATGGTGTGGACCTTTATGAATCGTTTCCAAAACTTGTTTCTTGTGGCACAGATTGAACAGTTGTCATTAACAGAATATGTTGGGTCGAATGTCTCTATTACAAATTCAGGGTGTGTAGAATAAATGTGATCGATTAACGTTATCGACCTGTCAGTGACTCGAGTAATGGACTGTATCATTTGAGTGGGACCTATCCATTTACTTTTTCGGTCATTCATTAAATCAATATTGAGATCACCAAAATTTCTGAGCTAGAGTTAGAAGCGGTAGATAATTCATTTTCAAATTACTCAAACCAAAACGATAGAGAATTTGGAGGATGATTGATAGAGCACAGAAGGATGGGCTTAGACGATAGTTATTTCAGTTCAATCCAAATCGTTTCCAATATAAGTAGTCCGCCTCCTTCTTGTGCTCTATCCTTCAGTCTTCCGTTCCAAATGGAAACCGTCGTCCATGGACACTGAGTGATCATTAATATCATCAGTAAGAAATGTTTCTCAGAGTCCTAGAGTGTCAGTCTGAGGGTTATTGAATACAGTATGTTCGAGTTCATCTAGTTTGGGGTTTATGTATACAAAGACCAGTAGGACAACAAATATATAATTATGAATTTGAATGCTGTATAGAAAGTTAACCTTTTCTTTGTGTAATCCCATTTAATGTGGTCAACGTCTCCACCTTTTCTCATGATGTGAGCCATTTTCTCTAGCAGAAGACGATTGTCTCGCATTGTTGTTGCCATGCGCTCAGCTTCCATCTGTAAAAGACATGATTATTTAGGGAACTGCACATGGAAATTCTCCAGTCTTTCTGCCAGGCGGAAATAGAAACATATCGAACGTATAATGACACGTGAATGGAACTATTTTTGATAACATGACAAAAGATGGCTACGTTCAGGCCTATAAGACAAATATTAGTTGTTAGCATTAACTTGACTTTGATGTTTGATGAATGTATTCAATCTGAACATATTTATCTGCCTGCATGAAACATTATACATTCGTGTTTTGTTGTTGTTGTTTGATTGTTTTTTACTTTTTTTTTTTTCTTTTTTTTTTAACTTAGCGCAGACTCAAGAATGCGTGGACCACTTTGAGTGACAATTCCTGATTGTCTCAAACTATAACTTATGGAGGCTTGATATATTACACAGGCTAACATGAGAATTGTCACCCTTTGATAGGGTTATTTCCACGACAGCTTTCAGGGTCATGATTGTGGATATTCCCACTTTATAAGAAGGCAAACATGATATAATTTTATTACAGTATACTTTTTAAGAAATAATCATGATTTTACTAGATATTAGCTCATATACTGGCACATCTATGAGATACAAAATACGGCAACATCTTATTTACAATGTTTTTAATTTAAAATATTTTGTTTTTTTAATTTCTTTCTTGTACCAGCTGTCAAAGTAAAGAGTGATATACGCACGAATCTGAAATATGATATAATCTTATTCTAAATGTAAGAAAAATCTCCTGGTCCAAAAAATGTTCTATTGAATTTTTTAAAACTTTCTATACTTCTCTTTTCTGCTTTCTATATGGATTGATATCCTTTGTTCTATTCTGTGTTAAATTAATATTTTTGCGCGGCAAAAAGAGGCTTAATATGTATTGTTCATACATTCTGCGTATATATTGATATAGCTTATTCAATTAGTTTGTTGTCCCCCCCCCCCAAAAAAAAAAAAAAAAAAAAAAATAGCCGTTGGCATTTGTGATGGTATTAGTGGTGAAAAGCTGCAAATTTTTTTACCTATATTCAACAGAGACAAACTACATAGGTACAATCTTTTTCAAAATATGAATGTTAAAATATCTTTTTCATAAATTTGAAATTCTGTGTCAAATTATTGGATATGAAATCGTTGATCATTACTGTGTGTGTGTGTGTGTGTGTGGTGTATTCCAATTACCTTATAAAACAAATAAAATAAGTGTTAGTTTTTATATTTTATTTTAGCTATATATAAAATATTTAATGCAAAATATTCTTCTGGTGTAATAATTCTACAAAATATGCTAATTGCTAGAAACTGAGAATGTGCAGCGATATTTATTCTGATATATGTAAAAAAAATACGAGGTTCACGTTAAGATCTCTTTTCGCATGTTTTCGGCTGGGACTGGTGCAAAATATACACCTCTCACCAAATATCTCAGTTTAAGGTCAGTTGTAACAAAATCCCTGCAAGTATTTTGATATGGATTTTAATTACCCACAATGCCATTCATAGTATTATTCTCATTTGTGTTATATTGTGTCTTCTTACCTGCAGTTTCTTCAGTTTCAGATGCAGATGAAGGTATGTATTTGGAGGCTTGTTATCTATGACCGCCTTGGCTGAAGAAAGAAAAAATAAAAAATACTAGAGCACCTTACGTGGATTGCTAATGCCTCGGTTAAAAAAAAGAGAAGAATTAGAGCACCATATGTGGATTGCTATCGATTCGGCTGGAAAGAAATGAGGAAATAGAGCACCTTATGTGTATCGCCATCGCTCGGCTGAAACGAAAAGAGGAATTAGAGCACCTTATGTGCATTGCCATCGCTCGGCTGATAGAAAAAGAGGAACTATATATCCTTATGTGTATTGCCATTGCTGGGCTGAAAACAAAAGAGGAACTAGAGCACCTTATGTGCATTGCCATCGCTCGGTTGATAAGAAAAGAGGAACTAGAGCACTTTATGTATTGCCATCGCTCGGCTGAAAACAAAGAGGAAATAGAGCACCTTATGTATTGCCATCGCTCGGCTGAAAGAAAAAGAGGAACTAGAGCTACATATGAGGATTTACATGGTCTTGGCTGAAAGAAAGAGGAACTAGAACTCCTTATGTGTATTGTCATCGCCTCAGCTGAAAAGAAAAGAGGAACTAGAACAACTCATGCGGATTGCCATTGCATCGGCTGAAAAAAGAAAACATGAGTTAAAACAATTTTGATGGATTGCCATCGATTCGGCTGAAAAAGAAAACAGGATTTAAAACAATTTTGATGGATTGCCATCGATTCGGCTGAAAAAGAAAACAGGATTTAAAACAATTTTGATGGATTGCCATCGATTCGGCTGAAAAAAGAAAACCTGAGTTAAAACAATTTTGATGGATTACCATCGATTCGGCTGAAAAAGAAAACAGGATTTAAAACAATTTTGATGGAGTTCCGTCGATTCGGCTGAAAAAGAAAACAGGATTTAAAACAAATTTGACGGATTGCCATCGATTCGGCTGAAAAAGAAAAGAGAAGCTAGAGCAATTTATTTGGATTGTTATTGAGACGTCTGAAAAAGAAAAGAGAAGCTAGAGCAACTTTTGTGTTTTGCTATTTCTAATCCATACGCTGTTTATGTGTTGCTTATTCTGAAACAATATTATTTTACAATCCTCGAACCTCTTCTATATGACATCCCTTACCGCCTCCCGACTGTGACACAGGGCTTGTAATTCCAACTCCGTCAAGTGTCATAGAATTGTGTGTACGAAAATATATATGCATTATATATAAACGAAATGTGGACGGGTTTGTTGCCATGTACAGCGTTACCCGGGGTGTGTTACAGTTTTACCATTGCGATTTAGAAATACTGAATTATATTCACTCACTGCTGCACACACAAAGCGTCGGCAGTGGGGAACACGTTTTATCTCGAGTTCTCTGGCCTTGGATGTGACCACGATTAGAGTTTTATTGCCTTAATTCTCTCTGCATTGTCACATTATAGATGCGTCTTGTCAGGAAGCTGCCTACTTTACGGAAGCAATCTTCAGCTGTAGAGGTATGTGAACATGAAATTATATTCTTTCCTGCTATCTGTTCTATGTGATAAAATTGTTTAATAGATTGAATGTTTCGGAATTTATTCAAAAATTTTTCTAGAAAGTCAGACATATGTCATATAACGCCATGTTATTGGACAGGATATCGTCTGTTTCAAGTTTAGACATTTTATATCTGAACAGACAAGTTGTATTCTATTATATGTTGTACGCATTAAATGATGAGTAATTGATGAGAAATGTTTGAGTTCTTACAATCCAGTGCGATTATTCTTGTCGGAGACAGATTCATGCATGAATGTGATTATTATAATAATAATCAAGTTCAGTCGCTCTTATGAAATAATCTTATGCGTAACAAAGTCAATTCATGTGCGCGCATGAGTAATGTATATCGTTGTATTCGCACGTGTCTCATGTATTACACGTCTCAGTCATTGTATTTTTAGGTGTTACTGGAAGTCGTCGAACTCAGGGGTTTTGTGTAACCCGGATACTGCGGTCAATGGTGAAGTTGGTTGGAAGGACGGTACTGGTTTACTTAGGGTGAGTGCACAATCGTTCCGGATCAACGGGTCTTCGTAAACATTGACATGATGCCACGAGATAAATACCATAATATATTCCATTTTGAACCTAAAATTCAATGTCACTATATGTGTGAAAATCAATCAAATTCAATGTCACTTTATGTGTGACAATCAATTATACAACCCTCATACTTGTTGATGAATCATATTTGTTTATAATTTCATACATTAATCGTATCTATTGATAGATCCATGTATCAATCATACTTGTATATAAATCAATATATCCATCATATTTGTTGATAAGTTCCATTCATTGATCATAACCGTTGATATACGGGATCGTTTGATAACCGTTGACATACGGGATCGTTTGTGATTATTTGTTGAAATTTCCATGTTTTGATCGGTTCCATTTAGGAACGATATCACTTTTGTTGAAATGTGTGTGTGCATGAGTGAGGTGCCAGATTCATTCATCATTCATTTGCATTATAAACAAACATCTCATTCATGTAGTTGTGTTAGGTGTTTTTACTAAATCCAATCCCACCCAACTTCATCCCGTTACATCGAGTATATTGCAGAGCTTCCTATTATGACTATACAACGTGTTGAAGAAGAATATTTGAAAATATCAATGTAATTGAAATTTGTAATATATTTTACCTTTTGACACCCTTTTCCATGGATCCCAAAAGAGAAAACCCATCTTGCACATGTTTATTATGGAAAAGCAAAGAAACGTACCAATTTTAGTTAATTTCCACATGGCGGTTTAGAAGGAGATTGGATAACGGACAAATGGACACCAGAGGGTGTCATTATATTCCCATTCGCTTAAGGCTGAGTATGATAACCACTAGCGATATCATTGCAGATTGGATCATATCATGAAAAGACCTTTTTTCAAGTGAATAAACTGCAGTGGTTGAAGTTATAAGTGGAAATTCTTCAAAATTTTGGGACATTTCTTTTTCTTCTTTGCGAGGGCAGGATTCTTGTTGAAGAATGTATACTTGTCCTGCGAATCGACCAGTAGAATTTTTTGTTACTACAAAACATTTTTGCTTTATATTAAATTTAAATACGTGTATCATAAGTACAAGGTTTAGAGCATGAAATGCTAGTTCAAATGCATGGAAAACCTGCAAAATCCGTTCTATGAGTTTTGCGGATACCTGACCATTTCGGGTGCAAACACTGTGTACTTCCTAACCTTTCTGTGATGTATTTTACACTGAGTAATCTGGCTAAGTTTCCAATCCGTCCTAAGTTTGTGCTTCCTTCATGTCCGAATTACACAAGTTCTAATTAAGTACGAGACAAAGGGTTTATATGTACTGGCCAATTTATGTTTATTTTATTTTCTTCGGTGTATAGTGGTTGAGGTATATGAAGGTACTTACAAACTAGCCTAGTTAGTCCAGACCTTATAGTCTATTGGTATGTGCGCATGTCACTGCGACATACGAACTGAGTTAGATTCGCGACAGAGACATTTAAACTTTGTATCCCTTTCCGTTCAGGTGCATAATACATTTCTGGGCGTACTGGGGACATAAGATAAATCTTGCTTACTTACTGATGTACTTCCAAAGAAAAAACAACAACAACAACAACACTACTAAAACTATCTTCTTTTATTTTCTACTTAACTTGTATCTGGCTCTATATAGCCAAGATTTTGCTGATGTTCTGTTAGACTCCATACATATATAGATATCCCTTCTTCGGGTGAGGTCGGTTTGAGGGTTGAGGCGGGGAAGCGAGAAAATCGTTAGACTCACCAGATCAAAGCTCAACCGGACTAATTCTCAAACACTTCATGAAGTGTTAATTTACGATAAACGCGGATATGTAAACCAGTGACATCCAAATGTTTGGGATAATCTTTTTATAATATCATAGGTACGTTTGGAAAAGGTATTTAATAAAAGTTATTGTAGATTTGTACTTCCATGAGGAAAAATTACCTTGAGATTTTAATTATCAATATAATTTTTACAAGGATTCAAATTGAATATATTTCCTAATGACACTATCGGTTTACATATGTCATATTATATTATTATCTGAAAATACTATCCGCCATTATTTATATAATCAAAGCTAAATTTCCAGTGTGATGCGATTTATTAATTATTTTCCTGGTGATACAATGTATTCCTTCCTTTCTGTTAGAACATAGGTGTAGCATGTATCCAAAAAACGTAAAGCATGTACTTCTATAAAAAAGAGAAAGATAATATACATGACTAATTATATTTTCTTTTATTTTAAAGAAGCCTTTTGTTATCTTTAAACTAGTATTTTCATTACAAATTCGCCATCTTTGATCCGAATGGAACTCGACTGTTACTCTTGTTTGTCGCTAATTGACGTTAGTGCACTTCGAGATTTTGCGACTGGTCTCTACTTGATAAATCTTTTCTCATCTGCCCAATTTCTGAAACAGGGAACCAGCACGTTGATAGTACATATACGCCATGTGAAGGTGTAATATGTGGCTGAGTTCAATTTACTTAACGGTTGAGCATCAGTCAAACAAAATTGAATTTTACTAGTTTCCCTGTACTAATAAAATGACTTGTCTCTACAATCACTAAATAAATGGACGGTATCACTATACTAATTAACTTTCTGATTTTATTTCCTTCATTTCCCCACCATTATGACTAAATTTCAGTGCATTAGTGATATGTTTAGATGCATAAAGATTATCATTCTTATGTTGGGCACAAACTTGGACACATTATATCCAAAAATCAGCATCGGTTATGTTGCATTTTCTGTAAATAGTTGCATTGAATAAAATAGCTGGAAATTTTAGTGCAAGTGACGTTCATGATACGCAAAAGCCTAGAGGCTGACCTCGATAAACATGTTCTTTTTTTTTCTTTTTTTTTCTCCCTGTTTAGGCTTAAATGCTGCATTTTATTGAATGCAAGTTACATTCTTCACAAATCTCAAAGACAAATCAAAGACAAAATATTAATGACTTTCTTAGGGACTACAATAGTATGCAACAACAGCTGATTGGCTCATTTAATGTAGTGATACCATGCAGAGATCATCGTGGCCAAATGCTATTCAGTGGCGTCAGAAAAGTTTATACTTTTGATTACATCACTTCAAATACATAACTTATGTATATGATTAGGCATGTTGTAAAAGTGTTTTAAATAAATTCAAAGTTTTGAACTTGACTAGAGAATTGTACGAATGCTTAAAAAATATTTCACATGTTGTTCTTATTTTGAAAAAAAAAAATCGTCTGATATTTCTGTACGAGAAAGGACATATGTACATAATTAGGTTATATTTTGTATGTTCTGTAAATTTGATCTTACATATGAAACATGAATAAACATACGTCTCTCTGTCTATACAAGTAGTTGAGCATTGTTCTGGTCTACTCTGAAATTGTGTACCTGCTTGGTCTATTAATCAATCCTTTAATCCATCGATCTATGGTTATGGAGAGAGAGAGAGAGAGAGAGAGAGAGAGAGAGAGAGAGAGAGAGAGAGAGAGAGAGAGAGAGACAAAGTTACCGTTTCTAAGTTTTTGAAGATGATAATTGAATACACCTTGATCCCATTTTCGTTTTAGGAACCTATTCTTATTCATAACAAACAATTATTAGCGGAACAACAGTAACATATGGTAAACTCAATGTTGGACCTAATTCCAAAGATCGATGTAAACTTTGCTGTGACTGTGACGTCGAGTGATGACGTCACTGTTGTTTTATCTTTAGATGAAAAGGGGATGACATGATTTACAGTTTTCATTGTGTCGATTGAACACGCGACTGAATTTGCATTTTCTCCTTATGTAACAATGCAAACTGTCCCTATTCGTTAATGAGGTAGTTTCTTTCATTAAATTAATTTTTTTTCAAGAAAAATGTATGTATTTTGGGACATTTTAATATAATCGTTAATTTAGAAAAAAAATACTTGGAAGCTTACAAGGCAAACGAGTGTCATTGTGAATAGATGTGTGTGAGTCCTTTATATTCTGATGACAAGAAAACGGTGCGTTTAACTTGTGGAGGATCGCAGACTGTATTAATAGTACAGCGGTAACGCACTTGTATAGAACGCCAAACTTGTCTTAAGTGGTTCGTTTTAAATACATGCAATTGAAACTACAATATATGAAATTCATTTGTTATTATCAGATGTTCATTGCTGATTGCATGATTCGCATTTCTTATCATATGCTGTGTATGTTTTATTATATAATGTGCACTTGCAATTATATGCCTTGCATTTCTTATTATATTATGTGCTGTTATTATATGTTGTGCATTATTTATTACATGATGTGCATTTCTAATTATATGCTGCGTATTTTTAATTATATGCCGTACATTCCTTAATATTTGATGTACTATATATATATATATATATATATAGTACATCATATATATATATATATATATATATATGATGTACTATATATATATATATATATATATATATATATATATATATATGTGTGTGTGTGTGTGTGTGTGTGTATGTATGTGTGTGTGTGTGTGTGCAGGCTTCATTATGCGATGTGAATGTTTTATTATATGCTGTGTATTTTTAATTGTATGCCGTACATTCATTAATAATTCAGGTACTATATATATATATATATATATATATGTGTGTGTGTGTGTGTGTGTGCAGGCTTCATTATGCATTATGCGATGTGAATGTTTTATTATATGCTGTGCATTTTTCATTATGCGATGTGGATGTTTTATTATATGCTGTGCATTTTTCATTATGCGATGTGGATGTTTTATTACATGCTGTGCATTTTTCATTATGCGATGTGGATGTTTTATTATATGCTGTGCATTTTTCATTAAGCGATGTGGATGTTTTATTATATGCTGTGCATTTTTCATTATGCGATGTGGATGTTTTATTATATGCTGTGCATTTTTCATTATATGATGTGCAAACTCTTTATGATGACGAAGAAATTTAAAACGACCTTAAGAGTGAGAATTTACTGATGTACCGGTTACGAAGGAAAATGTTTTGTAATCCGGCCAAATATATTTTTGTCCTAATGGTTGAACTGCATATACCATGGTAGCACTGTACTAGCTCTACAAGTCCATGGGTATCACTGTAATAGCTCTACAAGTCTCATGGTAGCACTGTACTAGCTCTACAAGTCCCATGGTAGCACTTTATTAGCTCTACAAGTCCCATGGTAGCACTGATCTAGCTCTACAAGTCTCATGGTAGCACAGTACTAGCTCTACAAGTCCCATGGTAGCACTGCACTAGCTCTACAAGTACCTTGGCAGCACTGTACTAGCTCTAGAAGTCCATTGGTAACACTGTACTAGCTCAACAAGTCCATTGGTAGCACTGTACTAGCTCTAGAAGTCCATTGGTAGCACCGTACTAGCTCAACAAGTCCATTGGTAGCACTGTACTAGCTCTACAAGTACCTTGGTAGCACTGTACTAGCTCTACAAGTACCTTGGTAGCACTGTACTAGCTCTACAAGTACCTTGGTAGCACTGTACTAGCTCTAGAAGTACCTTGGTAGCACTATACTAGCTCTACAAGTACCTTGGTAGCACTGTACTAGCTATACAAATCCTTGGTAGCACTGTACTAGCTCTACAAGTACCTTGGTAGCACTGTACTAGCTCTAAAAGTACCTTAGTAGCACTGTACTAGCTCTACAGGTACCTTGGTAGAACTGTACTAGCTCTAGAAGTACCTTGGTAGCACTGTACTAGCTCTACAAGTACCTTGGTAGCACTGCACTAGCTATACAAGTCCTTGGTAGCACCGTACTAGCTCTAGAAGTACCTTGGTAGCACTGTACTAGCTATACAAGTCAATTGGTAGCACTGTACTAGCTATACAAGTACCTTGGTAGCACTGTACTAGCTCTAGAAGTACCTTGGTAGCACTGTACTAGCTATACAAGTCCATTGGTAGCACTGTACTAGCTCTACAAGTCCTTGGTAGCACTGTACTAGCTCTACAAGTCCTTGGTAGCACTGTACTAGCTCTAGAAGTACCTTGGTAGCACTGTACTAGTTCTACAAGTCCTTGGTAGCACTGTACTAGCTATACAAGTCCATTGGTAGCACTGTACTAGCTCTGCAAGTACCTTGGTAGCACTGTACTAGCTCTACAAGTCCTTGGTAGCACTGTACTAGCTCTACAAGTCCTTGGTAGCACTGTACTAGCTCTACAAGTACCTTGGTAGCACTGTACTAGCTCTACAAGTCCTTGGTAGCACTGTACTAGCTCTAGAAGTACCTTGGTAGCACTGTACTAGTTCTACAAGTCCTTGGTAGCACTGTACTAGCTATACAAGTCCATTGGTAGCACTGTACTAGCTCTGCAAGTACCTTGGTAGCACTGTACTAGCTCTACAAGTCCTTGGTAGCACTGTACTAGCTCTAGAAGTACCTTGGTAGCACTGTACTAGCTCTACAAGTACCTTGGTAGCACTGTACTAGCTATACAAATCCTTGGTAGCACTGTACTAGCTCTACAAGTACCTTGGTAGCACTGTACTAGCTCTAAAAGTACCTTAGTAGCACTGTACTAGCTCTACAGGTACCTTGGTAGCACTGTACTAGCTCTAGAAGTACCTTGGTAGCACTGTACTAGCTCTACAAGTACCTTGGTAGCACTGCACTAGCTATACAAGTCCTTGGTAGCACTGTACTAGCTCTACAAGTACCTTGGTAGCACTGTACTAGCTCTACAGGTCCTTGGTAGCACTGTACTAGCTCTACAAGTCCTTGGTAGCACTGTACTAGCTCTACAAGTACCTTGGTAGCACTGTACTAGCTCTACAAGTCCTTGGTAGCACTGTACTAGCTCTACAAGTCCTTGCTAGCACTGTACTAGCTCTACAAGTACCTTGGTAGCACTGTACTAGCTCTACAAGTCCTTGGTAGCACTGTACTAGCTCTACAAGTACCTTGGTAGCACTGTACTAGCTCTGCAAGTACCTTGGTACCACTGTACTAGCTCTACAAGTCCTTGGTAGCACTGTACTAGCTCTACAAGTCCTTGGTAGCACTGTACTAGCTCTACAAGTCCTTGGTAGCACTGTACTAGCTCTACAAGTACCTTGGTAGCACTGTACTAGCTCTGCAAGTACCTTGATAGCACTGTACTAGCTCTACAAGTCCTTGGTAGCACTGTACTAGCTCTACAAGTCCTTGGTAGCACTGTACTAGTTCTACAAGTCCTTGGTAGCACTGTACTAGCTCTACAAGTACCTTGGTAGCACTGTACTAGCTCTACAAGTCCTTGGCAGCACTGTACTAGCTCTACAAGTACCTTGGTACCACTGTACTAGCTCTGCAAGTACCTTGGTAGCACTGTACTAGCTCTACAAGTCCTTGGTAGCACTGTACTAGCTCTAGAAGTACCTTGGTAGCACTGTACTAGCTCTACAAGTCCTTGGTGGCACTGTACTAGCTCTACAAGTCCTTGGTAGCACTGTACTAGCTCTACAAGTCCTTGGTAGCACTGTACTAGCTCTACAAGTACCTTGGTAGCACTGTACTAGCTCTGCAAGTACCTTGATAGCACTGTACTAGCTCTACAAGTCCTTGGTAGCACTGTACTAGCTCTACAAGTCCTTGGTAGCACTGTACTGGCTCTACAAGTCCTTGGTAGCACTGTACTAGCTCTACAAGTACCTTGTTAGCACTGTACTAGCTCTACAAGTCCTTGGTAGCACTGTACTAGCTCTACAAGTACCTTGGTACCACTGTACTAGCTCTGCAAGTACCTTGGTAGCACTGTACTAGCTCTACAAGTCCTTGGTAGCACTGTACTAGCTCTAGAAGTACCTTGGTAGCACTGTACTAGCTCTACAAGTCCTTGGTAGCACTGTACTAGTTCTTCAAGTCCTTGGTAGCACTGTACTAGCTATACAAGTCCATTGGTAGCACTGTACTAGCTCTGCAAGTCCTTGGTAGCACTGTACTAGCTCTAGAAGTACCTTTGTAGCACTGTACTAGCTCTACAAGTCCTTGGTAGCACTGTACTAGTTCTACAAGTACCTTGGTAGCACTGTACTAGCTCTACAAGTCCATTGGTAGCACTGTACTAGCTCTGCAAGTACCTTGGTAGCACTGTACTAGCTCTACAAGTCCTTGGTAGTACTGTACTAGCTCTAGAAGTACCTTGGTAGCACTGTACTAGCTATACAAATCCATTGGTAGCACTGTACTAGCTCTGCAAGTCCTTGGTAGCACTGTACTAGCTCTAGAAGTACCTTGGTAGCACTGTACTAGCTCTACAAGTCCTTGGTAGCACTGTACTAGTTCTACAAGTCCTTGGTAGCACTGTACTAGCTATACAAGTCCATTGGTAGCACTTTACTAGCTCTGCAAGTATCTTGGTAGCACTGTACTAGCTCTACAAGTCCTTGGTAGCACTGTACTAGTTCTACAAGTCATTGGTAGCACTGTACTAGCTCTAGAAGTACATTGGCAGCACTGTACTAGCTCTACAAGTCATTGGTAGCACTGTACTAGTTCTACAAGTCATTGGTAGCACTGTACTAGCTATACAAGTACTTGGTAGCACTGTACTAGCTCTACAAGTCCTTGGTAGCACTGTACTAGTTCTACAAGTTCCTTGCTGTTTTACTAATATATCCTTCTTTATGACATCAGCGGCAGCCATATTTGAAGACAACTGATAGATTTTAGTCAGGATTATATGGGGTGGGGGTGGGGTGGAGGGAGAAATTTCAAGCAAAGATTTGTCATCTGAATACAAAATTATAAAACATACATCAGTAGAACAGAGAGACAATGGGCCTAGTATCAGTGTCTTACCAATCTGTGTACCGATTGAGTCTCAGTTTCACATGTCGCAAAAGGCAAATCTTGGTTGACTTGTACTGGACCATTTGCCAGTTTGTCCCTCATACAGGTGTATTACTGATGATTCAGACTTAAATTCATCTGTAAATATCCTCTATTTTTATACTGTCTGTCCTTCTGTCTGTTATCACGCACACCCCTCAACCGCTGAGGGTAAATTTACCGAACTTGGTGCATTAGTAATTCTTGGTGTCCTTCCCTTAGATCCAGGGGGTGGGTGGGATGATGTCAAACATGCAGACATTTTGCAATTACCGTGACACTTTGTAATATTTTGTGACCAAATATAATATATGTAGTCGTAACAGGAAGGCCCATTATATACGCATGGCATTGTTCACAGTGAACCCTGGGTCACTGTCCGGTGGTGTTGATGAGTGCTGGTGGTGTTGATGAGTGCTGGTGGTGGTGGGACTATGAAGTATAGAGTGAAAAGCATGGGGTTTTGCAGTGGTCAGCCGTTAGACTTGCCCTAGGTTTTGTCGAGCACACGTCAGTGGATGCAAAACGTAGCAGTCACTTTTCCGACGGTTGCAGAGGTGGCGTCGACGGTTGTACAAGTTTTGGTTAAGATATTTTCATTTGCTTATATTTCTTTAACCACCTGTTCATACTTGTAATAATGCATTATAAAGCAAATATGTTTCATTCTGTGACACTCCTGCTCCATCCTTTGATCTTGGGACCCTGGTCACATACTTAGAAGATTTGCTGTTAGGTTTTGATTGAAGTTTTTCATTTGCTTATATTTCTTTATCCCTTTGATGGATTCTTGGGGTGAGTTATTATAAAGCAAATACAATTTATTCTGCAACACCCACTGAAGTATTTGACCTTGGCATCAAGGTTACAGTCATGCAATATACGACATGAATGTGGGGTCGACATTCAAGCCGCGGTCTTCTTGGTAAATGAAAGTTTTTTTTGTACGTCACTGTCGACCATAGACACATGATTGATCAGACAGGTTCTTGGATTGGATCTCTGCAAGGGATGCATATCAGGTAATGGAAATGGATGGGGGATGATTGCCATCATTGTCGAGGGTTTTCCACTTCTGGTATTTTAGTGTTCTATCCAAAGTCTTAAGTTGCAAGTGTACGGATTTGTTTGTTTCTAAAGTTTAACTTCAATACCCTTTCAAATAAACTTTAATGACAATTAGTATGTACATTGCCAGCTAAGGATACTTTAGCTCTACAAGTCCCTTTCTATTTTTCTTATGATAAGGACTTTAGAATTAACGTTAGGATGAGGTACTTGCGTCTGATTGTAAAGTATTTCTACATTGATTTTAAAAAGGTGATATGGTATTAGACAACCATTTTGTTTACTGGTTCCATGTACTTTACCATGCAAATTGGTCAGAAAACTGTTGTTTCCAGTATGGATTTTCACAGGTTTAAATGACCATGATCGGTAAACAAATTGGTGGTAATTGAAAATAAAAGACTGCAAACATTAGGTTTCCAACTAGTTTGCACTTCTGAGCGCAAGGAACTAGCAGGACAATTGTTGTCTAATGCAAATTCAATGTGAATTATGTTAAAATCGATGAAGAAATACCCTACTGTTACCCTAAATTGCCAAATTCCAAAGATTTGGCAAATTTGCTGAAAATGTTAATACATTTGATTTAAGCTGTAAAGTCCCCAATATAGAGAATATTCAGTAAAATCACTTGCAGACGATCTTAAGCCTCAGTGGCCAGAAATTTGCCTGTATTGAGGACAAGCGGGCAATGGGTCCTATGTAAGTCAACCAAGCTTGCCATTTTCCACACGTGAAACTTAGGCCCAAAAAGTACCAAAATTACCAGACATCGACAGAAAGCACATTTTCTGTCTGTTCTGTTGATGTATTTTGTATAATTTCGCACTGAGGTGAAAAGAATTTGTTGGCATAGTCCCTATATAACCCTTACTAAAATCTATCAGTTATCTTCCATATGGCTGCCGATGGTGTCATCTGAAAGGGTGTATAAGTAAAAAAGCAAGGGACTTGTAGAGTTTAGGTGGTCTCAACTAGTACACTACTACCATGTTATATGTAATTCAACCACTGGCACAAAAGCTATTTGGCCGGATTGCAAAGTATTTTCCTTCGTAACCCGTGCATCAGTAAATTCTCACTCTTTGGGACATTTCCAATCTGTTCCTCATCATAAAGAGTTTGCACATTATATAATAAAAAATGCACAGCATATAATAAAACATCCACATCACATAATGACGTCTGCACAGCATATAAATTTGTTATTTAACACATCATATAGTAACAAATGCACGTCAATATTAATGAATGTACAGCATATAATTAAAATACACAGTATATAAGTATAAATGTACATTATATAATAAATAATGCACGTCATATAAAAACAGCAACACATAATATAATAAGAAAAGCACATCATATAATGAGCAATGTACATCATATAATAATAAATGCACAACATATAATAAGGAATGCACATTGTATAATGTAGTGCCAATCGTATGTATTACAAACTGACCACTTAAGACACCTCTGGCGATCCGTACACTCGCTCAACACCTTTGCCGCCATGACTTGATCAACGGAATTCAACACGTTCCAATGAAATGTAGTCGTCTATCCATGGTCGATAGTTTCCTCAGGTTTGTTGTTTTATATGTTTAATCCACCTCAAAACATCAAAAACATGCCAACTTTAGAGCCGTCGAGAGCGCATAGTATAAGTTGTAAAACTAATTAGGTCAACTTAAAATAAATAAGAATTAAGAAAAATAAAATATGTGACTTTATTCAGAAAAGTATCTAGAAAATAGCGTTATTAAATAAAATAAATAAATAAATAAATTTGAAAAAATATACAAGACTGTGCTTCTAAGAATACGATGACTTTCTATGAGCCAAAATGTGTATACATATTCATTTTCACTGTGTATACTCCAGGCTGTACGTGATGCAGTGACCATAAAAATGTGTATACATATTCATTTTCACTGTGTATACCCCAGGCTGTACGTGATGCAGTGATCATAAATATATGTATACATATTCATTTTCACTGTGTATACCCCAGGCTGTACGTGATGCAGTGATCATAAATATATCTTGATTATACAAATGTAATATAATTAGATCTTGTTTTCGGAAACTATTTTCTTCTTTTCTCATCACTAGTTTTGAAAATTTGGCAATTGTCTTCTTCTTATCGCTCATCCGTCTTTTTTTTCTTTCTGAAATCGGTGTGGCAAAGAAGGCAATAACCTGAAGTATGTATGTTTGTATAGGATTTAACGACACATAAGCACAATCCGGGCTATATAGTGCTGGGTACATTTAGATATCCCAAAAAGACAAACAAAATATAGATAGAGGCAAAGAAAGGGTAACATTATTAAAATACGAAGTCAAATTTGTGATGTAAACCGCACTCTTTTCAAAAGGTCATGACCTTCTCAGCTGGAACATCATCACGGGATGCATCCCAGGGCAAAAAGGTTGCCTCCATTAATTGCCTCTTACGACATGCAGGAAGGTGCACCAACAGTGATACAAAAAACGCGTCGCTGGACAGGTCTCGAGCTCAAGGTCTTCCTAATATTAGATGGGCGCTCAACCATCTTAGCCAATCAAGCCGAGATTACCCATTTGGTCCTACTACATTTGTTCGTATTCAAAGCATGATATGGAACACAGTGTTGATTCTGAAGAAAATATTTTTGGATGGCTCTGACAATTGTTGGGTGTTAAAAATGGTCTTATAGAAAAGAACCGCATATATAGGGGGTGTATTACGAAACATTTAATATACTTGTATCTACTTAATCAGTATTCCTTCCTCCGTACCCCCCCCCCCCCATCTCTCTCTTTCTCTCGGTGAACTTATGCCATAGCGGTTGTGCGATATACTGTGAATCACAAAATATTAGCAAGCATTCATTTTATCGAAGTTAGCAAGTGACGTAATTTTTGCAAAAATAGTATTCACTTTAAATTGTGTGATGAAAATCTCATTATGCGTATCCTGTCACGGCCGATAACTACCTCGACGGACGGTTTTATGAAATACATGTACTGCCTTTGATATTTTTTCAATAATTTTATTTAAACATCTTTTACTAATGACAGCAATTTGCGTTTTTGCAGTTTGAAAATCGCGTTTTGTTGGATACAGGATTCATACTTCATTTCGTTTGTGATTACATGAATTAGAATGCGAGCACCCGTCGATTTTTTACGAGAGCGTAAACTATTACCACTAAAAATTACCATTTCGGGTGAAATTGTATGTCACTAATATGATGAAATAGGAGACACTCTACAAATTAATGACGCTAAAATACAGTCTGGTTCCCTTCATTCTTCTCTACGTGACACTCTCTGACAACTGCGTCGCACTTCCGGTGCTCGTGAGACCGCAAAAAAGTAGCAGCCTCCATCTTTGAGTGTCATTGGGCGAGACACCAAAACAAGATTCTTGGCCCGAGTACAATGTTCTTGTATCGAGAACCGTCAAGAACCTCGTTCTCGGGTTGAGAACCCACAAGACCTCTGAGGCGGGAGTACACAAAAACAAAGACGGCGAACATGCCGAGCGTTGATACGTCCTATTCTTTGTTCCAAAATTATCTCGAGTTGTTATGACGTGCACAATCAGGAACATCTGACAACGTGTTATTAGCGTTTGGGCGAGAATATCAAAGAGATTGTTCAAAGACGGTCTTAGTGAAAGCACGGAATCGCCGCAATTTTTCCCCATGATGCACAGCGCCCATTAGGCCGATTCCCTGCTTTGCATGCCCCCTGCTACGCACTCCGCTACACGACTAACTATTCTGGAGAAACAGATTTTACAGTTTAAGGAGGTTTGATATTGGTTTGCCAATATTAGACCGGGTACCAGTGAAGGTAACATACTGAAGAATGCAGGGTACCATACTAGCTAAAGCATAAGCAAAAGCCGGATCCAGATCCAGAAGGCTCAGAAGAGTGTTACATCTATGATCGACCATCTGGGATCGAATTCATTACAAGAACGCAGTCATGGATGAAGATGGTGTAACCCAACGATTACCAAAAGACCAATAGCATTTCTTCGTTTTTAAAACTTTCGATTGAACATAAAGATATACGTTGAGTATAGACCTATGGGGCATATATCACCAATCGAACTAGCAATAACATTTTGTTGTATCTGAGTATTTGTTACATCTGGGTTTGATATGAATTGGCTTGGTGTGGTGTTTTACGTCACATCAACACATGATGGTTATTTAGTACTGAGACGATTGGAAGAACGTCTTGCCCTTGGACACAACATGGTAGCCCACCCGGGCTGAACTGATGGTAGGATTCGAGTCTGCACCCTTCTGGTCAGGAGTCCGGCAGGCTAACCACTGAGCTACCACGGATATAGAATTTGATATGACGAGGTACCAATGTATGATACTTTGAAAGACGATTGTAAATTACCTTGGCACACATACTAGCTACTGACTGATCCATACGTTGTATATCTAATGCGAGAAGCTAATATTTTAAAAAGCAAATATATTTAGCATGACAGAAGTACAAAAGCACCCGTACCTATCGGGTACAATATTCAGCATGACGTTACAGAGACGATTCCACTGTAAACAAGGAAATGGGGAATCAGACTGAAATATCGTTAAAACTCACACCTAAATGTGTGAAACTTAACAACATAGAAAAATATAACGCATTCTTTTATCAATGAAAATACACGATTAAAGCTACTCCCATTTACAGCTACCACAACTACAGACCGACTTTGTGAAGTGAAACCTTAGGTCACTGTCATTGACACGTAATATATGCGCAAGTAGATGACATATGATATTTTTAAGTGTTAGAAGAAAATGGGTAGACAGAACATAGGAAAGCTCGGGCATTTCTTACGAATATGCTTCGATGAAAGTAATGCAGTCGTTTTTGTGCAACTGTTTTAGAAACATCCGCAAAAGAAAGTATTTTTCAAGGTTTGAATTCATAAAGTAAATAAACATAAAGAAGTACAATACATATCAAAGAAAGGCACTTTTAATCAATAAAGAAGACATGAAAAATACTTCAATTAACAGTATCGAATTAACGAAAGAGATTATCTATAATATCACTGCAATAATTTTTGGACCACCGAAGAGATTATCTTTAATATATCTGCAATAATTTTTTGACCACCAAAGAGATTATCTATAATATATCTGCAATACTTTTTTGACCACCAAAGATATATATGACAGAATTAAAAGAAGAAAAAAATTGATCTATTAGTACTAATATAAATCCGAAATGGAATGAATACTTGAAACACGCATGCGCGCGCACACACACACACACACTTATAAGAAGTTCAAAGAATAAAATGGGAATGAAAACCAACAGTGTATATTATATATATATATATATATATATATATATATATATATATATATATATATATATATATATTTATATATAAAACTTGTTGCACTCTGCTCTGTCGTGTTTGTTTCAATTGTTATATTTCTTTGACAAAAACGATCTCTCAAAGATCCGGTGAATTTACAAAGATTGTTTTTTGCTATATAATTTGTAACTTTTATGCACAGTTTTAAACGACTCCATTCTTTTTTAAAATAAAAGTTTAAACAGTTAATGACACTAATTATCTTTATCATTAAAAGCCTAGGCCTAGGCCAAATTTTCATGTTCAGTTTCATGACGCAGTCTTTCGTTGATAATCCAAATATACAGTAGAAGAATTGGATTCAAAACAAATTGGCCACATACAACAACACATACCACAACCGAGGACATTATCGCTCATTCATTATTTAGCCCCAGTAACTAAATATGTTCATTGTCATTTAGTGTAGGATTTCCCATTCTTTTTGGTATAATACCACAAAAAGGAAAGTAATAAAGAAAAAAAAATCAACAAAAACTGATATACGGTCAAATTTGCGGTGCAAGTAACAACTGATTTCAACAAAAGAAAACAAAACAAAACATGTAGGTTAAAAAAATCTCTCAGTTGGAACCAAGCTATCCACATAGTTGTGCAAAGTGATTATAGTTCTGCTAATGAAAACGAGATTCCTTCAGAAATACGTTTATTAATTGGATATGCCTAGATGCCTTATCATTTTTTTAAAAAAAAATGGACAATTAAGATACCCAAGGGCGCGAGAAGTATCGAATCGAGACCGGTTTTCTTAATGGACACCATTCCTCGTAATAACTCTAACCAACTTAGAGTTCCACTACTACAGACACTTTTCTCGAAGTCACTTATGCGACTGGCAGCTGGGCTGAGACGTGCGTTATGGAAATGACGATAGCCTGAGTACAGATGTTGCTAAGCGCATTGCTAAGGCAGTCTCGTGCGCATCTCACGTTCAAGAGTATTTTGGAGCCAGATGCGTCGTTCCGCGGAACGTTCCAAGGTAAAACGAATATGTAACTGCTACAGTACGGAAAGTGCCATCGTCACAAGCCACGGGCGACAATCCACTATCTTCCATTTTCACCCGTGGTGGCCTGAGATAAGATTTCCTCGTTTCTGACGAAGATGCAGTGGCGGCGCGAGGGTTCGAGGCGCCGGGGGCAATGTTCTTTAGTGGCGCTCCTACTTGTCACAGAGAACAGTTTTTATGTCAGTTTCCAACTTCCACCCCCCCCCCCCCATCTGCGCCCCAATTACAGCTGCAAAAAAAAAGCTCCCGACGGCGCCCACCCTTCATCTGGCGCTCAAGGGCAATTGTCACCCTCCCCGACCCCCCCCCCTTCTCGCGCCGCCACTGTGAAGATGGATAAACCTGTCTCACCAATTACTGCGAGCGCGTGTAAAACTTTCTCGCAATGTTGACCCAACATGGTCTTTCATGCTGTTTGGAGGCCGGAAATAGTTCTTCTTCAAAATTAAATGATGCTTTACCTTAACCCCCCCCCCCCAAAAAAAAAAAAAAAAAACAAAAAAAACACAGGTAGCTGATTGGTTGCAAAATATAGGTGAAACTCTAATAAAAAAACAAAACAATGGATAAACGGTTTGGGTAAAATCAATCCTAGACTGAATGTCACGCAAGAGATGATGATGACGATGACGACAATTACGACGATAACGACAACCATGGTGGTGGTGGTTGTGGTATTGATGATAACGACAACAACGTGAATGGTGATAATCATTGCAAAAATTACAATAAATAATATATTTGATATGTTTGACAATTGCTTTAGTTGTGAATACAAGAATGGCTATAAATGGTGCTTAACGGCACATCAACACATCAAACTTTTTGAGTATACTAAACTGTGTCTGTTAGATCAATACAGTGTTCTTTGTCATAAATAGGGTGTCTGTGTTTGCAGCACATATGCGAATACACTTAGAATATTACAATGATCTGAACAGTATGTCTCAGAGAGAGAGAGAGAGAGAGAGAGAGAGAGAGAGAGAGAGAGAGAGAGAGGGAGTGGGGGTGGAATATTGAACGTAGTGAAGAAAGAAATGAAATATAAAAGAGACCGCCTAAAATGTTCAATGCGACAGCATGTACAAATGTGAGAGACAGTACAATAGCGATTTATAGATACATGTATTGTAAAATGATTGACCTTAGTTGAGGTGAATATTAAGTTTAATGAACCAGTAAGCCTCATACTGACCGATGCGAAGCGATTCGATGAGTATGCTGTTTCATAAAACTTTATATTTAAAAAGGTTAATAATTATTTTATTACTTGATTTAGTACATAACTTCGAAATTACACTCATTTTTCATAATAGGATAAATTCCATCCCTTGAAAACAACATCATTCACATGAATTAAATAATATCTCGGTATCAACTGTAATTAGGATTGTGATAAAGGGAGATAACTGCTGATGGACTGAGTGGTACTACATTTGCAGAACGGTATGCAATTGGTCAAGACGAATAATAAAACATTCACAAAACAAGTAAAATATATAGAAAGGACAAAAAATAGAAATCTCATGCCTTTGGCAAAATAGTTAAAAATATATCTAAGTCACTGTTCGCAAGCATGTATCACAAAGATAGAAAGAAAGAAAATACGAATTTCCTGTAAAAGCTTCTATTATGTGGTGTATGGTAAATTATTTAAATATAATCGAGAGTTAATCGACGATTTGTATTTGGTTTTTGTTAGTTCTAACTGCATTTTAAACGCATTAATGGCTACATCATGACGAGGAAATGGAAGCTAAGTGCCTTTACCAAGGACACACGGAGGTAGCCGATTCGGGCTGGCCTGGACTGGTATCGAACCAGGGACCGTTGGATTACGAGTCCAACGCTCTTCCAACTGAGTTACCGCGGCTGCCGTTAATCGGTGAAGTAAAAACAAACATTAGCTGTATCGTTAAATACGCATGCCGCGTCACTGCAGACAAGTCATATACCACAAAGTCCTTGAACTCGACAGACCTTACAAAAATCATTAAAATGACACAAACAAAGAGAAATCAAAAGAAACATGGACGTATGCAAATAAAAATGCATACCTAATTTCATTAGCCGAGGTTAAGCCGTTTTTATTAAACTTTGTTCTAACAAGGTAGCACAAAACAGTTTAAATCTTCAAGTAAAATACACTAATCGAATTACATAATCATACAGTATGGAAGATAGTAATGCAGTAATTTGCAATATAATGATAAAACCCTGTAATACAAGTACAATCTTAAATCGCACAATACAAAAGGATTCTTCTCGGCAAAGTTTTAATCAAAGAGACTGGAATGAAATTATGTTAACGTGCAAGAAGATCAGTAATTGGAAATCTTGGAAGCAGAACTACATTGGAAAAAGAGGGGATATTGTCTTTCTTAATATCGCGTTCCTCTGATCAGCGGGAGCCGCGGTAGTTCAGCTGGTAGAACGTCGGATTCATGATCCCAGGCCAGCACAAGTTGACTGCCTCAATGTGTCCCAGGCACTTGGTTCTCAATTCCTCTGCCTCATTGTGTCCCAGGCACTTGGTTCTCAATTCCTCTCTATAATACAGTCAAAGAATGAGATCAAAGTGCCATAAAAAGCCAACGTATAAGCACCGTGCGAAAACCTTCTGCACAATCAGTTTCATAGTCTCTCTCTCTCTCTCTAAGATGTATTTATAATGAAAGTCAAACGACCTATTGGGATAAAAACTGAGTCTATAACCTCTTCAAATGAACAAGCGAATGCAAATAATTTTTTCTGATTGGTTGAATACCATTATACCAGTAATAACATATTGGCAAAATCATTACTTATGTTTGACATGCTTTGCTATAAAAGGTGAAACATGATAAAAGTTATATGAATTCTATTACTAAATATTATATCATGATGTGAATATACAAGATTGTCAAACTTGTAACTTTTTTTTAAAGAGAGAAACCAAATTTTAAAAAATGTCTCATTTAAACATGTTACTGAAATCATCAAAACGCTAAAAAAAAATATGATACACAGATTGATAGTATGAGAAGAATTGAGATTTTTCGGACTAAAATCATACATTGTTCACCTTGAAATAACAAATCGTGTCCAGTTCGATTGCAATAAATTACATATAACACCAAGGAAAATTAAGTTATCAGTCCCAAATAATTCTGTCCCCTTCAGGTTTCACAGAAAGGCAACATAATGATCACTTGATCATCTAGACATTTATCCAGTCAGACTTGTTTCTCTTCTTACTGCCTTAGAAAACTGAAAACTACTGACTTTGAAGGTTGATAAAATATCACGATAATTCTTTCAACTTGAGCTATTAGCGATGGATGTATCGCAGTAGATCCCACTCACTAAAATGGCTCTTTGTGGCCCTAAATAGAGGACCTTGTATTGGGAAACCCAAGTTGTTGGGAGATGATAGACATTCTGGGGCCATGATTCCTTTAAATGATGATTTGGAATGCTTGAAATCCAACTCCTTCAAGGTCTCATCAATGCAAGCAAATATCCCATGTTAGGATATGAAATTGATTGAAACGGCCCAAAACTCTGTCTAAAATGCAGCAGATGAGACCCCCCCCCCCAAAAAAAAAAAAAAAAAAAAAAGCAAAACAACAATATAATAACAATCTAGGTCTAAGGAACAGTGTTCACATTAAGTTACATCAGAATATGTTCAATGGCTCTTGAGTTCTACCTTGTCAAGGGTCAAAACTATGTTCAGAATGGAATAGCCGAGACGAAACCCATAAAAGGCACAGCTAGATATAAGAGCCATTGTTCTTGCCAAATTCCATTAGAATGTGTTGAATCGTTCTTGATTTATGCTGATTGCAAGCAAAATTCAAGGTTTTCATGCGAAGACAAGAATTTGCTCAACACAGGTCATAACGCTGTGCACAATGGAGCAATCGAGACAAAACCCCATAAATGACACATGAGAGTCTATGAGTCAATATCCATATCAAATGGCATTATACATGCTGAATTGTTCTTGAGCTGTGCTGGTTACAAGCAACATCTTATGTGAAGATGAAGTTAATTGTCAATGGACACAACTCTGTCCAGAATGGAGTCGACGAGACAAAATCCAGAAAAGGCACATTAAAGTCTATGTTACAATATAAACACCAAATTGCATCAAAATATGTTGAAAAGTTCCTGAGCTATGCTGGTTACAAGGATCTGTTGTGGTGGAGATTTAAAATTGATGGAAAATGGGCAATAACTCTCTCAAAACTGGACCTGAAAAGACGAAACCTTTGAAGGGCACATCTAAATCTTAATGACAATTTACTTAACTAAATGACATCCAATTATTTGTAAGGGTTGCAGAGCTTTGGTGGTTACAAGAAGTGGGAATGAACCCACGAACGGAGGAAAAGGTAATTACTATAGGGCTCCAGTATATTTATGTGGGGCCCTAGTTGTGTATGGATATACATAAAGTTGCTTATGACTGTGCACTTAATGCGCTGATCGATCAAGATCTTGCATATCGAAGAATATAAGGGGCCTGGACAGGTAGCGGTTAAATACTCACTATTGCCTATGCGATAATGGATTCGATCCCCTGACATCTGCAAGGGTCTGTGGATGCCAATCAAGGTCGGTGGTTTTGCTCCAGGCTCTCCACTTGCAAGACCACATTACGCCAACATCTGAGCCGTCGAGAGCATATGATATAAGTTGGCAGAACTGGCTGCACAGTCGACGTCAAATAAACTATAACTATTTTTAAACATGAAACTTTCAAAGAATATAAATTCCAACGAGTATATAATGTTGTCGACGTTGGATACCTGAATCCAGTAAGCTTGATTAAAAGACTATGCGATTGTAATAACAAAACAAAAAAAAAAAAAAAAACAAAAAACAAAAAACAAAAAAAAAACAACAACAACACCGGGTTATGATACTCGTATTAGTCGACAACGCGAAGGTTGCCATCCAGTGCTTGAAAGTAACCAAACGAGTCAAAGTAAGACATATTTACCAAGAGTGAGTCACAATGATTGTTTTTCTAATTATTCAATAAAAAAAGTAAATTCCACGTATGAATGTCAGTAGCATACTACCATTGCATACTACTAACTGGAGAATAAAAACTTAACTTGGACTTGTATGGTAGGTAACCATAGCCGCAAAAGTAGTATTCAGTGACATACTACAGCTTCAGTAAAATAAACAAAAAATTCAGACAATGATGACCAAGTTTCAAAGACGTAGGCAGTAGCACTTTGCTATCAAGAAAGTAAAAGAAAACCTGCCGTTCATTGCTGCCAATGCCGCCCACTGAAAATAATAACCTGAATATTAATCATTTCTTGTTTCTTTCGGAAAAACAAACCTAACAAATAGAGATGATCAAATCGCCTCCACAACAAAAGCCATCGTATAAGATTGTAGTTACTGTTTATATACTAGGTTATATTTTGATCTGATTATTGCTAATACAAATTACATTTATACATACAAAGGACGATGCATAATGTTGAATATCACCTTTACCTTATTTATGAAATCATCAGTATAACAAAAATAAAGATTTGTTTGTGTAAATATCACAATTCTTGTAAGAAAATGGAATGGCCTAAGACAAATAATCTTCTATAATAAATCTGGATTTTCTCGGATGAGATCGCCATGAGTCCTTTCCTATGCACACACCATCTCCGCGCCACCATTTGTTAATATCTTTGTAGGTATTTGGGGCTCTTGTGTCGTCATGCAACATGGCGCACACACGGCACCAGAAGAACGTATTGATCAGTCTTCCTGTACCTTTCCAGGCGAAATACTCATTATATAAATCGTCGTTCTGGTCTAATTTATGGAGGTATTCAGCCAATTGTTGTGGAGTTTCGAATTCGTCAACGTGGATGTGGGAATGTGGCGGGGCTGCGCGTGCGTAGTCCTCAGGAGCGGCTCCCATCACAATTGGAACGATGTCATTTCTGTGAAGGGAAAGAATCAATGATAGAAGCTTAATATATCAGGAAATATATATCTCGACCTAAAATATTAACCTCTTGAATAGACCCTGAAAATAAACTTGTAAACTTTGTTCGGGTCCGTAAAAACGGTGAAGTCAGAATATCAATAAATACATGTGCAGTACCTATCTTTAACTTGAACATACGTGTCTTGTTTCTGGTAGATGAAAACATTCGGTTTACTCGGACTTCATCGCATTATGTGCAAAATTTTCAATATGATTAATTCACCAATTATTTTTAATAAAGCTCGGAAAATCGGGGAAATACATTTTATTATTCCTTTCATCGCAATAATTTTTCCAAAACAACAAGCGACGCTTTTTCTGGAGTATTATTATTACTGAAGTTGAAGGAGCTATGGGGATGACTACCGAGAAAATTACCTCTTTAAATGAAGAGCTGTCGATTTATAATCGGTTAATGATAGGTTTGCTGTAGAAATTAAGCTTAAGAACTATGTCTTAGGCAATAAATATATTATAAACTAGTCCAGCCTTCGTCCACCCTATAACAGGAAACCCAGGACAAACTAATAAAAGAAAAGAAACAAAACAGAAGATTATATTTTGTGGAATGTGGTGGGTTTGGCAAATTGCAGTTGAAATACTTTTTTTTATACCCCAGTCTTTGAAACGGGGGAGGAGTGTTGAATAGTAGAAAACAATTTCTCTTTCAAAAATGACAAAAAAAAAAAAAAAAAACAAAAAAAAAAAAACCTGCAGATGCTCTCTAGGTACTCTGAATCGAAGCTTAAGAACAACTGCATACATGTACTTTGTAGTTTTTACATGTACATGTACTTTGTAGTTTATACTACATGTACTTTGTAGTTTATACTTAACGTGTGGAGGTTAGGAAGAACTGAAACGTCTAGTTACACTATTTTCTCTTAGTCCCGCTCACTCTCATTTGCATAAGAAAATCGTTACTAATTGCAAAAAAATAAAAAATAGAGACTTGTATATGTCTAAATTACAAATAAGCTAACGTCAAAATTGGAGGCAATTCCAACTGATACTTCAGTTATCAGAACTTAGAGTTATTGTATATTCTCTACATTTTAATACAGACTGTACAACCTTAACTTCCATAAGCTAACCAATAGCATGTAACACTAGTAACGTTAGGCATAATTGTATTATTTGTTCAACTATTGGATTTTGAACTGCCACTATATTAAAGCGACCTCAACCTTTTCTATCAAGATTGAGAGTAACAGAAAAGGCTGAGGATGCTCCAAATGGAAAATGCTTACTATTTACCGAGAAGTTGCATCGGAAATAGCTGGCAAAACAAGCTACTTTATTGAACGCTTTTTACATTTTTGCTGAGAAACATTAAATGAAGGTCGACCAAATAAGTATATTTTAATTTGCTTTAGGTCACTTACATGCAAGACTTTGGTCTTTTAATGTTCACGTACTTTCAATTTTCTCCCTAAGATAATTGGGTTATAGTGGGGGAGGGGAACTCTAAAAGGGTATGACTGAAGCTGAACATTCATAAGTACCAAAAACGAAATGAAATGAGCACAAAAAAACCCCACAAAATTAACTGGAAAGGAATTAAAATAACCAAAAGTGAATGAATTTCAGCCAAAAGTGAATGTAAAGAAACCGAGAATGAAGTCAAAAGGACTTAAAAATATTGTTACTGAAAATAGGAAGTTTGGTGTAACCTAACAGTATTTGATAATACTTATTGTGTCATTATGAGGAAATCTAGTGGAAAATATGAAACTGAATAAACTAAGGTTATTTAGTTATCTATTAAGGCCATTTGCTTCACTATGAAGTAAGTTCCTTTACGTAGCGGACAGGTAAGTTATTAAGGGTGGGGTGTGGTGGCAGTGAAATTTCTGATCATTTTGCATATAAAATCACTCTCCTCAGAACGCCTCTGTTTGATCATGGTTGTATGCCCCCATATATATCTAACTAAATTCTGTCCAAAATATGTTCTTGCATACATTTTTCAGTGGTATCTTTTTATTTTGACAAAGTTAGTTCAGGACGACTATCGCCAACTTCTCCAGAATGTCACATCTTTATAGAAATTAACGTTGCAGATCCAATAATAATTGTATATATTTTGCCATTTTTGCATTGGCCACATCCGTAAACCACGCCAAACACCAACGTCATGTGGAATAGATAAATATAAAGTATCCTTTTGTTTGGTGTACGCTGATGATTCCCAATAAGTGGGGCTCTGTTTGAGGAAAAAAAGATTTATTAGAAAAGCATTAAGAAGCACAACTGATTTCGTTCTCATCTAAATGTTTACAAATTGTGAATTGTGTATTTAATTAATATTATAAACAAGAATTCGGTCATATGTCGCAGACTAAAACGAGTTACTACCCTAAAAAAAAAAATATGAATGAGTTACCAAGATAGTCCAAATTAATGAATAATGACTTAAAATGTATAGCCATGCAGACAGATGTAATGGGTAATTTTAATAATTTTTTCAAAACTACGTTTGTATTGGGCGTGATTACGGACTTAGTTTATCTAGAAAAAAAAAGAAAAGAAAAAAAAAGTAAAAATGTGCAAAACTGTTATCTGATCAGCGACGTAAGTTTAGGTTTTATTGAGATGGGAGCTTTTTGAGTAGATGGCTGTAGTTGTCCTGAACTAACTTTGTCCCTGGCACTTTTTTTATATATCAGATTACAAATGAGAAAGGTTACCGCCAATAAACATGTGCAAAACGTATTTGGACAGAGTTTAGAGTTACTTTAAATGTAACAGTTTCATGATTGTATACAAAAGAGAAGCAGAAAAAAAAAAGAAAAAAGAAAACCCACAAAAAAACAAGAAAATGACGAGAAAGGTATAGTAAGGATTAAATTCCCGTTTTTAAATTACACATGCAAATTAACTCTTTAGTAATTTTCAACTGTTAAAATTATCTTTTAATTAGTAATATTATAAGTTGAACAAATATGGAAATATATATGACATGAAGATCAATGTGAAGAAGACCAAGGTCATGAGAGTTTGCAGAGAAGGAGGAAAAGATCTGAATATTACAATCGACGGAAAAAGAGTAGAACAAGTGAGAAAGTTTAGATATCTGGGATCTTTGATCTCACATGATGGAAGGTGCCGATATGAAGTAAAAACAAGAATTGGAATGGCCAAAGAGGAAAGAATTGCTAACACAACAAATGAGCAAAGATCTGAAGATAAACATTGTCAGAATCATTGTATGCAGTGTAGCGCTCTATGGCTCAGAAACGTGGATGCTGAGAAAGGAAGAAGAAAAAAAAAGTCTAGAAACATTTGAGATGTGGATATGGAGGCGCATGGAGAAAGTTATTTGGAATGACCGAAAGACAATTTAACAGGTCCTAAGATTGGTCGATGAAAAGAGAACTTTATTGAATGTTATACTCAAGAAGAAGAAGAAGTGGATCGGACACATTTTAAGAGGTGAAAGCCTGTTAAGATAAGTCATAGAAGGCAGAATGGAAGTATAGCGACCAAGGGGAAAGCCTAAAATCATGCTACTGGACGATCTCAAGGAGAATAACTCATATGCGAACATGAAACGTAGAGTTATGATACGGGAAGAGTTGAGAAGATGGATGCCTCGAACCTGCCTTAAGGCAGAAAATCAATGATGATGATTATAAGTTATTTTCCATATTCGTTATAGGTTTTTTTTCATTCCTTTTCACTCAAGTATTCTCATTTTCGTTTATATTTGGAATGTAGGCACGGCTGAGGTATGACAACTGTAGTAACTAGTAACTATTATTGTGTTAGATGTTTATTAACGATAAGTTAACTAATGCAAACGAAGTTAGCACGTGTTTTACTTAGAAGAAAATACTTATTATGCGGTGAAACACAGAGTGGAGGAACTGGCTGGAAATTTTAAAAAGATTATGAATTACACACTAATTATTGCCCCTTTCAACGCATTGATTGTTTTTGCAAGCTGCATTTAAGTTTTCGGTGATTTCACTGGTCTATAATTTTTTCGATGTCGTCTGCTTCAGAGAATAAATGTGCCATTTATTAGGGATTTTGATGTGCTGAATTCAAAAATGACAATTAAAACAACTGATTGGCTACTGTTTCCAAGATATTTAAGTTTTTACATTTTACGTCTATGTATATTGTGTACATAGTAGAGTTTTAATCATAAATTGTAAACCTAGGTCTTTTCATGTGTTTATGGTTGCTTTACATGATAATATTTCACCTGTCCTGTTTATGTAACACTTTAAAAACAGCAAAAGGGTTATATAAATAAAAATATATTGAAACAAAAGTAAAAAAAAACAAACTATTATGTATATATAAGTACATAGTTTTGTCCTTATTCAGTGTCTACTCGGCGGTTCTTGGCTTGTCTCTTGTATTCATTAAATGGAGCATATCTTGTCACTGTCTCCAGCAATAGTCTGGAAGCATTGATGGGCTCCATTTGTCCTGATAGCGTTTCTCCATTGTTGCAATGTCCTGATGAAATCGCTCGCCGTGCTCGTCGCTCACTGCTCCGCAGTTCGGTGGAAAAAATCTAGATGAGAGTGCAAAAAATGTATCTTTAGTGACATGTTGCAACCAAGGCTTTTATATGCCTTGAAGAGGATTTCCACCAACTCCCTGTAGTTGTCTGCCTTGTTGTTTCCGAGAAAATTTGTTGCTACTAACTGGACGGCATTTCCATGCCGTCTTTTCCTTGCCACGCAGTGCACGGTGAAATGCATCATCTCGAAGAAGTTCACGAATCTGAGGACCAACAAAGACACCTTCCTTTATCTTAGCTTCACTTAACCTTGGCAATTTTCCACGGAGGTACTTGAAAGCTGCTTCTATTTTGTCCATGGCCTTGACAAAGTTCTTCATCAGACCCAGCTTGATGTGCAAGGGTGGTAACAAAATCTTCCTTGATTCAACAAGTGGTGGATGCTGAACACTTTTCATCCCAGGCTCCAATGACTGTCAGAGTGGCCAATCTCTCTTGATGTAGTGGGAATCTCTCGCACGACTATCCCATTCGCAGAGAAAACAGCAGTACTTTGTGTATCCAGTCTGCAGACCAAGCAAGAGAGCAAGAACCTTGAAATCGCCACAAAGCTGCCACTGATGTTGGTCATAGTTTATGCACCTCAAAAGTTGTTTCATGTTTTCATAGGTTTCCTTCATATGGACTGCATGACCAACTGGAATTGATGGCAAAACACTGCCATTATGCAGCAAAACAGCTTTAAGACTCGTCTTCGATGAATCAATGAACAGTCTCCACTCATCTGGATCATGAACGATGTTGAGGGCTGCCATCACACCATCGATGTTGTTGCAGGCTACAAGATCACCTTCAATGAAGAAGAATGGGACAAGATTCTTTTGATGGTCACAGAACATGGAAACCCTAACATCACCTGCCAGGAGATTCCACTGCTGTAGTCTGGAGCCCAACAGCTCTGCCTTACTCTTGGGTAGTTCCAAATCCCTGACAAGGTCATTCAGTTCATCATGTATTATGAGGTGTGGTTCAGATAAGGAGGATGGGAGAAAATATGGGTCATGTGACACTGATAGTTCAGGAGTAAAAGTTTCATCCTCTTCCTCTTCCTCGTCTGACTCGAGTGAGAATGATTTTGGTGCATCAGGAACCAGCAGTCCTTCTCCATGGGGTACTGGACATATAGCTGATGGAATGTTTGGATAATGCACAGTCCACTTTTTCTTCTTTGACACACCTTTCCCAAATGGAGGCACCATGCAAAAGTAACAATTGCTGATATGATCTGTTGGCTCTCTCCAAATCATTGGCACTGCAAAAGGCATAGATTTCCTTTTCCTGTTCAACCACTGGCGAAGATTTGTTGCACAAGTGTTGCAGCATATGTGTGGGGCCCACATCTTGTCCTGATCTCTAATTTGCAGCCAAAATAAAGGTGATAGGCTTTCTTAACCATAGTTGTTATACTGCGCTTTTGTGATGCAAAAGTCACCTCACCACAAACATAGCAGAAGTTATCTGCATTGTTCACGCAAGTACGAGGCATCTCTGCTCACTTTGGCTAAACAGAAATGTGTCCCTTTGCAAAATCAAACAATGACAAATAAGAGAGCACGACACTGTATGATTTGTAGAGCTGATATAGGGCAATTTCTTCAGCAGAGTGATGTAAGCTTAGTTATGATTGCATCGTCCATGACTTCTAGGAATAACATGATGCAATTCATATCATGTATGATGTAATACCAGCTTCTGATTGCATCATTCACTGTTTTGCCTAAAAAGCAAGTACTGTCTAAACCCAGTCAAAGATTTATTTATAGATCCAGTTAAAGATGTATTTTAGTCATTTCTGGTTTAAATTGAGATCCCTTCCCTTTCCCACTTATCCTCCGCCATTCCCAAGTCAAGGGTCGTATATACTGTGTCAGTATAATATCTTTAAAACTAGAGCCAATCAACAATTTTAAGCATCATTTTCGTTCTCAGTGACCAAGAATTAGTAAAGTTTGTCAACATTTATTGCGGAAGCATTTTGGCTGTAGACCAGTGTTCTCAGAAAGGGGACTATGCAATAATGTTTTACCAGTATTATTTGTTTACTTGTTGCACCAAAGTACTGAAAAACACGTTGACGTCGCCGTTGCCGTCACCGTCGCCCTGGAAATGTTTTATATATCAAAGGAGAGACAAAATCGGAAAATAACTTAACCAGACAAATATTTAGATGAATTGTTTATGTATTTTTTAAAAAGAATCTTAACATAAAAAGTTCCATGACAAATATGTTGTTTTAAATAGATCAGATAAAGTCATGAACTTTCTAGTAATTATACAATTGTAAGTGCGTCATGGCAAAGATTTGGCATTGAAAAGATGATGAAAATAAATATGTACTCGTTCGGACCGAAACTGTAACCTGCATTTGTCTCGACTTAGGCAAATGCAAATGTTGATGCATGCTCCGAAGCTCGGGGGATTACTCTGAGAGAAATGAACAGGACCGATGTGTAGCACGTGCAGCCTTGAAATCAACTCTGTTGTACATTTACCTGTATAGTGCACGTGCTCTGGGGTGCATTTTGGCGCTGTGGCCAAAACAAAATGTTGGATAACCTATAGTTCTGGAAGGGTTTATCTTCCTAAGGTTCTGTGCAATTCTTCATTTTAAAACTTTTCGAACTTTACTTTTAGTTGGCACCATATGACCACTATTGTGCTGAGGTGTCATTCAACTCTACATACATACATACATACATACATACATACATACATACATACATACATACATACATACATACGCATATACATGCATATTGTTATACAGGTGCAAAGATAATTTTGGCTATGTAATTAGGAACCGGCTCTGTGTTTAGAACTCAGCAGACTCAAAGTCACCAAAATATCTGAATGATAATATAGGCTAAAGAATATTTCTGGTCAAAAGAGTCAAAACACATTCCTGTATATTATCTTTACTACCAGTTGGGGAAATGGACATGATGATGATTTTTTTTTATACCTGTGGTTCAATATTCATCGCAATTACTCCTGCATAGGTATTACAATCTTTTCATACGCTTCTGATTACAGGTAAACGATAATATCGTTAGTTTTCATGGATACATTTGCCAGTTTGTTTGTTTCTCTCTGACTGCGCCCGAGGCAACCCATCTTCGCTAGTCATGGTCGTCGATCCACTTCGTTCCCTTGGCATATGTAGCTAGCGGAAAGCAATGTTGTGAACAAGTGTCCTCTTGTGGATGAAATAATTACTGTTTAAATCAATTTACCAATGAGAGAGCTCGTTACACATGTTGATTGTTCAGTATGACGACTTCTATGAAGACCACTTGCCTTGACTCAAACTTCTTAAGTTCAGGCGTTTTTTGTTTTTTCAAAACCGATCACTTCTATTTAGGCATTATGGGATTGTGGACTACATGCAAGATTAACTGACCTCTGAAATTGAAGAGATTGACAACGTGCAAAAACTACGCACTTCTGAAACTGAAGATTTGACAACGGAAGTGTTCCAATGAGCAAAGGCAACTTTACCTTTTGCCAAAATACATTTTTATGACGAATTTTACTTAGTACAGTCAAGACATATATTAGATTGACTTTAGCAAGTCATCACAACAAAATACGTAAAGGGACCAAGTACTTGGATCTAGTTTGTTAGGCTCTTAACATACACACGTGTCAGCCAAGCTTGTCGGCGTAGAGATAATATCAAAAACTGGATAGTAGTTAGTTTGCAGCGATGGTGCAGAGTGGCCTTGACTAGGATGAAAATTTGCGAGTGAATTGGAAAAACTGACATTCGACACGTATCTTGTCTGCAGAGGAAGTGATGATTATTCCTAAATGTCTACCTAGGTAAATAGAACGACAAATCTGATTGGATTAGTTTCTTTCAGCTGCATCCAATCAGATAACGGAGTGGGAGATACTGTTTTGGCTAGCTACGTGTAGATATGCCAAGCGTCGATGTGGAACGAAGTGGATCGACAGCCCTTGGCTAGCGAAGATGGAGACAACCTATTGTCGCTGGCCACGGGTGACAATCGTCTACGCTCCTTTATCACCCGTGGCCGCTGAGATTTCATCGTTTTTCATGAGTACGCATAAACAAAAATACGTCATCAACAATACAATGTAACAATCTGCTACATATCAGTGAAAGTGCCCGTTTTATCGATCGATAAGTGACTGTGTTTGAAAAAGAAACTTTGATTGGCTCATTCAAACAGCGGGAAAGGTCATACTTGATCACAATGTCAACACAATTTTATTTGTGCTCGTAGTGGTTGGTTAAGTAGGTTTATGCATATTCATGCGAAACGAAGAAATCTCAGCACAGGTGGACACGGTTGATACAGGAGCGAAGCGGATTGTCCCCCGTGGCTTGCAACAATGGAGGCAGCCACGCACTAACTAACATTTACATGCGTTATAAGTCAAGACAAAAGTAGTTAACATTTTTTATACATCATCCAAGCACTAAATATTTCTTACAGTTTACTTTACAAATGTCTAGTTAACATAAAGCTCGTAACTTTATAAATATAGGTCGTTTTTTTATATTAAAATTCAATAAAATACGTAAACTGTCCCTTTAAAAGAAAATGGTTAAAACCGTAATAGGTCTTTTTGTACTATAAATTGAAATGTATATCAGTCTTTTCCTTGCTAATTTCTCCAAAACGTATTTGTCTTTTCAGCAAGATGAAAGTATTTTCAACTTAGACGAAAAAAAAAAAAAAAAAAAATCTTGTGATGTGCATTGCACAGCAACATTTCTGGTTTGTTGGGCTAAGCCGACTTTTAAGGTGTTTTGCCTTGTGGCTTTAGTCACTTTTTGTTGATCAATGAGAATAAAGTGTCTTGCCTTGTGGCTTTAGTAACTTTTTGTTGAGCAATGAGAATAAAGTTTCTTGCCTTGTGGCTTTAGTCACTTTTTGTTGGGCAGTGAGAATAAAGAGTCTTGCCTAAAGATATAACACAGCACCCAACCCAGTCTGTTTTGGAATCAAGCCCTATACTTCTACATAAGATTCCAGGCCGCTAACCAGTGAGCTACCGTGGGGAAAAAAAGTACGGATAACAGTTTTTGTTTCTTCAATATTACAACTGGCTCTTTTAAATATAATAATATAGGTTGTTTACTTTTTTTCAAGGAATTACCTCTCCCGAGTTGGTAAACAATACAGAGTGAAAACATATGAAATCTTTACTAATCTGTATCTGATAATAGTTATGAATGAAAACTAGATAGTTTCCTATATTTTATATAAATAAAAATTTATATCAATTATTTGCAAAACATTTCTTTACAATTAGTTTAAACTGAGAAAGAAAAAGAAAAGCTCTTTCAGTAACATACTGTATAGCACAATATTTACTATATGGCGACGCAATCCCTTGTCCGAAAGGGGAGGTTACTTATACAATACACAACTATGAAATTGCCTTTGACACCATGTTTCTATACAAAGTGTCATCCTTGTACTTTGTTTCGGAAGCTTGATAAAGATGTATTGTATCGTACAAAATACATCGCTGGGAAGATAGAACAGACGACAGTGAAATCACATATGGCGGGCCTATAATAAAGTCAAAGCTAAGTATTTACAATGTTATATATTTACATGGAGCTGTTGTAATGAATGGAGATGAGAGTACATTTCGGACAACGAAACATTTAAAACTTATATTGTCTACACTGTTACTGATGATTATATATCAGAGTCACAACGGCTCAGTGGTTAAGGCGTTAGACTCGTGACGAGAAGAGTGCGGGTTCGATTCCCACCATCGGATCAGCCCGGACCGACTACTGTGGTGTGTCCTTCGGCAAGCACTTGACTCAACTTGCCTCGAGACGATATAACCTGCATGCGTTGCTATGCCGTAAAATACCAAACCAAACCAATCATTATATATCAGCATCTGTGTCTTACTGACCGCTCGGAAAAAAAGGTGTCATGGCGACACAATAGCATTACTACTCTTTCAAATTTTGCATTTTTCTTTCGAAAACAAATAGTGATTGACACAGGACTTTAAATTTTGTGGTGAAAAGTTTAAGAACAATTTGGCAAAGGAAGTTAAAGTTATTTACCCGCGCATTTCGGAGAGAAAGCGGTGATTATGAGATCATGCATGTCAGTTCCTGCATTATAATGTTACGCAACTCCTCCTACACTGTTCAAAGTAGAAACTTCAAACCTTGTGACATGACTGGGGTGGTCTATAGATGTGTATAACAGTTGTAGAATTCCGATACATCCCCTGGGAGTAAGGAAATGGGGGTGGGGGCGGCAGGGGGTGTTTCATAAATTTAAACAACTCCCAAATTGTGAGAAGTGTGTGTGTGTGTGTGTGTGTGTGTGTGTGTGTGTGTGTGTGTGTGTGTGTGTGTGTGATCATTGACCTAAGAGTCAACACACCTCAGATGTGGGTCTGAATGAGACCCCTTGGTCATGACACAGAGGCATACAGTTGTGGTCCGTGGTCATAAGTTACAAACCATTGTTTTCCCTTTCCTATAATTCTCTATACACTTAGTGGGCATGAAACGACGAATTCTTATTTGCAACTAAAACTGGCCCATGGGTCTATTCTCACACACAGGGATTTGACCCTAAGGGCAGAAATTTCGGAGATGGGTGGTACAAAGCAGGGAAGTGCAGGGGTATTTTTTTTTGTACAAACTCTAAGTTGGATTATAAATTGTATGAGTAATATAGTTTACATAGGTACATAGGTAACCGACTCGCTCTTATCCAAACTCCCTGCCACTACCAGCGCATTAAATGGATTTGTCAGCGGTACACTGGAAAATGTTATGCGTGTGTTGACTGACATATTGTTTTTTCAGTAAATATGTATACTTTTGAATGAACAAAATACTGCGCGACGTTTTGTCTCGGCAAACAAAACGTAATGTAGTCACATGAAAAGTACATCATTATGACCTCATTATGAAGATGGTAAATGGGTGAACTCCTCAAGACCAATTAAACTATGATATGAAGTGTAATGACGGTACAGTTTTTGATATATGTAGCATACATGCAAATACAAAATCTTCACACGTAATCTTAATCTTGTTTAAGCCCAAGCCATCTGTCCGTCCACCTGTCTGTCCGTCCGTAACTCTACATCCTCCTAAATCGCTGGGTGGGAATTCACTAAACATGTTACAAAGTTGCCTATGTAGGAGAAATCTGTGAGTGGGATATAATTTTTGGGGTCCTCATAGGCGGTTCCGGGGAAGGGTCAAAAGTAAAATATTTGTTAAAATTGCAAATACAGCAACAATTTGAATATTTCTTGTTCAAATTTATACATGTACTCATGCAGTCTCCGCAGAAATATACTGTATGGAACGGATTTTTGGGTCATGGTCCTGAAAGGAGTGTGAGGGGGAGGGGATAATGGTGGTGAAGGAGAAACGTAATAAAAAATGTTGATATTTACCACGGCCAGCCAAAGTAGTAGCCATTGTTGCCAATGAACTTTCCCAGTACTGAAAACCTCATCTCTAGAGCCACAACCATACGGGATCGATAACAATTTTAATGTCATGTGCATGTACATATTCCCATCATATTTCAGAGTATGTCTCTAACGATGTAGGAATAAGTTACGTACAATCACTACGAAAACAAATACAGTCGCACACATACGGATAGGATGAAACAATCTTTGTTTTATTTTGAACTTTTATTTTAAAGGCAAGGATGGGCTATACCTTACTGAGGCCAAACTGAAACAGCTGTATTAAACTTTTTAATCAACAATGCTCTTACATATACATTGATATCCGTCAAAAACATTCCCAAATTATACATTCTTTTACAGGAAAATGTTAAGGATGACACCCCCCCCACACACACATTTATTATTTATATTCTTCTTAAATAGGGCATTTGTTTGTAATTCACTTAACCCACATTATTAGAAGATCCTCGGAAAAACCCCGGCCCTAGAATTTTCTGTGTTTCTAAAACCCGCATCCCCGCGCTTCCACGTTTTGACCGCAATTCCGAAGTTTGAGCCTATTGGGTAGGTCCCTGGTGGTAAGGACTGCCACAGGGGCAAATGTCAATTGTGTATGTACATTTGTATTTTCATGCCCAATAAATATTTACATGATTATAATGTGGGGATCTCGATAGTTTTGAAGCCAGGGCATAATCCTTGCGGGGTTAGGATGAACCCTGGGGCAAATATCAGTTGTGTGTATACGTGTGTCTTTTCATGTTCAGTAAGATTATACATGATTACTGGATGAAGATCTCAATAGTTTTGATGCTATGGTCAAGGGGATAAGGGGATAAATACGTAGAGGGGAGGGATGGACCCAGGGGTCAATGTCACTTGTAAGTATACATTTTTCTTTTCATGCCCAATAAATAAATATATGATTATGGGGTGGGAATCTCAATAGTTTCTATGCTATAACGCAGGGAATAAGTTCCTGGTTGTAGAAAAAGACCATGGGGCTTCAGTCATGGGGTCCCAGTCTGGCATGTCTTGACATTTGCATCATTGATCGCATATACCACTTCTCAGACACGTTAAACACAGCTCAAGAGTAATTATAAATTTATATAAATTCACCTCTATCCCCCATAGCCTCATCCCCAAAATGCTGGCACATTCTAAAACCATAGGACTATCATGGACCCAAGTTTTATGCGTCTAGTTTTAACGGGGTAGGAGGAGTTCAAGGGCATTACGACGTTTGTACGTACGTACGAACTTTACGGACGGATGAACTGTATAAGAATATCTCCTCGCTTTTTTGTCAGCGCGGGGGATAAAAAAAAAAAAAAAAAAAAATTGACAAACAGAATTTTCAGAGAAAGACAAAACTAGTGCCAAACCATTATATAGAGTTCTCAGAAAATTCGGAAATAAAACAAAATCAGCGCAAAGTCTCAAACTGAGCCGCCTTTTGCTTTATTTTTATTAACGACAATTCGGTGCATTTCTCGGTTTAGTCATCCTTCCGAGAAAAGTCCAGGAGTACGTTATACATGCTGGAGGAGCAGTGCACGTTAATAGAACGTGTCAGTGTCATGGATATGAAATAATGTGGGGTTGAAAGAGATACAAACAGGTCTATATTAAAGAATAAACTGTCCAAACACGTCGCAGATGATTGCATTGTTTTTAAATACAATGTCTAAACCACATGGCTGTTTGTGCACGTGCGGGTACTTGCGATGGATGATTCCGTTTCAGTTTATGGGTGCGGATGTTTAAACTTCGTAATTGTAAACTACCCCTTTATTTGAGTGTTTAACAATATAGCTAATTGGGAGTCTTGTATTCACTGCGCTGACTGAGTGACATTTGATAAATTAATGAACCTTAGGTTGCTTTAAGTCTAATACCCAAATTCCCATTTGAGGAGTTCAAACTGTGCTGCCTACACTTACCGACGTCAGTGAAACAGTTCAGACTAATGCAGAGAGAGAGAGAGAGAGAGAGAGAGAGAGAGAGAGAGAGAGAGAGAGAGAGAGAGAGAGGACACACTTTAGCTAGATATGCTGTAGCGTTTGGCACATGCTTAGATTAAAGAATATTATTTTCCGGGATGATTTGTGTTTAGGTCAGGGTTATTAGTAGCTGAATTCATATCAGAATTATTACTTCCGGGTCAGTACGTACGCATGTAGTCCCAGTCTAATTTTAGAGTATTTTTTTCCTTCAGTTTTGGTACTGATCCTTGACTTGTATGTAGGCATTTCTGGTACTGATTTGCAGGAAAGTGTTTATTCTTTAGACTATAAGGATTATGGTTTGATTGTCCGTGTGTATTTAAGTCACATTTTATTTACACATGGTAAAAACTGTTTACAGTTTATGACAAAATTGACAAGGTTTAACTTATTGTTAATGCTCTTTCATTAATACCCTTTACTTACTTATATATTATAGGGATCGTACATGCTTTGATAGATTCAGCAGTGTGCCGTAACACAAGAGGACGGTCTGAATGTGAAGGCGAAGCCAGGGTGGGAGTGGGGTGGTTTCAGGTCTTTCTCAATTTTTGGCACACGTTTGAACTTAGTATACCGAGTATAATTATTATTTCTTCATTTGTAATTATCAAATAAATGAATGTACACATTTTATACAAAAATCAGTTATATAAAACGAACACTATGAAATTGGCACGTGCAAAAGATTTATGCTTAGTTGGTTGCTTGGTTTTCAACTCCACTTTCAGCACTTTATTTGGCTATATCATGAAATGGGATCTAAGTGTCTATTCCAAGGACACACCGATGAAGCCAACCCGAGCTAGCCTGGTCGGTATCGAACCCGAGACTCTTGGATCACGAGTCCAACGCTCCACCAACTTAGCTACCGCGGCTGCCTGGAAGGCATTTGAAACACTGTGATCTCTCGGTACTGGCGACAATAGTGCTCTGGCGGATCATGTAACACTTGAATTTTTCATATTTAATTGTTCAGACTTTATATTTATTGCGCTGAGACGACAGTGTTAATAAATATAACTATTCCTTCACTATATCCGGAGTTCTGCAATCTACGTTGGAGGAAATATAAGAGTTGGTTGGTTGGTTGGTTTATATTCAACAACATTTTCAGCACTGTATTGGCTATATCATGCCGAGAATGAGAGAGGTAAGTGTCTTTCCCAAGGACACACCGAGGCAAACGACCCGGGCTGGCCTGGGAGGTACCGAACCCGCAACCCTTTGATTAAGAGTCAGACGCTCAACCAACTGAGATACCGAAGCTTCCAAACGAGGAAAAATAACTCGATTGACCTTATGAAGTTACCGGTGCTCTGTATGTAATTTTATAAAACACTCTAGTTCTAGAACTTAAAAAAAATAAACCATTGCAATTAAAGTGTGGGGACGTACTATTTGATACAAAAATATATTTCTATGCAAAAATATAAATACTAATATCACCAGAAATTTCCCAGAAAAAGCATAGTTTTCTTCATTGTATACTACTAAAACTATTGCAGTAAAATAGGAAAATAATTTTTTCTTCAGTTTCTTCTCTCTTTTTTTGGGTGGGGGGAGATTAATTAGGAAATGCAAAATATACTTACGACAACCCATTAACAAAGAACTTTTCCGTAATGTAATCCCTGCAGTTGGAATTCTCAAATGCAAGGTAGAATTTATACTCTTTACTGAGCATTTCAAAACATCGGTTAGAGTCTTGCCTGGGACACCTATGAGCACCACAACCACCATATATATCCACCTGAATGTATTTCGCCAGCTCATCGGTAAATTCACGACGGCCGTTCCTGGCACCACAGTTTGACACAAACCATGCCACCTTTTTCGTTTTACCGACAGCGTAGCTCTTGTTTTGCGGTAAAGTCTTAACACTTTCGTTATAACGCACAAATTTCTCATAAGGGGCAACTATGTCAGAATCGTGTCTATAACTTGCGGACCAGTTATAAATATTTTCAAAGCCGTTCAGTCCAGGGGTATGATATGGAGATTCTAGCAAAAATAGGATCCAGATCTGACTTTTCGGTCTTTGGAACCAAGGGCGTGTTGGCGAATGTTGAAACAAAATGGCATCGGCTTCCGCTGCCTTGTTACGATCTTGTATCAAACTACACGTGTTAACTTTACATTTTTGTTCTTTGAAAGTCTCTTGACCTGGTTTGACCTGCCAATTTCCAAGACCACTGTACAAAAGAATTTGCTTCAAAGACACTGTTTCGTTCTTCGTCTGCTTTTCCTCGATCCATTTGGGTTTGTATTCCAGCTGCGCAACTATCCTATCGTCGTCAAACAGTTCCTTGTCCGGCCATACAACTAATCTCTTCTTCTTTGCTTCTGGCGGTTGGATGGAATTTATTGCAACGGTGAAATTTCTCAAAACATGCACGTTTAATCCATGGAGAGTCATATGTATGTCAAACCGCTCATATGGCATCAGCGGTTTGTGGATCTTACTATGTTCTGAATTATCAGCATCAAAATTGCGGCCCCAGGGATGGGCGTTCGAATCGTAAATCCATAAACTTCGATTATAAAAATTAAAGATGATTAAGAAAAAGACGCACAAGGTGATGAACCATGTAACCGCTTTCCTCAACGTTACCCGCATGGTGGGGTTCCTTCTTGAACAATGAAACGACCGTTGATGCTATCCTCCTCTACCTGAAATGATGCATTGCCCGGCGCGATCATCTACTCTTTTACCGGCACATTTTGCATATAGTACCTGAAAAATAGAAGAAATGTATTAAAACCCCAAGAAGTATTCCAACATGTACATTGGTAAATGGTCCCTCCATTCGAGGCTGGTGCTTTGTCTGTTACAGCAAATTCATCCAGGTAAAAAATCGCATAAGAAGACGACGAGTCTACTTAACACAAATTGTTATACAGTGAGGTAAAAGCTAAATAAAGTTCAAATTAAGTTTACATTTACGAGTGTGTGATTTACATGTACAAATCACAATGCTCCATATCGTTCCATTTCCGGATAAAATGCACTTGAAGATCTCTTATATAACAATTGTTAAGAGGAAAGCGTTACATCCCGAAAGGCTGTGTCATTAACGACTGATTATGATGAGAGTCCGTGTATGTCCAGTTTCTGGTCCTGGACTCTCATTTCTTAATCATTGTTTTACTATTTTGTGTATAGTGGACTCCCAAATTTTGAAAAAATGTGAACTTCTATTTTCAAAACCCCAGAGAGCACTATTTCATTATATCGTTTCAAAAAATAGTTCCGTCTTGATCTGTCCTCAATACCGAGAAAGGATGCGCATATCCATCACAGTGGTGTTTGTAAACAGATGACATACAACTGTATCGCATTTGCTAGCTGACGGCGCTTGAGTGTTGTTGTGTTCACTAATATATATTATGGTCTGAGTTTATATCTTACCTAAGGCCGGCGACACCTATGGACATCCTTTTAATGTGACAACAAGACACATTGCTTAGGAACAGCTGGGTGATTGCGACTGACGCAGATGGTATATTGCAAGTTTTGTTTTGTTTTTGTGTGTTTTAACGGCACTTTTAAGACATTATTGACTATATCATGCCGAGGAAATGGGAGCTAAGTGTCTTTCCCAAGGACACACACTGAGGCAGCCGACCTGAGCTTGCCTGAGCGGGTATCGAACCTGCGATCCTTGGATTACGAGTCCTATGCTCTACCAACTGCACTACCTCGTCTCCTTTATATATTATTATTGAGAGATTGATTGATTGATATTCCAACTTGATTTGAATTATTTAACTCAGAGGAATTTATTACATAGATAGATAGATAGATAGATAGATAGATAGATAGATAGATAGATAGATAGATAGATAGATAGATAGATAGATAGATAGATAGATAGACAGACAGACGTATATAGATTGATAGACAGACAGACGGACAGATAGATAGATAGATAGATAGACAGACAGACGTATATAGATTGATAGACAGACAGACGGACAGATAGATAGATAGATAGATAGATAGATAGATAGATAGATAGATAGATAGATAGATAGATAGATAGATAGATAGATGGATAGATTGATAGATAGAGAGATGAATGAACGCGTATATGGATAGACAGTATTAGATGTGTGAGACTTTATTGTCGTAAGAAATAAACTGCTAAAAATAAAAATAATAAAAAAAAAAAAAAAAAATTAAAAAATGGAAACTTTGCATTCTTTTTAAATCAAGTTTCTGCTTTATTCAGTAACAATCCCTTTTTTTGTCCAACTGCAATAATGTCAGGGCTTAGAAAAACTACTCATTCTCTCGTCCTGACCAGGTACAAATTGGCCGGACCGAGTAAAAGTTTACTACGTACTCGTCCCTGGGCCGAGTAGATGCAGATTCGCACCTTGAGAATAAATCTGAGTGCATATTCTACCCTTAACAAGCTTCAAAGTTCAACATTTACAGTGACACTTTTCAGTAATTTAGGCGTCATGTTGATGCGGAGTTAAATTTCCATTGTAACGAGCCATCCCACATTATGTAATAACATTTCACAAGAAAATGTTGCCAGCTTACATTCGATATGAGTATTTTATCTGTCTCAGCTGATTCCCACCAACTTTCACACAGTGCTTGTTGTTATAATCGATTTATAAAGCATATAATATCGAGACAACATCTGATTGGTCGAAATCTAGTTGGGGTAATGACTTTGAAATGTTCCAATTCGTTTGGCCAATCAGCAATCTTCTTTTTTTTTTATGGGGCCCGTGTACAGCCCTATAGAATGGAAGTTTGACCAAAATGGACCATTTAGTACGGAAGTTGGTGGAAATTGAGACAGTTGGAATTATTCTTTCAAATGGAAAGTACTTGCATTTATCCATTTATCTGTTGAAAAGTAATTACATACTTTTATAAATATCTGCTGGCGCCTTTACTTTTGCGTGACAATATATTGCCGTATGTACTCGCGTATAGTACGAGTCCAAATACAAACACCATTGACCCTGATCTGCCGTCGCATAATGCGCCGGCAGATCAGGGTCTATGTTGTTTGTTCTACTTATTAATCCTTACAAACTCCAAAGTATTATTAAAAATACGAATGATCTGGGGCAAGCGTAATAATGTCTAACCAGACGAAAATCATAAAATTTTGACATTATCTGTTTTTTTTTTACTTCTCCCATATCTAACTCATAAAGATGTGTGATAGCTCTTTGAAAAGGAAAACGATGATACTTACATTACTGAACAGTTTCACTGTAAACGCGAATACCATTAAGAAATCAGGGCTATGTGTGCAACTAAATTTTCTCGAGTTATAAATATTGTCCTTATGATATGTTTATCAAGGGAGCCATCTATTAGAACATAATATTTTCATGGTTTTGACCCATTTTAGGATCAAGTTTGCTTGTGGTTCTTTAGTGAAAGCGTAAGCAGTGTAATGGAGAAGTGTACTGTTCTGAGTATAATGAGGACAGGGACGAGTAACTCTTACAACTCACCCGTCCCAGGGAAGAGTACCTGGGAAATATTTTCCTGAGCCCTGAATGTAGTTTTATTTATTTATTTATTTATTTATTTATTTATTTATTTATTTATTTATTTATTTATTTATTTAATATTATTATTATTATTATTATTATTATTATTATTATTATTATTAATATTATAACATTAATAAAGTCCTCTTAAGTTCAGCTATATAATAAAGTTACTGTAAGTGCACTAATTTTCGCGCAACCCTGCCTTTTGAACCATTTCGCACAATCAAAAATTTTCGTAAGCGACTTTTGTTGTGTGCACATCTGTAATTAATTATAAATTTTGTGCTGGACATAAATTCCTGTACATAACATAAACACAACCAATCTACATAATATAAACACAACCAATCTACATAATATAAATACAACCAATCTACATAATATAAACACAACCAATCTACATAATATAAACACAACCAATCTACATAATATAAACACAACCAATCTACATAATATAAACACAACCAATCTACATAATACAAACACAACCAATCTACATAATATAAAGACAACCAAACGTATTTGGGCAGATATCAGTACTAAGAGTAACTGTGGATGAAAGAAATATGAAAATGTAAATATGGTATGTGACAACTGTTATTAAAAGGTTGTTTCGAACTTCATTCTGTATCGCAGAGATCCACGACAGAATGTAATTAGACAGTCTCTTCACTTGCCCGCAGAAAGGGGCTTGTATACAAATGTTTTGTGCCCTGTTTCTCGTAAACTATTTGACTCATAATAAATCAGTAACTAACCATTATAGCTAATAGATAAAGGTAACATGGTAAAATAGCAGGATGCTTTATTCATATCGAATTAATTGTTTTCATCCAATAGAAAAGGAAATATTCGAGTTTCTATTATATCATCAGTAACTAATTGAAAATAATAGAATACTCCCAGTGCATGACAATCGGAACATCACTCGGCCATTTCCATAAAGTTCTGAAATAACCTCGGATGTAGTTGTACGAATACACGTACATTTTATGGGCAATGAGCATGGGTCATAACACATTTTGCAAACACACATGTTAACACATTTTTACGTAGAATTTCACTTAGTTCAAATTACAATCAAGACATATAATATATTTACCATATCAAGTCATCATAACAAACAAAGTAAAGGGGCTGAGTGTTACACCCTTAACATACATACGTATCTACTGAACTGGTTGTCATAGTGATAACATCCAAAATTGTATAGTAAATCGCCCGATAGCAGAGGCGCTTACTTAGCGGCGATGGTGCAGAGGGTTGCCATGTGAATAAAAGTAGTTCCGAATATAGTTCTTAATAGCGGCAAATCCAAGGTTTCTTTATCGACTTGACGGAAGATGCCTAGGATGTTCCGATTGAGTACAGTAGTGGTTTTTATTTTTTTTATTTTTTTTATATTTTTTTTATAAATCGGAACACTTTCGACTTGTATGCAGCTATTATGTTCGCAGATAAGGCAGAAATACTCCGATGAGCAAAAAAGAATAATTGTGTTTTATTCCCGAAGAGTGGAAGTCTTATCTCCAACATATAACTTATGCTAGGGATAGTAAATTCGTTAATAATTTTTTCCAGGGCAATGGAGACACTTTACATGTTTTAATTACCATCTTGCCACCTACCCACTCTACCGCCCACACAACATGAAAACCGATGCCCCCACACTCGTAAGTCCGTGCGTATATGAACGTACAAATATATGTACATCGTATGTATGTATGTATGTATGTATGTATGTATGTATGTATGTATGTATGTATGTATGTATGTATGTATGTACGAATGGACGGATGGATGGTCATACGAATGGAAGTGTATAGATGGATGGATGCTTGCATGAATAAACGAGAGAGAGAGAGAGAGAGAGAGAGAGAGAGAGAGAGAGAGAGAGAGAGAGAGAGATATATTATTATTTAATTACAAATTATATAAAGACCAGATTCCAATCGATATGGATCTTTAAGGAAGTAATGCTCTGGAACGACCTAATCCCTCTCGTGTATTATCAAACAGTACAAAAAGAATGTATACAATACTTTAACGATCTTTCGCCAAACTGTATCTGATAAATCCAAGGGATACTGTACACATTTAGAACCATTCTGAGTTTGAGCGTGTACACACTGTACACATTTAGAGCTATTCAAAGTTTGAGCGTGTACACACTGTGCACATTTAGGGCCAGTATGAGTTTGAGCGTGTACACATCTAGAACCATTCTGAGTTTGAGCGTATACATACTGTATACATTTAGAGATATTCTGAGTTTGAGCGTGCACACATTTAGAGCCATTCTGAGTTTGAGCGTGTACACATTTAAAACCATTCTGAGTTTGAGCGTGTACATACTGTATACATTTAGAGCCATTCTGAGTTTGAGCGTATACACATTTAGAGCCATTCTGAGTTTGAGAGTGTATACATTTAGAACCATTCAGAGTTTGAGAGTGTATACATTTAAAACCATTCTGAGTTTGAGAGTGTACACATTTAAAACCATTCTGAGTTTGAGCGTGTACATATTGTACACATTTAGAGCCATTTTGAGTTTGAGAGTGTATACATTTAAAACCATTCTGAATTTCAGAGTGTATACACATAAAACCATTCTAAGTTTGAGAGTGTACACATTTAAAACCATTCTGAGTTTGAGCGTGTACACATTTAGAGCCATTCTGAGTTTGAGAGTGTATACATTTAGAACCATTCTGAGTTTGAGAGTGTATACATTTAAAACCATTCTGAGTTTGAGAGTGTATACATTTAAGCCATTCTGAGTTTGAGAGTGAATACATTTAAAACCATTCTGAGTTTGAGCGTGTACACATTTAAAACAATTCTGAGTTTGAGCGTGTACATATTGTACACATTTAGAGCCATTCTGAGTTTGAGCGTGTACACATTTAGAGCCATTCTGAATTTGAGCGTGTACACACTGTACACATTTAGAACCATTCTGAGTTTGAGAGTGTGTAAAATGTTTACCCAGGTTTACGATTGATAGAAGATATCGGAACGCTTGTTCGCGTGTAGCAATTAGCAACATCAAGAGGTTTGAGAGTTGGAGTGTTTTTCTTAGTTACGTATTTTAACTCTTTACAACCGGCCTTTATAAGTAATGTAAAATGGGAATATATTGATTTTTTTCTTAGTTACGTATTTTAACTCTTTACAATCGGCCTTTATAAGTAATGTAAAATGGGAATATATTAATTTGTTTCTTCTTCAATTCAACATTATGGGTTGTAGTATGAATTCGACATAATGGCAAAAGAAAATAAACTAGAATAAACAAGTGGGCACTGCTATAAAACCAAAAGCCAGTACGGTGGACATTTGTTTATTAAGAGACAATGCTAGTTCCCAGGTCTGTTTTGGAAAGACTGCAAAAGAAAGGGCTTCTGATATTTTGAAAGTGAGTTTTTTCTGACAAAAAGAATACTTTTTTTCTACAAATGCTAATCGAAAATGAGCCACTCCATAATGAATATCATATACCATATTGGCCGGGCTTTTGAATAACAACATGAATGAAAAGTGTTATAAATAAAGTAAAATAAAATGATATAGCATTGTTTCAAAAAGTCTCGGAAGTATATATATCTTTGCACTCTGATTTTTGAGACATTTTCAACATGCGGAAGGCGGGATCTGACATCACCCCTCAAAACTGATGAGGAAAACCCGGTAGATTATGCTTGTTTATTACTTCCTAGATGAACTTCTACTCCGTTTACAGCATGAAAAATAATTACTACTGGTGCTTTGAGTTTTTGTTTTCTTTTGTTTTAGTTTGTAAAACGAAATTTTGCCACGAGATTAAATGAACAAGAGGAACTACGATGGCACACCATTTGCAAGATGTAGTATAATTTATTTTCGTGGGTCTCAATTTTCGTGGTTTTGTAAAAACATTTTCGTGGGTACTTAAATTCTTGGTTTTGCCTGTCAAAGGTTGCATATTTGTACGTATTTAATTTCGGTGATTAACCTCTACAAATACCCCAAATAAAGAATATAAAAGAACAAAACTATGACGACAACAAACGACGGTCACTTCAATGGTTAAAACAATACTACCACCTGTATGAGCACAAATCAAACACCTGTCAAGATAAATCACTTACACGCAGCATCAAAGGGAGCCGACGCAGCCAACAACTCAGCTAATCGGTTATTAAAGTACATATGTATGATCTCTTCCTTAAAACACGGTCCTTACTTTCTGAAGACCATGGCGTTCACACAGTGGATGAAGAGTGGTAAAATTCAACTTTGATCCAGTCGGTTTGGATAATGTCATCATTCCACATGTGAACCGAACACGTGACCAGCTGCCCCTTGCTCAATGCAATTTGCAAGCAGTGTCAAAATTGTAGGGGTTCAGAGTCCATCAGAGTGCGAAGATGCTAACTAAATTGAAAAACAACGGAATCACTCCTTTGTTTGAGCCTGCCTCATGTACGAATAAACTTCAACCACTTGACTTTACTTAAAGCCTCGTCCAGCAAGACAGTTCATGCTGAATGGATAATTGCGGCTCACGCCAAAATGTGTGAACGATCGGACCTACTTATACGTGGCTTTATGAATACTGGACTTGTTTAATTCAACCATTTTAGGTTTATTTACCCGGCAAACATTAGTGTGTACCAACTGACGTGGTTGACGCAATGCTGATTCAAAAATCAGTGAAGTGTGAGATTCAATAATCAGCGGCAATTAGTGTACATACCATGTTTCATTAGTAATTGTGCTTCGAGCAATAGTTAAGTATTTTACAGTCATGTTGTTCATTGGGATTAAGCATGCATGGATAAAATAAGACTTGCTTTCACAAGGATTTAAATTTTTTTGACAACAGTTTCACCTGAATGAAGATTCGATTTGGATAAGTATTAAATCTAATTTTCATTTATAGTATCATTTCTTATTTTTTCTTTCATTTTCAGTAATATCAGTGTTTGAGTACCTTATACTTTCTGTCGTTTCTCTCTATCCTTGCTTATCTCACAACATATCGATTTAAGGCAGTGAGTGGAAATTACAGCTACCGGATACTGTATAGATACATATATATTGAAACAAGATATAAAATGCTTTAGGATTCTTTTTTTCCAAGGGTTAAAATAAAACAAAGACGTGTAAAAGATTATATTTGTTACCATATTACAGAAACGACGCTATTTAACAAATAGTTTTGTTGATCTCTAGGAATCGAACAGTAGAATATCAGAGGGGTGTGTGAGGGGGGCGGGTGGGCCTTCTTTATCATATGTTGGGTCTTTAAAGTCGTGGTTCAGGGCAACAACGAAATCCCCGAAAATTGGTACACAACAAAAATTAGTGATACTACAGTGCCCGTTTTTTGGAATTGACCTTTATCAGACTAAGAGCAATTTTAATAAGGTTAAGTTGAGAGTGGGAATTATTTTAGGTCCTATTTCATTTTGATTATATGTATATTCATTGAAAAAATCTACCAGGAGCGTCAGTTAATGATTTGTAATAAAATCATAACATAATGTAGTTTACATTTCCATTAATGATCAAGTGACAAGCATATTACAATAGATGTTATTTCATCAAATAAATAAAATCCATGGGCCCTTTTTTGCGAGGAAATGGAATACGGCACAGCTTTCCTCCCCTTATATACTCAAGTCATTTGTTTTGCCTCCAGAGCATTAATTTTACGTTTTGTGTGATATTTTCAGCACAGACGGGTCTTGTTTTTAGGCCGTTTTGCTTGAAAAAATTCATCAACCCGCGCTTCAAGGATTTCATTCACAACTGCCATTAAATCGTTTCCACGGAGGGTTTGTAGCCTCCTCTCCAACTACTACGTACTTATGAACAAGTGATCTCCAATATCACCGCGAGCATGTCTCAATACGAAAATAAACGCGACCCATTCCACTCCATCCGCCGCGCGCTTTGTTTAAGGGAACCCCGAAGACTTATTGTCAGATTTCGCAACATCAGTAGCAACAATGTCATTATACCTGAAACCGTCAGGTTGGCATTCACAATTGTTTTGAGCGGCGGCAGAGGACAAGAGGCGGACGCAAACCGTACAATCGTGAAAAACCAGGGCCGCGCCATCGTCAAGAAGATAAGTGTTAAGCTCTAGGGCAATAAGCTGGCGTGCATCGACGAAGCCGACATTTGGAGCGTTTACAAAGATCTTTCGATGACTAAAAAAGAGGACCAACGCGGTCTACCAGGGCATCTAGAACGAGAACACTTCTATAATACGTGTCGGCGCTGGCAATGCCGTTGCCGCCACCCAGCCCTATGCGTCAATCGCTGTCGCACTTGAGAATATCTTCTTTGTCATGTTCGGCTTCTAGCAGCTAAATGCTCACATGCCATGCTACCAGTGCGGCCTTTCAGACCACCTCACATCTGAGCTGACGTTTAACGACTTCGGCAGAGTGATCAGGAGCATTAACAAAGGGGTGAGCTACATTATCAGTGGTATCTCTCTGGAGTTCGACGTCGTGTCCCACGCAGATATCGCGCGCATGATAAGGCAGCAGTACACGCAGGGTGGTGTTAAACAAGAGAGAAGATACGTGGAACATCCACCTGAACACGCCGGCAAAGAGCATAAAGGCAATCGTCAGTGCTCTTCAAGAACGTGACACAAAGCGCAGAGTTGGCAAGCGATACTAAATATTTCCACAGTTCCCTTATCGACAAGGTGTCGGTGACGATCGAGGAAGTTCCAAACCAAATCTATGCCCATGGGTAGGTGCGATACTAGCAGTAGGAAGAGGCCCTAAAAGTAATATCGAGGGAGTCCATCAAGGATGCAAAGCTGCCGTTGACTGATGTTGGTGCCTTTTACCAAAACCGGCTTGCCATTGTTATCGACATGAAGTCGACGGAAGACCACGTGCTCCACAGGTCAGGCAGACGCGTCGAAAACGCGAGCGAAGGTGTAACGCTGCAGATTGAAATGAAAAAAAAAACACAACAACGACAACAAAAACGGTCCAGGCGGCAGGCGTGTTAAACATGTACTTGAATATCATCATGAATGCGCAGTTCAACATACAAAATGGCCAGTTTATGTCAGTCATCTACTTGCCTCGGGGCAGACCCCGCCCCCCCCCCACCGCCCTTTGGGTGGTCTGCACGAGTTCTTTGATAACTTGCAGCCACACTGCGACATAATCGTCGGCCGCCGCGGCTGCGACAAGAGCGTGTTGATGAGAGTGATTCCCTATTCTGTGCGCTCGCTAAAAAGTTCAAGGAAACCTCCACGTTTTTTCTATTCGACGAGTGTGGTTTTGTTTCTGGTGTCCGGCATAGGGAAACGGCCCTTACGAAGCTCGCCTATGTCAGCCGCCATGCCGGCATTAGCGTGTGGTACATAACAAAAAAAATTCAACGCCGTTGCATGTGATTGCCGGGAGCAGACCTCGTGGACAGTCATTTTTTTTTTTACTGCAAACACTGATTTAGGGACACGTTAAGTGAGAGAGAGAGAGAGAGAGAGAGAGAGAGAGAGAGAGAGAGAGAGAGAGAGAGAGAGAGAGAGAGAGAGAGAGGATATCACTGTGGCCTGGCGTCCTATGAAAATTTCTTTAAAAAATGTAAGTTTTGGCAAGCTCCTTCCACGCACAGACCAGCCAGTGTCCTGTCTGTTTATTTCCACCGGCGATTTGGCGTACTGTGGCAGCTTCATTTTTAATTTTTTTTTTGTTGCGTCGCCTGCTACGCCATAACACTTTTTGCCTCAGGTTACGTGCTACTTATAGTCAGGCGATCAGTGAACCATATCCAAAACTTCATACCAGCCATGGCAGAAGCTGTGAGTAACCTTGATATTCAGTAGCTACTAAATGGGCTGGCGGCAAAGCCAGAGAGCAAAACGATGGCTCTCACAAGTGCAGTTGGAGCAGCAAAAAAAAAAAAAAAAAAAAAGGAGCAACACCATATCAACGTGATCGCCTGTCTGACCTAGTTGCTTCTGGAGCGTCGAGAGAATACACAGGCCTGCTGCTTGCCTTTCCGGACTTAAAGGCAATAAGCGATGTAGAGGCTGCAAAAAGCTATGCTGTATACGAGGCTAAACTGGGGGCCAGGATGACTGCTTGGTTGGGCTCGTCTCTGCTTAGCTTGTACATGGCGGTCGTGAGCCACTTTCTACACATACATAACTGCGAGCAACTTGCGACGGATTTAGAAGGTTTTCACTCATCCTGGCGTCTCTAACAAGCATCAGCAGCCACCTCTACTAAAGGTGCAGCCCGGTATTAGCACCAATTGCACCTGGTACGATAACATACAGGCATGTTAAAGAAAAAAAATAACAAATGATGAGTACGACAGCGGAACCGAAGTTGGAACCGTGAGATGTGCCGAAGTCGGAACCGTCAGCTTTACCAATGTTGGAACCGTCAGCGCTACGGTTTCAGGAAGTGGCACAAGTCACTAAGGTTAAAAGCCAGGTAGAGTTGCTTCTGATAAAATACTTGCTACGATGATAATACAACGCCGGGCTGTGAAAAAAGCTGATATTCACGCCGCTCCAGTACGGGCAGCGATGGCTGAACGAGTGCAAGATAACGCGATGCCATCTGATATTCCATGGGTCGGCCTAGCTTTGGCGGCAGCCTCGCTTACGCCTTATTCCGCGGCTCACCGCCCCTAGAGTGGCAGCAAAAAACAGCTGGCCCTTTGGAACTACAAGCGCAGCAGGTGCCAGCAGCAGCTATTAGACACATGCCCAACCCTTTTCATATGGACTAGTATATGCAAGATGTTTACATCACTGTGCGCCAACGACATAGGAAACCTCCTTTAGAACAGTACTTGGTGGCCTTGAGGTTGGGTATACAATCATTGCTAAAAAGCTTGTTAAAAATGAAACCGACTTGTTAAAAATGAAACTGGCTTGAGCCGAAGCACGTCGTCGACTTAGAGCAGGTCTGCGCAGACAACAACGTGACCACGGACCTTATCTTGCAGCTTGTATACAACTCTGAACAGCCTTACGGATTTCCTGCTCAGTGGGCGCATGCTTAACTTCTGCACCTACAGCCGGTTGCACAGCAATACGCTCAATCTGAGACAGATACTCCACACGGGATACTGCCAAATACGCAATAATTGACCATTTAAAATAGTGGTCAACAAGCCATACATTGTCTGGGCTTTTGATAGCAAACCCCGTTTTGTAGAAACGACAGCGCTCTCAGCGGCTTCTATAGCCACCTCAGCAATATCAATTAGCACAAGCTCCCACTTTTCATGCGTGCCAGAATTGCGACAATAATGTTTTGGTGCCGGCTATCCTGCAGACGATATAGGACAGGAACTGGCGTATCCAGGAAGCGCTTTTGTGGCGTTCGAAAAAGAGCTGCTGGGCATCATTCCTTACGGCGATACGACAGACAACAAGTATGTCAGCGGGGTTCCGCTCCTCCTCAAAGAAGTCACATTCGTTGCGTGCGGAAAGATCCGATTGCATCTCTAGGCATTGGACGCACTCTCTTTTTCAGGCTTTTGAAGGCCTCGTACTGGGCACGGTAGTCTTCCTCCACTTCTTCGCAATAGCCCTCGCGTTCCGAGATCAAGCGCAGCCGGTTATGTGGCGGATGCCCAGCGATTGGCGGGGTTGACCCTGATCGCCACACTAGACGACCTGTACGCCCCACGGCTACAGCCACCGGAGAAATATCTCGAGAATGTGGCGGAGGACTGTGCAGATTTCGTCCCAGATCATGACCGGCAGAATGAATTTCTGCCCCGTACGTTCTGGTGTCCACTCTTTTTGGTCGCTCCAACGGAAGAAGCAAAGTTTGTGCGTCTTGGGGACGCATATCTTTTGAGAGCCGGTGTGTAAGGGTGAGGACTAGCGGCTTTCGGCCACGGAAGAAAGCAATCGCGGGTGTGGTCTTTTCCGAGCCTCCACTACCGTTGAGGTAGGAAGGGCTGTGCTTTGCCAGCGGATCGTTGGCAGTGGGGGCTGTCGAGTTGGGCACTTCAGTCTGGCTGGCCCAGTATTAGGGCTTGAGCATGTAGATAACGCTGTCGTTCAGGGACATGAGGTACTCCTTCTTGATCCGCCAATGCCTCCAGCTGCAGCCATTTGTCGGGCTTTGACATCGTGGTTTTCGCATTCGAGGGCGGCGCAGTCGATGTATAAGGGCTCCACTGCGTAGTAGGCTTTGGCGCCTTTCAGCCGGGACAAATGCTCAGGCATTACGTAAATGGAGTCGGTTGCAACTCGCATGGCCTTGGTGGGTAATCATTGTAGAATGGTGGTCAGGGTTATTACCACGTATCCCAACATGGACGCTCAGAGATGCGTGTACTGCGACTGCCAGCCGCCGTAGTACGTGATGACGTAGTCAAATGGCGCCTTATAATAACCGATTATCGAGTTGGTCTCACAGCAGGTGCGCAACGAGAAAGTCCAATTCTCCGTTGTCTTGGACTATCCGGCGCCGTCATGCTCATTCAGCCTTTAGTGGTGCCCGCTGTAAATTTGCCGATGATAATACGTCCTATTTCCTTGTCATCCGGCAGCCAAACCTTTGTTTACTTTCTGTAGATGATGACCTCGGCTACCTCGAGGTGCGTGAGCACGCCCACCTGGACCATAAATCGTAACAGCGCGGTGAGAGCACAGCCGCGATCGTTGCGGACGTCATCGTTTTCTTCAGGCTTGCTAAGTGATAGACAAACCAGGCGTGAATAACTGCGTGACAGCCGGGGTCAAAGGCCCGAGAACGCAGCTGCGCATGTCCCGTGAAGTCCGCGGCGAGTGGCCCGTCGACTGCCACCCTGGTCATTTCACGTCATAGATGGCCACACCGCTCTAAATCTGGGTCGCACTCCACCATTCCCAAGAAGCTGCCTGGGTAACAGGCGGCCCTGTCGAGGCTTACAATATACGGTACACTGTAGCCTCCGGGGCTCTTCCAGAGCCCGCCGTACCCAAACTCGACGCATGCTCGCTGGACATCCTACAGCATGACTAAGGGCGTGGACCTCAAGCTTTTTCGTCCTTTTGCTGCGCCAGCCGCGGCGGAGGCTTCGCGGAAAACTTTGGCCGCCAGTTCATCGGGGTTATCTGTATACCCACTGCAGATCTTGATAATCTGCGCGTACTTTTCTTGGGTTCCAAAGCACCTCCCATTTGCCAGCACAGACTTCTTTACGAGCTTAGGGTCCAGCTTTTTATCACCCCCCCCCCCAGCTAAAAACTCACACAGCCTTTTGATCGTCCACCGTGTTCAGCCGGATGGCCTCCAAGACGTCGCTTTCATAGAACTGTGCCTTGCACGTCGCCGCGAAGTAGGGGTTGTTGGCTATACGTGCCCGTTGTGGTAAATGAGCTGAACTTCCTGCCCCCTTGAGCGGTAGTTTCCGCTGTAGTAGATATCGCTGCCGGTGATGTCCCTTATGATGATCGCTCGCAAGAGACTTTATTCCAGGTTGGCCACGTTGGTTCGGTTTCCTGGACCCGTTTTTTCCACATCTCCAGCATCTTGCGGCAGGCTGTCCTCTGGCGGCGTTATTAAAGTGCTCCATCACCCGCCGCGCGACGCAGTTAATATCATCGTCCCTGAAGGGGGGGGGGGCGGGCAGATTGTTGGGGTAGAGTTCCCGCATTTAGTACAGGCCGTATACCACTGCTGCCACTGGGTAAACGTTCTTGTAGTAGGGCCTGTCGACGTTGGTGAGCCGCTTTGGCCGTGTGATACGCGAGATTCGGACTATTGACCCACCCTTACGCGCTTCGAACCTCACCGGTTGGAACTTGTCTGTTACGACCCGCTCATACGCGTCCAGGCATTGGTAGATGAACTTAATGCGAATGCAGTACTCTTTATCTGCGGGGAGAGCCGTGAGGATGGCGGCTGCGCGCGTTGCTCACCTGACTGTCCAGCATCAACCGTCCGCCACGTACTATGTAACGTTTCGCAAGGTACATGTCACCTAGCCCCAGTGGGTTGTTCCCTTCGGCCTGAAACGTACTATAGACTTACGCAACCTCATCAACCTCAAACTCATCCTTGGCGTCACGGAAGCTGCGGTACCATCCCCGATGTTGATTTCTGGGAATAGCCGCGGGGTGTGGTGCTCCACGGTCAAGGTTAAATGACACCTCTGGTGCCTTGGGCTCCATGAACTCAATAGCACCAAAACGGACAAATTCCTGCCCAATTTTTCTGCTTCCTGCTCTTCCTCACAGGCCGCTTTCAGGCGGTCAAGCCGCAGCCGAAACATCTGCAGTGCTAAGCTGATCCTTGGGTACGTGGTGGTGGTGGTGGGACCCTCTCAAACGTTTTATACTCTATACATGCTTGTTAAGCATGAGACATTTGTGCCACTATATGATAAATAATACTTGTCTAATAGAATAGGGTATACCCCCACCCATCCAGCGCACATTAAGAAGCAGCTCGACAATCACCTGCCTAATATGCGCCCTGATCTTTTGTTCCTAGCGCCGCGGCTTGTACTTTGCCTTATTGTCGCCACACTCCTAACACAGCCACGTCTCTGTGCGCGTCTCCTGTTCGCATTTCCAACACGACACTGGTGATGCATGCTCCTTTTTCAGCCTTTGCCAGTGTACCTTGTAATATTTCTTCACACATGGTGCCTCACATCTCTCTGTCATTCCAAGTAACAACCACTCACACACGTATTTTGGGTACTCATATTTCCAGTATAAACTACACAATATACTTTTCTAATAAAAATGTAATCCGATGTGACCGGGACCGTCCTCGTGTGGGTCACCGCCATCCAAACAAAAAAAGGCTTGGATCCTGCTTTTACCCTTTTGGGCGTTGCTAGCCAATCTGAACCAACATTTGAAAGCCCAGTAAAGGGGATAGGACCTTAAGCAAGTGACTTTCATATCTCCCTGCGGACTGGGAGGGGAGAACAAATAAATGTGCACGCCTGGAGGTGCCTCCCAGATCCTACAATTTACTCTTTTCGCCCTCCCTGCTGCTCATGGTCAGTCAGAAAACACAAAACTAGCCCATAATTAAGTACTCTCAACGACCTTTCATTTCATACCAATGATGACATGCTTTACTTATTTCCTATTTTATGACTCCTAGGATTCCTCCTGGTTCCCATAGACCCAGGGGTCATACTGGAAGTGTGAAACCTTACTACAGATCAGATCATGACCTCCTATTTCTTTTACCTTTTGACCTCCGCTCAGGGAACCGCGGTAGCTCAGTTGGTAGAGCGTTTAACTAGTAATCCAAAGGTCGCGGATTCGATACCCGACTAGGCCAATCCTGAAGAATCGGCTGCCTCTGTGTCCTTGGGAAAGGCACATAGATGCTGTTTTATCCGCATGATATAGCTAATAATGTGCTTATTGTGCCGTTTAACCCCCCCCCCTTAAAAAAAAAAAAAAAACCCACAGAAACATAAAACAAAACCAAAAATAATTGACCACATCCCTGGTGACCCATTATCCACTTAAAGGATTAAAATCTAGTCTGTGATAAAATATTTAAAAATGTTTAAAGACCATCGATTTAACACCAATAAAGACGTGCATTGATGATGTCCTCATTTTTGACCCCCTTTGATCCTCTGCCTGTCCTTGGGGATCCAGGGGTAACATCGGAGTTTCAAAACCTTCCTGAAAATCGCACTCCATAGGGAAGAAACTAAGTCAGTTTGCCTACTGTAGTATGTATGTATGTATGTATGTATGTATGTATGTATGTATGTATGTATGTATGTATGTATGTATGTATGTATGTATGTAGGTATGTATGTTTGTATGTATGTATGTATGTATGTATGTATGTATGTATGTATGTATGTATGTATGTATGTATGTATGTATGTATGTATGTATGTATGTACAGGGTTTAGAGGCACATCAGGACAATCCTATCTATATAGTGCCAAATAGGTTTAAGTACGCACAGTGTCCATTCTGATTTCCCCCTATTTCTTATATAAAAGTCGTGTATATAAAGGCCACCTGCTTTTCGCGGTCAGCGGCTAGGTGTTCCTTACCCAAATAATTGTTTCACCCTGCTTCAAGTGGTCACTGGAGGATATCAACAGTGACCGCTCTATGCATGCAAGTTAAACATTTTTTTTTTATGAGGAAGGCATTATTTAGATAAAGGAACAGCGTAGGAATCGATATGTCAACATTTTTTTTTATCTCGCTTGTACACACTGTATTCCAGTCACACTGTCAGTGTAACTCAAAGTTGTCGATTTGTCAAATTTGAAAGTGATGCGGTTTTTATCATTAGAGAGAGAGAGGTTCGAAGCAATTTTGCTAGCTGGATGGTTGAAAACATAGTCGTATAGTCGCAGCAGAAATGAGAGTTGCCTTCTATGATTCTGACAGGTATTGTTTGCAATTATTTTTTTTATATCTGATGAAAAAAGTTCATCTATGAGGAAATATATGAATTCATCCCATTTCATTAGGGTCAGGGCACATTTAATATTTATAAAACTTGTCTGTAAAGGCAGCCAAAATTTCAGTTAAAGTGTTAATAACAATAGCCACATTAAGCTTATTTTCATTCCCTATTTATCACAAGCCTGTCACATAAGCCGACGATGTTGATGTGGGCGAGCTGAGCAACTTATTAATCCATATATTGTTTTAAGTATGAAGACCCATGTTTCTAAACCTTATTATGCTATTACATACATACATACATACGTACGTACGTACGTACGTACATACATACATACATAGATACATAGATACATACATACATACATACATACATAGATACATACATACATACATACATACATACATACATACATACATATATAGTGTCGTTATGATTCTTCCCAAGTATGAGCAAAATCTATAAATAGGTTTAGAAAATATAAGCCCCCATGATCAAAGGGGCAAATGAGCATGCCACAGAATGAACTGTCCAAGCTTCATAATGATTCATACCATGAATAAACAAAATCTATAAAGGGTTTCGGAAATAAAAGCAAATGAAAAATATTTTAACTAAAACCTTCACGGAAATTTTTTATGACTGTGCCCTTTATTCCCAGGTCAAAGCGGCGGACACGCGTTTCATGCAATTAATTGTCTTAGTTTCATAATGATTCGTTCCAAATATAATGAGAATTTATCAAGGGCTTTAAAAAAATATGTGCAAATGAAAAACTTAAGAAACCGTAAAAGATTGTTGACGCCGCCACTCGACAAGTGACTGCAGTCTCACGTCCCACCTACGTGACAAAAATAAAAAAAAACAAAAAACAAAAAAAAAAAAACAAAAACAAGAGCACAATGTCCTTCTGAATATTCTATTTTTGTTTTTTGCTCTATAAGCTCTAAGCACTTATACAATAAACATCGCCAGAACAAATCCTGTTTAGCACGTTTCATTATCAGTTAATTCACTAAATCAACAATTGCGTAGTCAACCCAGATTATTATTTTGTTGGAAGAAAAAGAAAACGGTTTTGGTTTCTTGTTTAAAATTCCCGATGGCAACAAAATAAATAAACAAGTGTTTCGCGCAACGTGGTATCTCGCCTGTGAACGGCGTTATGATGACGCAGGTTTGGACACCTGGAATCCCAATCGGAACATTGCTCGACCATTTTCGTCAAGTCGAGAAATAACCTCGGATGTACTTGTAAGAATACACATAAATTTGACGGGTTTGGTAATTTTACTTCGGGCGGAGTGCACCACATATGTTAGGACAGAAAAGGCCCACAATGTTTTGATTGTGACTTTGTCACCGTCTGCCTCGATATAGTGCCATGTAAACGAAAATAATTCTGAATATAGTTCTTAATGGCGGCTAACTACATTTAAGGTTTTTTTTCTTGACTTGACGGAAAAGGCCGAGGATGCTCCAATTGTCGGAATCAAGTATATCGGGGTACACACTTTAGATCAAGAGTAATGTTATCCGAAAGTTTCAGTTGAATACAATCATGTGTGACTGTCAAATACTTGTACATAGAACCTAATTATAAATGTCATTTTTCATGATGAGGTCTTCGCAGAAAATATAATAACTTTGTCCCACCATTCACAGGCAATATAAATAAATAACAAAATAAATAACTAAATAAACAAATAAATAAAAATCAGTCAATGAATTTTACCTAAGATTTTAAAAATATTCCCCCCCCCCCCCCAATATTTAGAACATAGAGTTTGACCCATGATGTGACTGCGAATCCTGACGGAGAAAACTTACCATGAACTAACAATACCAAGCAAGTATTTTACTAACGTTTTTATTGATATTTCTGGAAATCGCCTAAAACTGTTTTATATCCGTGTATCACTAAATCTTTTCAATCGAGTCAGCGTTGTCCCTTTTGACAAAGGTGAAGATATGGGAATGAGGCCTGCCAGTCTTGATCCACTTTTTTCTGATTATTTCGCCCCTAATTGGATTATAGACTATGAGTCTGATTATTTCTCCCCTAACTGGATTATAGACGTATGGTTGTTAGCTGGGGATTTATCTATCGAGTACTTTGGAGATGTCTGTTTAAATCTGATGCTTGAACCAATATATACACACATTTACATACATACATACATACATACATACATACATACATACATACATACATACATACATACATACATACATACATACATACATACATACATACATACATACACAGACCGACATACAAACACAGACAGACAGACAGAGAAACTACCAGTATGATGTTTACACGTCGGAAAAACACTAGTACAGACTAAAGCTTGCTTTTCCGTCTGCTTCGTCCATTTATTTCGCAATGTTGTTTGGATCAAACAGTCTATTAAATACTACTACTACAACTACAACTACTACAACTGCTACTAATATCCTTTATTTATGCAGAGCGACATAATTAGCAGACAGTTAATTTACATTATAGTCCTGCAATTAAAACAAATATACATGTAATTAGTAAAACTCTACAAGGTTATCATCTACTGCATACATTAATATAAATTATACAAAGTTAACATCCTGTTATCACATGGATATAAATCACAGCTATCACGTGCAAATGTTATCCGGTGGTAAATCAGGATTGCTCATGAAAATATCTGCAGAAGTATACATTTCTTAAAAGCGGAAATATTAGTTGCTTGTTTAATATCATGCTGCAAACTGGTTCATAAAACTATATCGACGTAAGCAAAAGATTTCTTACAATACTCTGTCCTCTATAAATCATTGTTTTCAATCGACCGTGTACTCCTTGTGCTAATGTTCTTACAAACTTAAACACATTAAGATACTCTGTTGCTATATTATTTAAGACCTTGAAATTAAGAACTGATCCAACATAAAACCTCTAACCCTTTTCATAATTCCTATTTTCTCTTAATACTTTTATAAAGAACGTTTCATATTGGTTGGACCAGGACAAAGTATTATCAATAACGATACCTAAAAGTTTGACACATTTGATAGTTTCAATTTTTGAACCATCTACTTCTAAGAACAACTTTCTTTATTTGGCTCCCCGTTGTGCTGAGCAGATACGCACTGACTGAGTTTTCCAGAAATTTAAGCTAATTTCTTATTGTCATACATCCATTTTATAGCACATTGTAAATCTGCATCTAGTTTCCTGTCAACAATGCCAACATTTGTATCACTAACATATTGTGATGTATCATCTACATACACAGGAACTGAAGAACGTTTCAAACACTTTGGAAAATCATTTATATATAATGAGAGGGTCTAAAATTGACTCCTATGGTACTCCAATGGAAATTGACCCCTATGGTACTCCAATGGAAATTGACCCCTATTGTACTCCAATGGAACTTGACCCCTATGGTACTCCAGTGGAAATTGAAGCCTATAGTATTCCAATGGAAATTGACCCCTATGGTATTCCAATGGAAATTGACCCCTATGGTATTCCAATGGAAATTGACCCCTATGGTACTCCAATGGAAATTGACCCCTATGGTACTCCAACGGAAATTGACCCCTATGGTACTCCAACGGAAATTGACCCCTATGGTACTCCAACAGAAATTGACCCCTATGGTACTCCAATGGAAATTCCTCAAAATACGAAATATTACCTCTTCAGCTCACAGCTTGTAATCTACTATTTAGAAGGAAAGGAAAATCGCAATGCGGTTTATTTAACATTATGTGTTGATACATTATGCAGCAAACCTTTATGATAAACAGCATCAAAAGCTTTAATTAGGTCTAAGAAAAAAACTTGAGTTAATTTCCCGTAATTAATATTCTTTAACCAGTAGTAAATCAAAGCAGTGAGTGCTGTCTCGCAGGAATGATTGGGACAAATTGGATCAAAATTGGCTTAACAATCTGAGAAGTAAGAAGTAGGTTTTCACTTGGTTGATACTGAAGTTAACCTCAGAAACATCCGTATTATTGCTCTAGGGTGACAAAGTACTTTAATGGAACTCTGTGTTAAAATCAAGAAACACGTGGTTTTGTTCAGTGTTTATTTCGGTAACAGTTTGGTTTAGTTGTCTCTTGAGATGCCAAAATTGATTGAACGACCCTACACCAGGAATCACACTTATGCACGACCCTGTAATACCAGGATCACACTTATGCACGACCCTGTAATACCAGGATCACACTTATGCACGACCCTATAATACTAGGGATCACACTTATGCACGACCTTGTAATACCAGGGATCACACATATGCACGACCTTGTAATACCAGGATCACACTTATGCACGACCCTGTAATACTAGGGATCACACTTATGCACGACCCTGTAATACCAGGATCACACATATGCACGACCCTGTAATACCAGGATCACACATATGCACGACCCTGTAATACCAGGATCACACTTATGCACGACCCTGTAATACCAGGGATCACACTTATGCACGACCCTGTAATACCAGGATCACACTTATGCACGACCATGTAATACCAGGATCACACTTATGCACGACCCTGTAATACCAGGGATCACACTTATGCACGACCCTGTAATACCAGGGATCACACTTATGCACGACCCTGTAATACTAGGGATCACACTTATGCACGACCCTGTAATACCAGGATCACACTTATGCACGACCCTGTAATACCAGGATCACACTTATGCACGACCATGTAATACCAGGATCACACTTATGCACGACCATGTAATACCAGGATTACACTTATGCACGACCCTGTAATACCAGGATTACACTTATGCACGACCCTGTAATACCAGGGATCACACTTATGTACGACCCTGTAGTACTAGGGATCACACTTATGCACGACCCTGTAATACCAGGGATCACACTTATGCACGACCCTGTAGTACTAGGGATCACACTTATGCACGACCCTGTAATACCAGGATCACACTTATGCACGACCATGTAATACCAGGATCACACTTATGCACGACCATGTAATACCAGGATCACACTTATGCACGACCATGTAATACCAGGATCACACTTATGCACGACCATGTAATACCAGGATCACACTTATGCACGACCCTGTAATACCAGGATCACACTTATGCATGACCCTGTAATACCAGGATCACACTTATGCACGACCCTGTAATACCAGGGATCACACTTATGTACGACCCTGTAATACCAGGATCACACTTATGTACGACCCTGTAATACTAGGGATCACACTTATGCACGACGCAAGCACATTTATGACGAGCATGCCAAAGAGATACCGTAGTTGTAATTAACGCCTTCTGCCTAATAAATTTCTCTCCATATTTTTCCACAAGGAAAATAAATGAAACTGAAAGTTATGAAATTTAGTTTTTGGCAATGAAAATATTGCAGAACATAGCTCAAGCAAATTTTGAAACACACACACACACACACACACACACACACACACACACACACACACACACACACACACACACACACAAGCACACAGGTACACAGTTAAAAGGTAAAATATTAAGAGCGGCATTGCAAAATTTAGAAGAAAATCATGGTATATATATAAAGAACCTTACATTTTGTTAAGCTGATATGGTGAGTATCAATTGGTCTATAATCCAACATGTTCTTAAAATAGTATGGCGAATGTTTCTTATTCTAAATTTTGTTTTACGTAGATATTCTAAGCGACACCCCTCTGTTAGAAAATTGCAAAGGGAAGTGGGGGTGAGAGGGAATAAAGAAACACGGTTGTTTTGTCTCGGGCTTATTACAGCAACCATGGTAATAAAATATCAAGTAATTGCGAAAATAAAGAAAGAACGGAAGAAAGAATCTTCTATAGGGCTTATGATAGTATCCATTTTAATGTTGTGTTTTCTTTGATACTAAAACATTTGAGAAAAATGCACATCTTATTTGGCTGAATTGGAGTAAAAATATTAGTGCTAAAGTGTTCAAAGTTGAGCGGTAAACTGTTATCTACAATTATGGCCATTTTCGTACATCGCACAGGTCTCCAACTTACCTAACGTGTTGGGAATTACATTATGCAATACACATTCAGCTAGGATCTAGGCATTGTACATCAACAATGCAGTGCTATTATTGACAAAGAGTCAGAAAGTCATTCATGTAGACACAAGTGGGAACACGATCTCTCTCTCTCTCTCTCACGCACACACACACACACACACACATGACTAAATTCAATGGAGATATGTGCAATCAGATGTTGTGGTCGAAAATGAGACTTTACTCCCATTCAATATCACACCCATTCAATTCCGCTTTCCCCTATATTCTTCTCCCAATCAAAAAAAATTCTTCCTCGTTAGTTCCAGGCTGTTACCAAGGTAAAGCGTCTCCTTAACTAGATGAAAATCTTACTATATACAACTTTTTCGAAAAAACAAATCTGTGCAAGAATTTTAAACACTTACACTTCTGAACGATCCATTCATTTGTGGGGAGAGTCACCTATAGTCGGTTTAACATTCCTGTATTACTGAGTCTTTACAATCGAATTTATGCTGTCCTTTTTGACAAGGTCCCTGGATCGAGAATTAAGGCTGCCAATTTCAATTGAATTTATGTTGTCCTTTTTGACAAGGTCCCTGGATTGGGAATTAAGGCTGCCAATTTCGATTCACTATTCTTCATTTTCAACGGATTATTTCACTTCTAATTGGAGTTTTGATGTATGGCTGTTAGATGAGGATTTATTAATCGAGTAACTCGGAGACAAATGCGCTAAATTGGGTTGTGAAAGACGATACACGTGTCGTTCAATCTTATTAAGGTAAATCTCTGGTTCTACTTACACTGACTTGCCGCGAGATATACATTTGCTAAATTGACTTGACACGACCGAAGTCACCGTAGTCATGGGGTTTTCTTCAGCTCTTGGAATCTGCTGTAACAGTGAGTACATAAGAATAGGACTTTCTTCATTTTCCTGTCTGTCTATTTGCTTGTTTGCATTTCTGGGGAGCCGCGGTAGCTCAGTGGTAGAGCACTGAACTCGTAATCCAAGGGTCGCGGGTTCGATACCCGCCCAGGCTAAACCAAGTAGGTGTCTCCATGGGAAAGGCACTTTGCTCCCATTTCCGTGGCATGATATAGTCAATAATATGTTAAAAGTGCCGTAAAAACCAACAAAAACAACAACAAAAACCCCTGTTTTCTGACATTATCTCAGTACGTTTAGCTTCTTTTTTAAACTTACAAAAAAAAAAAAAAAAAAAAAAAAAAAAAAATTCAATTATTTGTTTAATTTTCTTCCTTCCGTTATCTCGAAATATGTTCATTTCATTTTATTTTATTTTGCTGTATTTTTTTCCGATAATGTTCAAGAATATGAACAATCAATAAGCACCTATAGGGTGTTCATATTTCAGAAGTTATGACATTAAAAATGACTACATAAAAAAGCTAACGTTGACATTTTCTTAATTGCTTGCTTGAAATTCAATATGCATTTTTATCCCCGCGCTTTTTAAAAATAAAAAAAAGAAAGGCGGGATTATGTCTCGTTCGGCCCGTCTGTACTTTTGTCTGTTTGTAAGTACTTTAGTGTATCTCCTACACCGCTGAAAATACAGACTCGAAACTTTGGGATATGGCTGAAGGTTGTATCAAGATGTGCACAGTGGTTTTAAAATGTTAGTATCATGCCTAGCTGTGGGATTAGGGATGGATTTTTTTGTTTTTTGAAAATGTTTTAATAATGGATTGTGGAAATTTAAAAGTCGGCATGCATCATCGTCAAGGCCAAGAATATAACACATGTAACGGGTTTTATAACTACACCCTCGGTTTTTGCCCCGTGGGCGGCGGAATACTATTTTGGGTCATACAGGTTCGATGGACACGTGGAGATGTAATAGACATACATCCAATACAGATCCTGAGTCATGCCCATGGAGTAGGGGATTTGCTCGTGGGTATTAACTTGGAAACCGTTTAAGCTCTCCACCCTTTAATTACGTATACATTTAATGGACATGAGGAGATAAATTAACGTGTGCATCCAAAACAGGCCCAGTGACTTTGCCGCTGGGGTTGTGGACCGAAAACTGTTAAAATCCCCACCAAATAATCATTTATATACTTGACGTGAAGATATAAACGTACATCCATTATAGAGTTTGGGGCATGTTCCTACAATATTGGACTTTCCCCTTGGTTATAACGTGGAAACTGTTAAGATACCCACCCTATAACCATATATACTGCAAATGAAGAGAAAAATATACATATGCAACGTTGCAACTCTCTCCTCGGGTTAGGCCATACCATTAGTAGCATAGATTGGAAGCATGAGGAAATGCGATGGCGCGCCATTTACCTAATTCTTGTTAAAAAGCTGTAAAGTCCTTCAATATTTCAAGCTCTTTGTGTCAATGCACGGTCAATAAAACCTAGAAATGAATTCACAGAACACGGATGTCCTGCTACCAACTAGGATAATACTATATGCGTCTTCCATAGTCGTGGCAGAACATACCCCCCACAACCATCCCACCCCTCCAGCCTTTGGCAACTGTCGCACGTACTGTTTAATAACAAAAGCGATGGTGATCTTAAAGGTAACAAGGAACGGTCCATCCTGTAGATTACGGTTAAAGTAATATTCATTATGTTTCTCATTTCAGATTTAGTTTTCATGTTCTGATTCGATTACAAAAGGCTGTTGGTAACGAAACAAATGAACTAACCAAGTACTATTCTACCACGAACAAATGGCGCGGTCAAAGGTTAGATGGATGAGTCTTCTTGCATCAAAGTGCGCGTATAGTTCTTACTTACCTGATTTGATAAGTGAAACACATGTAAGCTTACAAAACTTATTGAGTTGGTGACCTCATTCGTTTTCCCATTCCCCATACTTTACATAATAATTGGAATATGTATTAGTTACACGATATGAGCGAGTGGGATACGAGATATATTGTAGGCTGGGGCGACATAATGGGTATTGGCAGAGGATTTTGAGGGCGCTTTAACCCTCGATTTTTCTCTGCCCTTACCCTTTGAGTCCCCCACCCTACATACTAACTGGTATCACACGAAAAAATATTGTCTAACTGATTTAGTGTATGACTGCGACTTTCGTTCTGATTCTTATATAATAGACTCTCTTTTTCACCTTGGTCGCATATGTTTTCCTTATACGCCTCTTTTTCCGGCATCCCGGTTTCTTCATATCAGAATAAAATCATAATGAATGTCATGACGCTTTGTCATGGTTCCATTAAAAAACAAAAACAAACTAACCATATACACACAAGCACAGACAAAAGTGGTGTGCTTTTTATGACACTAATTTATCTAAAACCAATTGTATTTATCGTTCAAGTTTCAGGAGTAATATGTAGACCACCTCTTGAAATGAATGAATATCGATCTCTGAGCGGTTTATAACAATGATAATTGGTTTTGTTTTGTATTCTACGGCACAGCAACACAAATAGCTTATATAGTGCCGAGGCAATTGGAGTAAAGTACCTGGCCCAAAGACACACTACGGTATCTAACACGGGCTGATCAGATTGTAGGATTCTAACCTGCACCCTTTCGGTCGCGAGTCCGGCACGCTAACCACTGAGTCACCCCGGCTCCTGCATCCATTTATCGCCTCTAACCATCTGCAGGAGAGGGCATTGGACCTATTCTTAATGACGACGACGACGATGATAATAATAATAATAATAATAATAATAATAATAATAATAATAATAATGACGACGACGACGATGATAATAATAATAATAATAATAATAATACTAATAATAATAATAATAAGTATGGCTCGTCAAAACGGCAGACAAGTTAAATAACTTTCGCAAATATTTTATCTTTAAAAATGCCCTTAAGGAAGAAATACATATAAACATCAGAGCCACAAATTGATAAACAGATGCCCTTGTTCTATACAGAAAAGAAACCATATCTAAATATTATGTACATAAAACTGGGTAAACATATGACACTCAACATACTAGATTTGAGAATATGATAAGCAGAAATGACAGTGGTTACCCTGAATAATAAACCATAAATCTAGATGTATTTCTAACCTTAGGGTATGGGAATAATGTAACACCTTGCCCACTGGAGTGAAGGTTGTCTACTCGCCGATGAACGCCCGATAGCAATCTAATAGAACATAAACTATCTATTGCATAGTCCAATACACCTGAGTAACAGGTTTTGTAGTCAGCATTTTGGCACACAAATATTCTTGTTAGAGCCAGAGAGAGAGAGAGAGAGAGAGAGAGAGAGAGAGAGAGAGAGAGAGAGAGAGAGAGAGAGAATATCAAATATACACCAAACAGACCGGTAAGTGCTATCTCTGGATTCTACAGGAGAACACTTGATACCATTAACATAATTTGTAAATATGAATAAATAATATTATCATACAGGTTAGAGAATTTTAATTCGTACTCTGCGGAGATTCGAACCCGGTTACGGCACTCATCGCATTGCCTGTAAGCACCAACCATTATACCATCTCTACCATGCACATATCATCAAAAAATGATGCTGCAAAATCGATGGTATAGGCATTCGTGCGTAGCTGACATACCCACAATTTGTTTCATCTTGGTTTGTAGGTATCATCATTGAGTCAGCCAGGCAATATCAAAACTGAAGGTCAATATTACATAGCAGGAGCAGAGATGGTGGCGAATGCAGTTGGTGCATACATGACTATCGCAACTCCTCCCCCCTATCATCTATTTTCGATAGCTACCCAAGACATTATCGCTAAATAGTATCAATGCTAATTAACTAAATAACGATGGTTCTGTCAACAGGCAAACTAAAAGAAATGCACAATATCAGGGTGACAAAGGTAGATTTTAAACAATATCCGGGCGACAATCGAAATGTCTGAGGCAAGTAGAAATTTAAAACTGACCAGATTTTGTTACCATTAAAATTGGTAAAGTCTAGATTTAATGATCTTATTGTGACATTTTAGTATTTTTTATTTGCTTAGCACCATTAATTTGCCCATATACATCTGACCACAGAACTTTGTTTGCCCAGCGTCAAGTCTCCCAGATTAAACAAGAGTTCCACAAACGACACACGACACCCTGCCAACATGAGATTAGTTGTATGTATGTATGTATGTATGTATGTATGTATGTATGTATGTATGTATGTATGTATGTATGTATGTATGTATGTATGTATGTATGTATGTTCTGTAGTATACTTTGAGTACACATGAAAAGACATACAAAATTCCAACAGTACTCCTAGGTCATTCTTTGTTTATTTGGGATTTGTTCCTGACCTGACATTTTCTAAGAATAGAGATATTATTCCTATGTAGATACATCTGCAGTAGGCATGACTATAAGTAACCATAAGTAGTAGGCATGACTATAAGAAACCATAAGTAGTAGGCATGACTATAAGTAACTGTAAGCAGTAGGCATGACTATAAGTAACCATAAGCAGTAGGCATGACTATAAGTAACAGTAAGCAGTATGCATGACTATAAGTAACCATAAGTAGTAGGCATGACTATAAGTAACCGTAAGCAGTAGGCATGACTATAAGTAACCATAAGTAGTAGGCATGACTATAAGTAACTGTAAGCAGTAGGCATGACTATAAGTAACCATAAGCAGTAGGCATGACTATAAGTAACCGTAAGCAGTAGGCATGACTATAAGTAACCATAAGCAGTAGGCATGACTATAAGTAACCATAAACAGTAGGCATGACTATAAGTAACAGTAAGCAGTAGGCATGACTATAAGTAACCATAAGCAGTAGGCATGACTATAAGTAACCATAAGTAGTAGGCATGACTATAAGTAACTGTAAGCAGTAGGCATGACTATAAGTAACCATAAACAGTAGGCATGACTATAAGTAACAGTAAGCAGTAGGCATGACTATAAGTAACCATAAGCAGTAGGCATGACTATAAGTAACCATAAGCAGTAGGCATGACTATAAGTAACCATAAGCAGTAGGCATGACTATAAGTAACTGTAAGTAGTAGGCATGAATATAAGTAACCATAAGCAGTAGGCATGAATATAAGTAACCATAAGCAGTAGGCATGAATATAAGTAACCATAAGCAGTAGGCATGACTATAAGTAACCATAAACAGTAGGCATGACTATAAGTAACCGTAAGCAGTAGGCATGACTATAAGTAACCATAAGCAGTAGGCATGACTATAAGTAACCATAAGCAGTAGGCATGACTATAAGTAACCATAAACAGTAGGCATGAATATAAGTAACCATAAGCAGTAGGCATGACTATAAGTAACCATAAACAGTAGGCATGACTATAAGTAACCGTAAGCAGTAGGCATGACTATAAGTAACCATAAGCCGTCGGCATGACTATAAGTAACCATAAGTAGTAGGCATGAATATAAGTAACTGTAAGCAGTAGGCATGACTATAAGTAACTGTATGCAGTAGGCATGACTATAAGTAACCATAAGCAGTAGGCATGACTATAAGTAACCATAAGCAGTAGGCAGGACTATAAGTAACCATAAGTAGTAGGCAGGACTATAAGTAACCATAAGCAGTAGGCATGACTATAAGTAACCATAAATAGTAGGCATGACTATAAGTAACCATAAGCAGTAGGCATGACTATAAGTAACCATAAACAGTAGGCATGACTATAAGTAACCATAAGCAGTAGGCATGACTATAAGTAACCATAAGCAGTAGGCATGACTATAAGTAACCATAAACAGTAGGCATGACTATAAGTAACCGTAAGCAGTAGGCATGACTATAAGTAACCATAAGCAGTAGGCATGACTATAAGTAACCATAAACAGTAGGCATGACTATAAGTAACTGTAAGTAGTAGGCATGACTATAAGTAACTGTAAGTAGTAGGCATGAATATAAGTAACCATAAGCAGTAGGCATGACTATAAGTAACCATAAGCAGTAGGCATGACTATAAGTAACTGTAAGTAGTAGGCAGGACTATAAGTAACCGTAAGCAGTAGGCATGACTATAAGTAACCATAAGCAGTAGGCATGACTATAAGTAACCATAAGCAGTAGGCATGACTATAAGTAACCGTAAGCAGTAGGCATGACTATAAGTAACCATAAGCAGTAGGCATGACTATAAGTAACCATAAGCAGTAGGCATGACTATAAGTAACCATAAGCAGTAGGCATGACTATAAGTAACCATAAGCAGTAGGCATGAATATAAGTAACCATAAGCAGTAGGCATGACTATAAGTAACTGTAAGTAGTAGGCAGGACTATAAGTAACCGTAAGCAGTAGGCATGACTATAAGTAACCATAAGCAGTAGGCATGACTATAAGTAATCATAAGCAGTAGGCATGACTATAAGTAACTGTAAGTAGTAGGCATGAATATAAGTAACCATAAGCAGTAGGCATGACTATAAGTAACCATAAGCAGTAGGCATGAATATAAGTAACCATAAGCAGTAGGCATGACTATAAGTAACCATAAGCAGTAGGCATGACTATAAGTAACCATAAGCAGTAGGCATGAATATAAGTAACCATAAGCAGTAGGCATGACTATAAGTAACCATAAACAGTAGGCATGACTATAAGTAACCATAAGCAGTAGGCATGAATATAAGTAACCATAAGCAGTAGGCATGAATATAAGTAACCATAAGCAGTAGGTATGACTATAAGTAACCATAAACAGTAGGCATGACTATAAGTAACCGTAAGCAGTAGGCATGACTATAAGTAACCATAAGCAGTAGGCATGACTATAAGTAACCATAAGCAGTAGGCATGACTATAAGTAACTGTAAGTAGTAGGCATGAATATAAGTAACCATAAGCAGTAGGCATGACTATAAGTAACCATAAACAGTAGGCATGACTATAAGTAACCGTAAGCAGTAGGCATGACTATAAGTAACCATAAGCCGTCGGCATGACTATAAGTAACCATAAGTAGTAGGCATGAATATAAGTAACTGTAAGCAGTAGGCATGACTATAAGTAACCATAAGCAGTAGGCATGACTATAAGTAACCATAAGCAGTAGGCATGACTATAAGTAACCGTAAGCAGTAGGCATGACTATAAGTAACCATAAGTAGTAGGCATGACTATAAGTAACTGTAAGCAGTAGGCATGACTATAAGTAACCATAAGCAGTAGGCATGACTATAAGTAACCATAAGTAGTAGGCATGACTATAAGTAACCATAAGTAGTAGGCATGACTATAAGTAACCATAAGTAGTAGGCATGAGTATAAGTAACCATAAGCAGTAGGCACGACTATAAGTAACCGTAAGTAGTAGGCATGATTAAAAGTAACCATAAGCAGTAGGCATGACTATAAGTAACCATAAGCAGTAGGCATGACTATAAGTAACCATAAGTAGTAGGCATGACTATAAGTAACCATAAGTAGTAGGCATGACTATAAGTAACCGTAAGTAGTAGGCATGATTAAAAGTAACCATAAGCAGTAGGCATGACTATAAGTAACCATAAGCAGTATGCATGACTATAAGTAACCATAAGCAGTAGGCGTGACTATAAGTAACCATAAGTAGTAGGCATGACTATAAGTAACCATAAGCAGTAGGCATGACTATAAGTAACCGTAAGTAGTAGGCATGATTAAAAGTAACCATAAGCAATAGTCATGACTATAAGTAACCAAGTAACCGTAAGCAGCTTACATATTTGGAAATAAAGAATAAGATACACTTTATTAAAAAGACAGTACGGTTCAGATTTAGTGGAGGTTGGTAAATTGTAACAGCGAAACTTTATTTTCGACATGTACAGATTTTTTTTAACTGAAACGTTTCTGAATCCTAAAAGGATAAAAATACTTAAAGAACTTTACCATGAATACTGCACAGAATCATGCATTCAAAAGAATATTCCTTCTGCAAAGAAGATAAATACTTTGTAACTGGTTACTGAGAAGTTCAGTTCTTGTTCAGAAATGAAATACATGGACAAAACATGGATTTTTAGTAACATTGACCTTGAATTTCAAAATAGCTACTCCCAAATCGATAGGGTTCTTTCTTAGGTAAAAGGATTGTAATACATGAACGAAGTTTCGTTAAAATCGGTTGAAGAGAACTAAAGTTCTGGTCCAGAATCAAATGTGAAGGCTATATTAATTTTTTTTTGTAACAGTGACCTTGACACCGAAGGTACACACTTTCAAATCAATAGGGGTCTTTTGTGGTAGAAGGGAACAATAGAAAAAATTTCTTCCAGGTGTGTTGTGGAGTGCTGACGTTATTGTTTGGAAATGAAATGCAATGGCAACATTTATTTTTAGTGACAGCAACCTTGACCTTAGAGCTACTGACCTCAAAATCAATATGGTTTTTTGTAGGGCTAAGGGAAACAAATGTAATAACTTCCGTTGATTTTCTTTTGTCCATAACTTAAGCACACTCTTCAAAGTTCATAGTCTTTCAAAATATTGCTGTCATAAGGCTGTTTTGACACCTGGGTCATATAAACCTTATTATATCGTCTCCGTGCATTAGTACACGAGCATGTAGACTAGATAATATCTTAGATCTCCTATCATAAATTCAAATCCAATTAAAAAAATAAATAAATTAAAAAAAAAAAAAAAAAAAAAACAAGGGAAAAAGAACCAGACTGTTTAGGCGGCTCAAATGCGCATCACTATTACGTCACAGGTATATTGTTACGTTTATTGCGCGTTACGTTGTAACATTGTCACATTGTCAGCCCTGTGCTCCATCACCGAAAGTAAAGAACTCATGAATTTTGTCTCATACTTATTTGGCAATGTTCTCAAACGTATTTGGTAAATTTCTCTAAAGTCATCGCAGAGAAAATGCAATCTAAATTGAATGTGATACATTTATTAAAGTGTAGAGTTTTCTTGAGGTGGCATTTTACCACCAACTTTACAGCGTTGTGGCAAGGGTATTATGCTACTAAAGGGAGGTAACCAACTGTGAGGAGAACGCAATTTAAGTTAATATCCGGAAATAAAATGCATAGGCTAAATCTATTTTTTTAGCATCAGTGACCTTGACCTTGGAGCTACTTACTCCAACATGAATATGATTCTTTCTTAGGCTAAGGGGAACAAATGTGTCAAGTTGCGTTGAAATTTATTCTCTATAATTTAAGTTATCATTCTGAAAACAAAACCGACGCTCGCCCACCTGTCCGTCCGGGCGACGGCAGACTATAATACCCAGCAACGTTCGTTGGGGGTGGGGTGGGGTGGGGGTATAAAATCTCTGTGAATAATAGTCATTAGAGCGACGAGTCATAAAAGAAAGCAACAAGCGATATCAGACTGGATGTCAGACCCAAAAACTATGTATGCAAGTATTGGACCGGCATGTTGGGGTACAGGACAAATACAAGCTCATGTTACCTGACTTACAGCTTCTGTCAATGTTAGACAGGCAACGAAAATCGTAGATTGATGCAGGACGGTGTTACTGAATTAACGACTCTGCGCTCAAGTATAGCGATCAACAGACCGGCAAGTCCGACAACAGTGCAATAGCAGGTCACTTTATTCACAGTATCGGACTTGTGCGCCTGGATTCTTTTGTTTCCGATTGATCTGTACAACTTTTTTCAGGCAGTAAAGAAACCACAAAAAGTCGCCCCCCCCCCCCCACACACACAAAGGAAATAAGAAAAATCTACTGCACAGTGAAGCAAAGAACACAAAATTAGGAGCAGGGTTTGTCAGTATTTGATCAGACATACCCGAGAGAGAGAGAGAGAGAGAGAGAGAGAGAGAGAGAGAGAGAGAGAGAGAGAGAGAGAGAGAGAGAGAGAGATATCTGTTATTAATTTTTTCATAGTTGCATACCGTATGGTATGTGATTGCATATAGGATTGTGGTAGTTGAAGTATACTGAAAAGCCACGTTTATGTGGTTTAATTAAGATTAATCTATGAAACATTTTTAATAAAATCGACCATGATAGACATTACAATCCGCCGTTTCGTCCTAGATCGGCAGATTTTCAGCAGATCATATGTCGAGATTCGGCTTAGTATTGCTAGATCAATGTATAAAAGATTGCAAACATAGACATGGATTTTGAACATTTTGTTACAGTGCGAATTTGAATTCACAGGTTTTGATTTCACAAAATTTCCCCGATGTGAATCTTGACTTAGCTCCCTAGATAGTACGCATTTGTATAAACCAATGGAACCGAAATAGTAATGGGAGGTACTAAAATAGAAGTTTTCTTCTTCAAAGGTAATTTCATCATCATAGTCATAATAAGTGTTCCATGAAAGCCGGTGTATCATCAGCGTATGTGTAGTTATGCCCCCCCCCCCCCCCCGCACCACTCCTATTTCGTTTGAACAATATGTATTCATGAAAATATCTTCATGTATAATTCAAAACAATTCAATATCTGGGGATTCAGTAGAAAGCTGGAAGCTTATTAAAAACTTTCCCCAATTACTAAGAAATTCTAACAATCAATATTTGTGTAGTGACTTAGAGTACATAAATCTTATGAAAATACAAATACAAATATAAATATATGCTATAAATATATATATATATATATATATATATATATATATATATATATATATATATATATATATATATATATATATATATATATATATATATGTTCAATTCTAGTATGTGATTAGTGCCGAGATGATATCATAGTGAGAAAAGATGAAATACAAGTGTGTGTGGTTGTGATCTGTGTACTAATCTGAAGAAATAAAACGTTTTGATAATTTTATGAAGATTTGCACTGCCATAAATATATGCGTATTAATTTCATCAGAGTGCAATGTAATTGCTGAGTAATACCCCCCCCCCCCCCCATCCCATTTGATCCAAATCGACTCAGCTGTTCCGTAGAAGTTAATAATATGTTTTCCATATGCTTGCTAAGGAAGTCACACCATTGCTAGGGGAGCCACCCAATATATAATTTTGATAAAGCGGATCCTAACTTCAACTAAGAAACATTCCTACCAAGTTTAATCAAAATTGGCTCAACCATTCTAGAAAAGAAGTCCAAAATAGGTTTTTGTAATCAGTTAAGGAAGCCTCACCGTTGCTAGGGACGCTACACCTGAGACAATTTTGATAGAGCATGTCCTGAAAAACATATATACTTAGCTTGATCGAAATCGACTCAGCCGTTCCACCTGCTTGATATAGAAGCTACACCGTTGCTAGGGAAGCCACTGCGACAATAATTTGGGTAGTGCATATAAAAAGGAACATTATTGCCAAGTTTGACTAAAATCAGCCTAACGGTTTTTGAAAAGAAGTCGAAAAAAGCAAATGTGGACGGACGGGCTTCGACAGCAGGGGCGTTCGAAAAGTAACAATAGAGGTGCGCATTATGAAAGAAAAATGCGATTATACACAGCTAACATGAATTTTTTTACAAAAACAAAAACTGCGTTTTGCTTTACGACTGGAATCTACCATTGCATGGCATGGAAGTCTTGTTCTATTTAAGAAGCCAAATGACTTAAAGACATGATTAATCTATCCAAGTGTAATGCCAGGGCTGGCTATCAAAAAACAAAAATAAAAATAGAACAATATGTTAACTTTGCTTTGCACTTGGCGGTAAAAATGAACACGAGTGCACAGTGTAATATTATCATGACAATCAATCAAGCATGCCGCGCTTGCTAATAATGTTTACCTCTATATCTTCAGTACAACCTAGTATATGAAAAGGCCTTACCTGACGTGACCCAGTGGACTACATGTAAAGTGTGCTATTAAGTTTTCATATCGTTAGACGATATGCTTGAGTGGAATATCAGGTATATCATAAGGTGAGGCGTCAAAAAGGGTACTGGTAGAGAAATACAGTTTTCTTAGTCAATACCTTTGAAAATATTGCTTAACTGATTTATTGTACCCGGGTTACATATGCTTCCTTTATGCTCCTCTTTCCTGGCACATATTTTTTTTTTTTCTTTTTCTTTTTTTTTCTTGCTGAACTGTTTGTGAAATTTGCGGCTGACCGAGAAGGAGCCTACTCTGCCAATTTAGTTTACGACCAATACCAGGAATATGATACACGTACCTTATAGCAAAGGAAAATTGCATGCTTCATCTATGTATTATGTATGGATGGAAATCTATCGAAAACATTGTTACATCATTCACACTTTGCTAACTTAACACACACACACACACACACACACACACACACACACACACACACACACACACACACACACAACAAACACTAAACACAAAAATCAAGAAGAATGCTTGACTCCTACATGTTTAAATGACGGGGAAATAAACCAACAAATGATAAACAATAGAAGAAAAAAAGAAGACAAATTTAAAAAAACTGTCTAAAATGGGTAAACTACATATCTATGTTATGTTGCCATCAGCCCAACAAAGTTGTCTAAAAACATTAAAAGAAGTGTTTATCGTGCGTATCACGCAGAAGACCAAAGTGTTTTGACCGAAGTGCAGGCTTAGAACAAAGGACTGACACCATGCGCCGCGATAAATCAACGCCATCATCAAAATGTGCAAGGGAAATTATATCCTGGTATAGTTATGCATAGAGGTACTAAGGAAGTACGTCAACATCATGGTATAGCGGGATAATGGACAAAAGTTCAAATAATAATAATAATAATAATAATAATAAGAAGAAGAAGAAGAAGAAGAAGAAGTAGAAGAAGATGAAGAAGAAGAATACCAATAATACATGTAAAGAGTTACGGAATATTTGCTCGGGTAAATATTATCGCAAAAAATGCGAACGTCTGATAAACTGACCGTAATTTTGATAAGATTACAATAGGAAGGTTAGACTTTTTTTATTTAGGCCGAACTCTCCATGAGTTTTCAATTGAAGTATCCAGTATCGTTCCTTACGTGTGCGTTCTATATCGGTCCAACTCAGGTTAGAATCTATCGGTAGCATCTCGAGAGACTCGACTGAATGCCCAGTCGAGTTGTAGTGGTTGGCGAGTTTCGCGTTTATTTTGTTGCGAATGTGGCACTAGTGGTTATTAATTAGTTTTTCTGAAACCAACGGTTTCGCCAACATATTGAGTGCCACAGATCTTGCATGTTAGAAGACAGATTACAGTTTTGGTTCGGCATCCTAACTTCTGATTGAAAGTGTAGCTAACTACTGTCCTCGAACTTCATGGTCTCGGGTATATGTCTGCAAATTAGGCAACGCTTGTCCTGGCAGCAATATGTGCCTGAATCTGTGGTCTTGTTTGAAGTTGCCTTGGCACGTACCAAATGGTCTTTCAGATTTTTAGGTCTATGGTATGCAACCATAGGAACATGATCTTTCATGTTGACTGAGTGAGCCAGTCAGATTTTCTCTTCCAAACAGTCAATTATCGATATTAAGTCATTTCCGTTGATGTATAATATTTTTTAACTGGATCGGTGATGACGTATTTTTATTTATGCATATTCATGACAAAAGAGGAAATCGTATTGCAAGTAGTCATGGGTGAAAGAGAGTGTAACAGATTTTCAACCGTGGCTTGCGACGATGGGGAATCGCATGCAGACCTAAACGTTCATCCCCCATTCTATGACCAGTAGAGCTAAAACCCATATTTGGAAATTTTATGAAAGATGTGTGAAATTTTCCCCATTTTTCACTGCTCCCATATCATTTGCCACCCGTTGCGGTAAAGCGGTGACGTCAACTAGGTCAGTCAATAAAGCCCCCAATTCCGAAACATCACGTGGGTTTATTTTATTTAGACAACCCGGAGAATTGTATTGGTTTCCATTCAGCAGTAAAGAACAACATAGGCTATATATCGACTGGCTGATATTTCCATAGGACTCTTAATGTATGGAAAGAACAAATATACGCTCAATGTTTATTCTGTAAAACACTTCTTTGTAAAGTTACCTTTGTCGATGAGAGAAATTATAGGACTACGTCTGGAAAGGCTGAATATGCGCATTGACGTAACTATATATAAATTATTCGACTTACAGATGAATAAAAGGTTCGTGTCCGAGCTTAGGTCTGACACCAGTATTGACAAGCCTTGTTGGTTTTCATCTAAGCCTATGACAATTTTCTTTTTCTTATTTTTCAAATAGCAACACTTTTCATTACACAAGAGTGTGCAGAGCACTCACCCCCCCCCCCCCCCCACGCGCGAGAGGTAGGCTCTATTCAAGTGGAAGATTAAGTTATTAAGTTGACAAAATGATTCTCAAGTTAACTCCACAGACAGTGAAAAACATTGTTGTACCTATTATTGTAATGCGCGGAAAACATTATTATTTTTTAAAAAATCATTACAAGTACTCAGTTCCAACAAATTAGTTTGATTTAGAGTGTTTGGGGGAAGAAAAAAAAAAAAACCCCAATTGCATCCTTTTATAGTTTTGTTATTTCTTTCTAAATAACATGTCATTACAAATTTAAAACTTTTGACTCTTATCATCAGAGTTATGATTAATATGATAAGAACTTATTGATATACACGTAGTAGTAATTTCTAAATTTCACACCCCTTTATCTCTCACAGATCATGCTGTTTATTGGTTTTTAACGGCACTGTTACCACTTTATTCTCATATATCGTAGGGAACCGCAGTAGCTCAGTTGCTAGAGCGTCGAACTCGTAATCCAAGGGTCGAGGGTTCGATACCCAGGGCCGGCTGCATCGGTGTGTTCTTGGGAAAGACACTTCCTAAGCATGATTAATAAAGTGACTACTTTTTGTTGCCACAAGTAAATAATCAGAGATATTGAAGACATTTCATTAAAGTATGATCAATTAAGTAAGATTTAATTCCTTCCAAAGTTTGTGAATGTTCCGTTTCTATTTCTTCCCAAATTTGATTTTAAAAAAAAATTGAAATTGTCTGTACTGAAATTGTGTTGTATGTAATCTTGTATAGATTAACAACTTTAGCATCAACCAGAAGTCAGTTACGCAAACAACAACTTACGATTGGCTGGTCTAATGACCTATTTCAATTAGATGCTTATATGGTGTATTGGAAAACCCCGTTAACATCGCAAGTAGCACCTATTCAGGTTAATTTTCGATTGTATGAATTGTTTATGCCCCCAACCCTCCGCGACCATAGCTCCTTTATTTCCTATCTCACCAATAGTCGTAATAGTTACACACACCCCTTTGTCAACGTGGATTCCTACCCAAATTTGTATACACTACTGTAGGCAGACTTCGTTACAAATTTACTTCATTTTTGTTTTTACCATGTTTGTAATACAAAAGTTGACACACTGAGGTTATGTCAGTCAATGACAGTCACTGAAGAGAGAAATTTAACACTTAAGACCTACATAGCGCGTAACGCACGGCGCACACCTTTCTAGAAGAAATCGATATCATTATACATAGAGTTATTTATGAACATGTACTCACTAGTCACGTACCCGGAACAATTTATGGACATCTCATGTACTCCTTTTTTCTCCAATATGCAGATCTTGACACTTTCTCACAATCTAAGGTAACCAATACATAAGCATTTGACTTGGACATAGATTTCTTTCGCACAATTATTCACAAAATAATAGGCAAAATACCTTACCTTGAGTGAGTAATAGCGTGTTTAGCCAGTATCATTGACCGTCAAGTCACAAACCAATGGCTAATGGAAGAATAAGCAGGTACAATAGAAACACAGCTCTAAAGTTAGAATACAATTGACCGTAATCACGCTTTTTGCACAGCGAATGGTTGTCGCTGGGTAGAGTTGTATCTCCGTGTATAATCTGTATAATCTGTTCTACCTTGTCTCAATATATTTAGGAAAGCGTCTATTACACCTATGTTTCCGGTTCATTTAATGTGGGGCAGAAATGTCAGGGGCAGAACTGTAAATAAAGCTGTTAAGTATACACACTGTTTGAATGAAACACGACTGTTTCGAATACGGCACAACGTACATGTCGGTGCATATGCTCATATGGAACTTCAACTCTTTTGAAATTTACCCTAACTATTCACATTTGTCACTACGCAGTTGGTTGGGCGAGAAGTTACAAGCAGTGTGTCTCTGTTTTTTTGTGTCTGTCTGTATATCCGTTTAAAATGTCAGTCTAACTGGTTTAATTATATTTTATTGCCCCGTTGACGGCAAATGGAGTAGTATCATAATGGATATTTTGGATTTTGTTACTGATATAGGTCAAAGCCTTCTATACCCCATGACTTTACCCTCAAATCATGCGAAATTGCATCTCCAAGCAAAGTTACCACGAGGTGCCTCTGAACACTGTTACAATAAATATTTACTCGACATTCACTGCATGTAAATCAATTACCTGTTTTGGGTCGTTAACGTCCCGGTTTCGTATCTGTGATCGGAGACGTCGGTGGTTTTCCATTCCAAACAACACCATTTAAAACTCCGCCATGCTAATTGTTTTATCTTCGATGACCACCGAGTTTAGTTAACTCATTGTATTGAGACTACTTTGTGCGGCCGCGAGAAGTTCTGAATAGACACGTATTCGCGAATGCAGCCGTATCGAAATTATTTAGCTAGCACTACCGGTTACTATTGATATAGCTCCGACAACAATTCCAATTGGTGTGCCTATGATGGTTGCCGTGGTCACAATTCCAGCAACACCAAGGCCAACGGTTGTTACCGTGGCGAGTCCACAAATAGCATCTACAACCACACGAACGCGTTTATATTTCGCGAGCATCGCGGTTCTCTTGGTCATTTCATCTCGCAGCTGTTGTTCCGCTTCGATTATATTCTTGCGTCGGTAGCTTTGAGGGTCCATCACAGTTATTTTATTAATATTGTCACCGCGGAGACTAATTGCTCGACAGACTGGCCTTGTTCAGCTGCAACACGTCCACGCACTTCCAACCAGGCACTTTTCTGGTACAACCGTCATGCAATAATATAAAATATCTTCCAGGGGAATATTTAAGTCTCAGGTGATTGTGAGTTCCTGGGATTTTGCACTACGTTCATGTAGAAACACACCGATTACACCTCTGCTTTGTGCCTCTAACGATCGTTTTCGTCCTAGAACTGTTACGCGTACAAGTGCATCCTTACTGAAGAACAGTCGAGATCTTTCTCTTCTTAGTTGAGTCAATGTTGGTTTAACATATCCGCTGGGAAATGTAACCGGGGTGGATTTGGCGGTGAATTTTTTTTCTTTATCGTTGTAGAAACAGTCTTCGGCTGACTTCACGCCTGACAGTATATTTTCTTGCTGGGCGTTTTCGCGTGCTAATGCTACTATTCTAAGCTGGCCTCGAATTGGTAGTGATACATAAAGGTGGTCCCATCTGTGTATTTCTATTAGGCCCTTTAAAATTATATTTCAGTGTGTACTGGGGTTGGGTAACGCCATTTTGAAGCAAATATTCGTCGACAAGAGGCACAAAATCGCTATCGATGTTAGCATCCCCTGTCAGCTTGTCCAACACCCCGTCGGTAAATTCCGCAACATCGTCATCGCGTAGGTCATCAAAATCCATCACGTATATATAATGATAAATCTTAAACAGAAACACCAAAGATGGTTAAATACCCGTTTGGACAAACGTTGAGTCCTTTGAACTGAATTTCATCACCTCCAGCTAATCTTTCTGACATTGCATATGTATAAGATCTTTTAATATTATCGCCTCTAACACGTGTTTTATATGGCCCATCACGCTCACGATCATTTAATATTAATAAATACGCTCCAGACTCGCGTTCCTTAAAGATGTGATTTTTAGAAAGTTCAATATAAACCGCCCCATGAAGATAATTGACTATAAATCGACCATTTTTCTGTATCCAGGCTGGGTAATACTGCCTCAATGGTAAATATTTCCTTGATCTCTCCCATGCTGTTACTAAGCGTGGTGGTAAAGGCAAGGACGCTGCAATCTGTAGATCAGCGAAGTCTTTTGTTGCAGCATAAACATATTCAATGAGCTCTTGAATCTGTTGAATTCGACGTCCATTCATAATAAGGTCTCGGCTCATTTCATCGCCAGTCTTTTTAACTTTCAATTTTATATTTGTGTCAACGTAGTCTCTGATAGAGGCAACCGACACGCCTGCGTCTCTGATTCCCCCGATTTTGTTGATTTCGGCAGGTTCTTTGCGACGGCGCATCGCAGCTTCAAAACAACATCCTGAATGTCCACGTTAGACGTTTTAAGTTTTCCAGTTTGATCTTAGAAAATCACAAGCTCGCCCATGTCGACGTCAACAACAACCCGGCTGGGAAACTCGATGAAATCCGCTTTGGTGGTAAACCTGATCAGATCCACATCAGCGCCGTGTCTGGTTGAGTGACGTCTGTAAATGTAAACAGGCATTTCGTATATTATTAAGCGTACTTTCTAAGTGGCAATATAAAATCAACAAATGCGCGTGGTGTCGGTGAACGCTGGAGTACATGCAGTCCTCCAACAACACGATTCCCGAGACAAATGAACATCAGGTTCTTGTGCTGAAAGACATCGTAAATGCAACCATTGCAGCCGCCAAGCAGACCATAACGAACCCAGACTGGCGCCTCGATTATGCCATCACTGTGCACAGCTCACAGGTGTTTACCATAAAAAAAACACGCAAGGTATGTAATGTCAACGACTGCTTCGAATAGTCGAATCTCGCGTATCTGGCTGTGTCCTGTGTGAAGTACCTGTCTCAACTTGAGCCTATCGCTGCGCCACCGGCTCTGTAGATCAAGGTTAAGTGAGCGCCGACTGAGCGGGAAATCCACAAGGCTATCCAAAAGAAAGCTTGTTGCTTATATGCACGGGACAAGACCAGTGGTTACGTTGTAACCCACGCAGAAAAGTTCAAGGTCGACGACGTGCTCAGCCTCAAACTACAGCAAAACAACCGCTGTGCCGGCTATAACATCAAAATGAGCTGGGCCTACGACCCAAAAGACACACGGCAGTTTAGTGTAGGCCGCCTGGATAACGCCCAGTGACACTCGAAAGGCAGTGTAAGGTTGACTTGTTTGGAGTGCAAACGCAAAAGAGGAATTACACCGCTTTGTTCCGCAGGGCAGCAAGATATTAGTTTCGACCTCAACGACGTTCGTGTTGACCCGGTTCAATTGTGTGTCAGTAGGCTCTGCATCGCTGGTGCTCAACAGATAATATGGTACAGGCGAGCATGTCTTAGCGACCACACGCTCTAGCCTGTAGACCTTTAAAGACCACACAGGATCGGTAGCACGACGTTGTTCTCCCTAAAACTCTTGGTGCATATAGGTACCGCACTATGGTGTCGGAAGGCATGCGTTTGTCATCCAGACCGACCGAGCGCATCACAGCCGAGACGGTGGTTGCAGGCGTAACAAGTACAAACGTAGCAAGAATGATATTGAGAGGTCTCCTTCCTGTGAGCCGCGTTATCTCACCATTTAGGGCCGCCACAACGGCAAGCAGCCGCCAAATCCCCTCCGTGCTACGCTTTGCAGTCTTGCTCGCCGTCTCGGCTGCAAACATCTTCTGCATGTATTGGTACCCAAACAGCCGTTAGACTAGAGTACGGTTGAACGTCTCCAAAATGCCCTGCGCACGGTGGACACTGGCTTCGCCCCCATCTCACCTGCACGTTGTGCTTGGTCAAGGGCTGCGACACATCACCCATTAACTGGCGGCCAGGGAAACCTGCAGCAATGTGGGTCACTTTAGATACGTACCAACATGTCGGCGACTATGGAAGCCTATTTGGGGTCAAGGGCTCGGCCTCCTTATAAAGACTGACGACATCAACCACAGTCAGCACATACTTGTATGTGTGTTGCCCAACCCCACTCGCCCGCTGTTATAAATATTTTTGAAGTACATGTACTAGTAAACCACATAGTCCACGGCGGCGACCTCCAACAACAAACATCAAATCGCATTTTTGCCGCTCAGGCGAGGGCGTGTAAACGTCAGAAAGTTTGGGCTTGTCACCGGGCTGCGGGCCGTCGTCCGGCGTTCCGCCAATTCCGCTAGTCACCAGGTCGTACGCGCGTGCAGGTTCTTTAACGTCTTCGCAAGCCCGTTCTGCCAGCTGTTCATCTTGCTTTCTTTCATTGAGATAATCAAGACACTCGTTGTCCTTACTTTGATACTCAGCATGCTCAGCTTGTAGTTCTTCAATAGCCTTGTCGTGGCTAATGTGTTCCTCGTCGGCCCCTTTTTCATCTATCTGCGAAAAGAGGTTGTTGAGCTAGAAAATGTGAGGGCGTTAACAATTGCTCCGCAGATCGCGAGAGCAGCAAAGGCCATTAAGCAGGAGCGATGCCTTGTGTAATTAGCATGTCCCGTGTCCAAAGGCTCTGCGCCGTGATGGTAACGGTCTTTGTTGCGTCTTCAAAGTCTAGGCGGCCAAAGTCGGCTGATTTTATTCTTAACAAGCTTTTGCAAATCATCGTATACCCAACCTCAAAGCCGCCTAGCACTGCTCCATGGTAAAGAAGGTTTCCGAGGTCTTTGGCGTAAGGTGATGTAAACATCTTATGTTTTTTGCTCACTTGCAGGACTACTATTCCATATAAAAAGGGTCGGTAATGTGTCTAATAGTGGCTGCTGGCGCTTGCGGTATTTGCCGTTCTTCTGGGTCTGCTGCTGTGGGACTTGTCTCACACCCTCACCGCCCCTGCTGTTTCAGCGGAAATGAGTCGCGGAATAAGGTGTACGCGAGGCAACCGCCAAATCTACTCTGTGACAGGGAACATAAGATGCCAATGTGCTATCTTGCCTTTGGGCGGTTCCAACTGAGCGGCTTGGGTGGCGTTTTTTCTTTCTTCAACTTGGCTTTGTTTTATTATAGTAGCATTTTTCTTTCTTTTTTTTTTTTTTTTTGAGCTGACGGCCTTTATGGTGTATATCTACGTGTTCAACACACCTTCCGCCTGGACTGTTTTTCGATTTGCATCTTTACTTCGCTTGCGTTTTTGAGGTGTATTCCTGACCCGTGGAGAGTGTGGTCTTCCGCTGACCTCATGTCGATGACAAGGGCAAACTTGTTTTGGTAAAATTCACCAATGTCTATCGAAGGCAGTTCCGCGTTTTTGATAGATTCCCTTGCCATTATTTTTAGTTTTTTTTTCGACTGCTGGTATAGCGCCAGCCCATGGGCATAAATCTGGTTTGGGACACCTTCGATTGTCACCGACACTTTGTTGATAAGGGGGGTTGGGTTGGGTTGTAAAACTGCTCAGTATCGTGTGCTAAATGAGCGGTTTGCGCAGGATCTTCGAAGAGTATGACATACGCTTTCATACTGTTCGCTGGCGAGTTTAGGTTAATGTTCCACTTGGTGTCGCTCTTGTTTAACATCGCCCTGCAGTGATAAAGCATTCTGGTGTACAATATAGCCACCTTTTCCATGTACTGCTGCAGGATCTGGCGTGCGAGATCTGCATGTGTAACGACGTCGAACTGCAACGAAATACCTATGATGGTGTAGCTCGCCGTGTTGTTAGTGCTGCGGAATGTCAGCTCAAAGTTGAGACAGTCTGAGAGACCGGACTGGTAGCATAGCATGTGGTCATTTAGCAGCTCAAAGTCGAGTGGCACGAAGAAGCGGTTTCCAAACGCGTTAGCGATGGAGGCGTAGGGCTGGGTGGCGGCAACGGTATTGCCAGCGTCAACACGTTTAGCAGCACTGTTTGCGTTCTGTATGCCCTGGTGGGCCGCGTTGGTCATCTCTTTTGAGTCAGTGAAAGATCTTTGCATTTGCAAGCGCCCCAAATATCTGCGTTGTCAATGCTGACCAGCTCATTGCCCTCGAGCTTAACACCTATCTTTTTGACGATGGCGCGGCCCAGATTTTTTACGATTGTACGGTTGGCGTCAGACTCAGCTCCTGCACCGCCGCTCAAAGCAAGTGTGAATGCCAGCCTGGCGGTGCCGGGCACAATATCATCGTTGCAACCGAGGTTGGGACATCTGACAGTAAGCAGCTGGTTTTTGGTCTATGGTGCTTGGGTTATTAGTCACAACAATTGTGCTGCATGCCCCCTTTACACCGAGCGTACAGCGGAGCAAGCGCAATGGGTCGAGTTTGTTTCCGTATTGAGACATACTTGCGGTGCTATTGGCGTTCATGTGCTCTCTCTTTGAAAAACAAGCATAGTTGCTGCTGCGTAAAGCTAAAAACATGTCTGAAGGCGACTTTGAGATGGTAGAGTTTGGCCTCGTGAGGGCAATCAGCCAGATGATGCTGAAACAGCTGAAACCTCATTTACAAAAAAAAAAACAAAAAAACAAAAAACAAAAACAAAAAAATAACTGTCTACGAAAACCTCTTCTTCGGCCGGCAGCAGTGAGGTGCCAGCCGGGTGGAGGTTAGATGTTGTATCCACGGGGAGACTAAAACGACGCCTAGCTAAGTTTGAGGCGTATCGCAAAAGTGTGGGATTTTCCGAAAAGCACACCAGCTATCTCAAATTTATGGGAAAGGAGGACGGAACCCTCGCGGCAAAGTGGGGTAAAAACTGGTTTTTGCAAACGTGGATAAACAAGGCAGAAAATATCTTATCCACATTCACGTTACAAGGGTTGCATCGGGATGATTTCGGCCGAGAGTTGGGACTCAAAGAAGAGCGGCTGCCGCCTGAAGCACAAAGAAAGCTTGCCACAGCTCAAGATATCCCAAACCGAAACCGCTGTAGGCGTACTGACAAATCGCTGCAGCGGGATCAGAGGACACAGCAATCAAGGAAGCGGCAACACCGGAACCTAACATCCTTCCAATACGAGACATCCTTGGTCGCAACGCGGCGCTTGAAAGAATGCGTGGCGAGTTTATCAATAACCACTCAAAGCTTGCAGAACCCGTAAAAAATAAACACCTGACCCAGGTGGAAAATGATACGAGCCTATCCAGTGAGGAAAGCGAAAGGATGAGCCAGAAGATACGAGATCGCATTACAAACCTAGAAGACGAACGCGGTCCGCAGCTAGAGGCTGCCACCACCAATTGAGAAGCCCCTCGCACCCAGTTTAGCCGGATAAGGGAGACCTTCAACAGAATTATCCATGAGGGTTCAACCCTTGCCCAAAGGTTGAGAACATTCTTCCGCGAACATGGCATCACTATAGCCTCGATTCTCACCACGCTGGGTTCTTCAAAAGCACGACTGTACTTGCAGTCACGGGCGTAGTCGGCACACCACCAGATTCGAGGCCTGAAAGAATGGATAAAAAAGTAGCTGGTGCAGCTGGCTGGAATGCTGAAAGCGTCACTGCCCAAAGTTATCGGGTCAGTCGTGTCGTTCTTCCTGAGGACGGCTGGCAATGCCATCAGCTGGCTGGCCGGATACCTCGTGGTGTTTGTCATCACGATATCTGTCGCGTTCTTTGTCGTTCTTCTCTCGTGCTTGTCTGCAACAACAGAGAAACGAGAAAGCTAGGCGTTCAGGAGCGCATAAACCAGCGGGCCGGTTAAAGCCGACCTCTTTATGTTTCGTTGGCTTGGATGCTGCGCAAGTTCTGTACTTTGCACTTGTGCGGTGGGCAGTTGTACGCGCACCCGTGTGGAATTAATATCGACATTAGTACGTATCTTGTTGTTGGCAGCCATAAGAACCTCCTAGTTATACCCCTCATAGGTGCCAACTTTAAGCTCCATGTCAGTTAGGATCACGTAGAGGCCGCTCCCATTGATGTAATCTAGCTTGCTTTTGGTGTGTCCGATGGTACCTAGTTAACATCTTAGGGGCGTTCTCATCTTGTCCGGCCATTTTTTCTATGTTTGCAAGAAATTTGTTTTGCACATTAAAAACCGTTTCTGACTCCATTATCGAAGTAAGCATTTCGGTTTGTGAGCCTAGGATTGCCCAAATGTACACTGGAACGCTTTCATTGTGACGCTCTACCCCGGCTGGTAGAGCCCTTGCGACTTATCTAGCATAAAATACACCAAATCGTTTTTAACCTCATCGTCCTCTTGTGAGATACGATCATTGTGCCATTTGGTTGTTGCCGGCCATGTAAACGTATCATGGGTGGGGTCCCATGTAGCGGATTTTAGTTGATAGCAACCTCCATGGTGACAGCGATATATATATATATATATATATATATATATATATATATATATATATATATATATATATATATATAGTTCTAAGGCCTACATGCTTATGTCACCAGTCCGTGTTTTATCCACACTAAACTCGTTACAGAAGCGCTCGTATGCAACTATGTCAATGCTGTTTTCAAACGCGTTCCAGCGTTACACCCTGTTTGGCCTGGAAGTAACATCGCATCTGAATGAAAATCTTTCTTGCTTGGTAGTAAACATGGAACTGATAAAAGCTGCGTACCATCTCTGGCAGGATACCAGGCAGCAGGTGATCGGGAACGCTTATGCCACTACCGGTGGTCGCGCACCATGCGGTAAAGTTCACTTGATTTTGCCAAAACTTTATCTCGCTGTCTGCATTTCCCCGAGTTCCCATTATTCATAATATATAGAGACGTAAATATCCGGTAGAACATACCTATCGGTTATATCAAGTAATATTTGGCAAGTCTTCCTCGTCAAGCCTTGGAAAGTCAGGAATTATGGTATCTGAGGCATCTATCGTTTCGCAAGGATTTCTCTTCTTGTCTAGACCCTCACGTTCCACCTTCTGCACGAGCTCGTTACCTTGTTTAGATAGGTGCAGCATTTTTGAAGTCATTTTTTTATCTGTGACATGACTAACACTCAGTGCTTGACGATACTTGTTCGAAATAGCACATACCAGTCACACATATTCGCCAGTATATGGTATCTGTGAATTGGGTACAACATTATCTAGAAACTTCCATGTTTTTACCCTACCATTGAAAGATTTAACTACCCATCTTATTTTAGTTACTAATCTTGTTCCGTTGTTCTCTCCCACTGCGTGTTGTTTCCTTCCTTTCTTCAAGAAAGCAGGCATTTCAGTTCAGATGCCTAAATCTTCAAGTAGGTCGATTGAGTCTTGCAGCCAGTCTCTCATTTTTTCGATATTGTTGCTGAGAGCATGCTTTAATATGCTGGTATCATTATTGTTACCATCACTAATAACACTGACAACGTAGCCGGTTGTACTAACGACCATCATTGGTGTCACAAGTGGGCGTCGTTTGTGAAGACTGAATGATCGACATGTTCATATCTTTACTTAGTGGTACAATTTAAAAAAACAAACAAAAAAAACAAAAACAAAACAAAACAAACAAACTGCAAAATAGAGTTATTACTGAGTACTATCTGTACTAAGAGAAAAAAAAATGCCTACAAGATGCCTACTACTTCAATGACTATGACTATAATAAATGGATTCAAAACAACATTAAAAAAATTCTCTAACTCATAAATATGTCAGATCATTAGATTATAGATTTTTATCATTTTTATATCATATGTTAAACATTTCACAAAAATGCAGTATGAACATAAGTGTCTTCACCATCTAAATATATTTAAATCATATTTACATGTCATTTAGCATGCTAGAAAATTGATTAACATTAAAAAGAGCATATAATGTAGACAATATAATTATTATTATTATTATTGATCTTGTTGATAATACAAATAATTCCTAAATATAAGTGTAAATGTCTGATAAACATATAAATCATTATTATTAAAATTATTTATTTTACAATCTGATTCAATTTCTTAATTTTAAAATTGTGATACAAAATATCAGCATTATTATTCAATATTATATTTATTTTTATTTGTATTCATTTTTGATCTGGGGAAAAAAGTATTGTCATCTGAATATTTTAATTATTATTTGAATTATTACTTATTCTGCATGCATGTGTATATGTTTGTTTTTTGTTTTGGTCTTCTATAATAATAATAATGTCTAAATTACTTGCTATTATAAATGTATTTAATTATGATTTTTACAAAAAATATTATAATGCTATTTTTATTCAGACTTCATTATTTTGGAATGCGTGGCATATAATTAAACAAAATGATAAAGTCTATATTCTACTTACATTACATTTTTTTTACTTTAGTTTCGTATCCTATATTTTAACTTTACTGATTATAGCGGATGGTATTGTGTACGTTTTATACAGTATAAATGTACCGACTTTTAGTTTTACCTGCGCGTGGATCCGCGTCGCAAGCATGCACCATACGACGTGTATTAGACAGTACTTGTACTATAAATAGCATTTTCTTTAACATTGCACTCGCCGTTAACAACTTTATTTTTCCAAATTATAAAAGTATGCGTAGACGGAACAAGGTTTGGTTTGAAATTTTGTAAGGTGTAGAGAGATTAAATAATCCTCAGCTAGATAGTAAGTAGCCCAGGTAAATACTTTCGAAGAGCGAAGGTGGTGTACGATTCAGAATGGAACGGGCCCATACTATAACTCGTTCCGTGCGTCAACTACTTCAGACCTCTATACAGCAGTGTCTACATGTACCTGTATGTCACTCGCTTTCTATGATTGGAATTTTTTTTTACCAAATTCTAAATGAATTAACAACAGTTTCAGAATATTGCATATCACTGTAAATAATGCTCTTATAGAGAAATATTTGTCCATAATACCAGTCGGATACAAATATTTTATACACCCAGCTGGATTGTCTGTATCGTCATACAACATATCGTCTGCAAATCAACACCTGGAATTTTTTCAACTGCGAACATTTTCCTTAATTTCTAAAGAATATGTGTGTCTGATAAAGTAAAACTGCATTTAATTTCATACTTTACTCATTTCTTGTAGCATAATAATTGTAAAATCAAAATTACATACCGTCTGTTGCTGCGATAAAAGCGTCTGTTGCTGTTGCTGCGATAAAAGCGTCACTGTTGCTATGTACTGTATGATGTTTTGAAAATATGCAGCTGATCCGGAATGAAAATAATTTATAACAACACAAATTCGGTTTTATATACATTTCTTGCACATTTTTAAAATAAATTTTGTTTCCTCAAGGAGCTGTAAGTTACATGTAATAGACAATTTCAAGTACAAATTTTATATATCGGATTCAACATCGCATCAATGCCCGTTGATCAGCAATGTCTGCCATGGAATCCAACCATTATCTTTAAAAGTAACGCATCCTGCATGAGTGAAACAGCATACAATTTCAGAGATTACAACTTATCTAATAAGGAAAACGTTTTGAAAGTTTCATGTTATTTCACGATTGTGTGAATAGTTTAATTTGTATAAATACAATATACTCAGAATAATTTTTCACATTTTCCGCATTTTACACCTCAGGCGCGGCTGCCAATGACTTCATCGCACGCGATAAATATGAAAAATAAAACGTGTTTTTAAAGACAAAGGTATGTCTATACAAAATATATAAAACAGCTTTTAAAATAAAGAAAATATATTTTGGACATTTTCTGAGGCCATTACAGAGATCTAGAATCTCTAGTCATTTGGTCCGGAACAAAACATCATCCACGTCGAGGTTGAGCAGCGGTTCATGAATCTGCGCTGTTTGTATCGCCATAGTTTTGTACAGATCAGGCTAGTTCAACATTTCGACTGCGTAACAACACATTTTCAGTTGCTGACCCTGCAAAGAGACTACTCGATGATGGGAGCGGGAACAAGATATCCGCAGGATACCATCACCGTTCCGGATGGGTATTTTAACATAAATACTGTCCAAAAAATATTACAGGCATCCATCCTGATTTGACTGCGGACTACAACGCGGCTACCGGAAGGGTTAGCATCGCGTTGCCTGAAAACCCCTCCATTCTTTTTCTATATCTCGGTCTGATAGCCCGCATCTTGGGGTCCGACGATGTCGAGGTTATCTGATCACGGATCACATACTTAGCATCCAATCCCTCAGCGTTTATCAACATCCCGCAGCTTTACGTCCACCTTGATCTGATAAACACAACCGAAAATATTCTTGATGGAAGAAATATTATCCTGCTACAAGTTATTAATGTGGGTGGTGCGTCCTATGGGGGACACGCGTACTGTGTCCTATGGAAAACCACATTGGCGCAGATTATGTGGAGGCGGCATCCATGAGATCTCGATACGTATTATAGACGAAAAACAACAACAACAAAAGAAAACACACTAGTTAATATGCTGGGGTCAGGCCCGCCGAGAGGGCCAGGGGCGGGGGCAATTGTCCAGGGGCTCGGCGATTTCTAGGGGCCCGCCGTAAATTCAGTTACAAAACATAAATTAATCTTTGCAGTAAATATTAAAATTTGTTCCTTGCAAGAGTCTAAGTTATGGTAAATTACTACAAGTTTTATATGCAAAACTGTACACAGGTTTTTTATATACAAAATATTAAACTAGTTTTGGGGCCCATGACTGCTCTGCCCAGGTGCCCGGAATTTCTGTCGGCGGGCCTGGCTGGTGTTCACTATCACCCTTGCAATTAAAGACTAGTACGAGTTCCGCCGACACACTATGAGTCTACGTGATTATGGCTTCTTTGGTGGCGGCGCTCCGATCTCCTCGGGGCCATCGCTCCCATTTAGTGGTGGTACCAGCCCCGCGGGCCTTGAAGCGGACGGTGACCGCTCCCAGTGCACGACAAAAGGCAGACCTCGTCAAGTATGTGACACGGGACGAGCTTTCTCGAGTTGCGCATGCGCTGGTGCGACCCTTCTTTTTCTTTAAAAAAAGAATCACGTCAGTTGGTGCGATTACGGCAATAAATGAGTTTGGTTTGTATATCTACGATTCCACGCAAGACTTTCAAAACATTGGTATTTACACTCAGCAACGATAGAGACACTATCACTGTCCCGGGCGCTGGTTTTTACTTTATTAATCTCCACGGGAGTCGCGATGACGGATCGTGGGCATCGCTTTCAATCTGTGTAAAAGGGGTCTTAATGGCACATAATGGCAGTACTGCCGTTCCGGCTAACGTCTCACGCGAAAGCCTTGCAACCAGCTTTGCGACTATGTTGGCCGCTGGAGACACCATTAGGTGCGAGGGTCTCAACGTTAACGCACAGCCGACGGGATTCTTAACCACTCAAACCATCTTTGGTCTGTCCTTGAGCAACATTTAGAAATCGATCTAAAGGTACAATAAAGACATGGGGGAACAACTAGACGGTGATGTAGTATTGGCACACCTCGCAAAACAAGCTGAGCACTACAAACATTGTATGGCTTGCGTCTCAAACAGTAAAAGTGAGTCCATTCGATCATGGGCGAGTACATCCAAACGAGTGGGGGAATAGTTTAAGTGAAATGACGAACCAACAAGAGGTAATTCAAACATTTAAAGTTATTTACAGTTAATGTAAGTCATTATTATACTTTGCTTACCATTGCTACTGACCGTAACATTTTCGTATTCTCTCTCTCTCTCTCTCTCTCTCTCTCTCTCTCTCTCTCTCTCTCTCTCTCTCTCTCTCTCTCTCTCTCTCTCTCTCTCTGTTGATCGGTTTGTCTGCCAGTTTTACCATCATAGGTCCAGAGTCACCGTCGCATTCCACGGGCAAAAATCCGCTACACTCCTTTTTCACGGATTTTCACCCGTGGCCTGCGACAGTGGTACAGTGGTAAAAGAGAGAGAGAGAGAGAGAGAGAGAGAGAGAGAGAGAGAGAGAGAGAGAGAGAGAGAGAGAGAGAGAGAGAGAGAGAGAGAGAGAGAAAGAGAGAGAGAGATCCACTGGGGTAAAACTACTGACATGCTGACTGAGCAACCAACAGAGAGAACTGGGTGGGGTGGGTGGGAACTGACTATAAGACTGTTTTTATCGCCCATCTCTCCGTTTCTTTGTTGGTGGATTAGTCTGTCAGTTTTACCATCATACATACATACATACATACATACATACATACATACATACATACATACATACATACATACATACATACATACATACATACATACATACATACATACAGAAAGAGAGAGAGAGAGAGAGAGAGAGAGAGAGAGAGAGAGAGAGAGAGAACGTTATCTTGACCAATTGAGGTAAAACTGACATGGTGACTGAGCAAGCAAAAGAGACTAAGAGAGATAATGAGAGGGAGAGAAACATTCAGACATTTTAATTTTTAAAAATGATCTATTTTAGAACCTTATTATTGGTTTTATAAAAAAAACATAAAAAAAACACAACAAAATAAAGCATCAAATAGACTACAGTATGTGTATGCCAAGTAATTTACCGTTCGGCCTACTCGTCTCCACAAGCTATTCCAAATTCTGAACTCATTCTACATGATACACTATACAATCAAGGTCGGTTAAATAAGCCATGCAAGAGTTCTAATTATTTAGTCAAGCCTAGACGTTTATCCAGCTAGTGTTTTTATATGCTAATATGACTGACATAAAATTAAGTTTCTCGTATCTTTGATAGTGTATCTAGGGTAGACAAATCATTCTTTTAGAAAAGAAAACTGCTAGAGTTGTCGAAGCTGGCTGATAGTGCCTTGTGCTTCTTAAAGATCCCTTGTATCTATTCAGGCTATGTAAGTTGTAGGTAAAGGAGTCCCAGCCGGTAGAGGATTAGGCAAAATGGTTGTTAGGGCAAGTTTGCCTAATAGAAAGAAAACATATTATGTAAAATGGTATACACCCGTAAGGACTTCAGCAAGTCAAGAGTTCTATTTATTAGGTCAAGCCAATAAGTTTAACCAGGTAGTAACAACATTTGTTTCATTATGTAAATTATTTACTCACGGGAACATTGTTAAAACACAGTTGAAGACCCAGGGCCTGTGGCATACTGTTAAAAAAAAACAATAAAATAATTACAATCAAAGTCTCTGTGTGCTTGAGAGAGAGAGAGAGAGAGAGAGAGAGAGAGAGAGAGAGAGAGAGAGAGAGAGAGAGAGAGAGAGAGAGAGGGGGGGGGGAGGTACAGATGTACGATACAAAACCTGAAATCAGTTTTGAAGGTACTTTCCTAGATATACTCCAAAACATTCGATTCGATTTCGGAATTAAATGGTAGAAGTTATCACTTCTGTCTCATGTATCAAATATTGATCAAACAGTACCGCCCTTCCGCCCTCCAGAAAAACAAAACAAAACACCCCCCCCCCCCCCCTTAACAAGCAAACACAAGCAAACACGAACATCAACAATAACAGCCCTGGCGTTATGACCGCGAACGCATTCAAGACAGGAACTCCCATAGCATATAAGAAGAACACCTTTAGATATATAGTAAACACAGCCACTGATGTAGAACATATGTGACTTTACTGGCCGCCATGTATAGCCTATCATGTGCTAAAAAATGGCGTTAAACCCATAACAACAAATCAAAAATTGTACATAGCACCAAAACAGTGTTCACCGCCTCTGCTGCCGTTGCCGCCGGAAAAGTGATACCTTAAATTTTTTCGTAAATACAGTTAGGCTGTGCCGGATTAAGGTATGAGGGTCCTAAGGCTAATGGGAGGGAAGGGTATAAGTGTGTATTACATATTGGAATAGAGGGCCTAAAGGAGGGACTACAAAATATGAGGTCCTAAGGCTATTACCTTAATAACCTATGGGTTAATCCGGCCCTGCATTTAGGCCTGCATTTCGATAAAACACGCATTAATTGACATATTTTTAATATTCATCGACTTCTTTGCTTTGTATTGCATGCCATTTTCTCTTCGTATTCCATTAATTCACTCGTACTGTCAGTTTATAAAAGGATATTGCCGATCTAGTTTGGGAACATATTTTTTTCCAATACAGGGAAATACACTATTTATACGACCTTCCACGACCCAGCATTGATATAACGATATTTAATCAGAAAGATTTATACGGTGAGGTACAAGCGTTCGAGTTTATGGATTTATGAAAGGTCAAGGTAAAGAGGAGTTTATTTCATGTTAAATTCTTAAATGTAAGTTGAGCAGCAAAGACTGTATAGGTTTAGAATTTGCGCAATAAAATGAGATAAAAAGGGACTGCACTTCTAGTAATTACAGTGTCAACATTCTTATGTGGGACATTTGACTATGATGGATGATGCAGATTTAATCATATATGTAACGGTTGACGTGAGGAAGCAGTACTTAACTGCTATGCTATTCTCGTCCAAAGATTATTGTTGAATCCCTTCGCAGTAAAATAATGCATTGACTCCAATTACATATCTCTTCTTTGTCTGAATGTTCATTAAAAGATGGTCACTTCCATCCATCTTCCTCTTCAGCAGAGGAATACCATTTTCCCGGGAAGACATTGTTAACATATTTGTCATTTTACCATGGAGATGACTCGCATGAAATTCGAGGTGAAAGAACTAATGTATTGTTTTCATCAAGACAATATATCATCGATTCGGTATATTTGTGTATCTTTGACACTTTTTTTCAGTCAAAGAAGGTTAATGCTGAATTTTTGCACCTGTAAAGATTTCTAAGATAAGAAGATCCGATAACTGAACGGTTTTTACCATATATCATTTTCACGAACTGGTGTCGTGATATTATATTTGAATCTTTGTATCTTTGTATCTTTTTGAGATCATTTTCCATCATCAAACCAAGTTGTTTTGCTTGAAAGTGTAGAGGTGCTTATAGGCGAATCCAAGACTGAGTTACGGAGGGATGAGGGATAGGGGTGGGGTGGGTCAAGATTGGATTTAGGAAACTAGATCATGTGTTATAAAGTTCCCTGTTAGACTTTAATTTTGTTTGTTTGTTTGTTGTTGTGTTTGTTTTGGAGGGGTGTGGGAGCAGTCTAAGCTCAGGACCAAAGCCCGGGTGTGGGGCACAGGATCAAAATGGAAGGGGGTGGGGTGGGGGCGGATGGGGGTGGGGCTGAATGTACAATGCTCAAAATTTATCAGAAGTAGGAAATAAATAACACATGTGTTAGTTTCCTGTCGGAAGCAGCCATTAATACCCTACAGGAGGTAAGAATTAAATTTAGCATTCGGAATTCCTCGGGCGATTACATAAACTAGGAATTGCGAACGCGAATTTGAGCACTCATATGTATGTATATTTAGTATGTACTGGGTTTAATGGCACATCCGCACAATCCTGACTATATAGTGCTGAGTAAAAGACAGGTAGCAAAAATGGCAAAGTCAAAAACTTTACTTAAAACTCTGGGTAGACAGACCCCACTGACCAGAGGTAGATATGCACCACGAGAAAACAGATAAAACGCTGAGATGTTGCAAGTATACAAAAGATAAAAGCAATTTTAAAAAAGTTAAGATCCATAAATACAAAACCGCACTCTTTTAACAGGTCCGAGACCTTTCCAGGAGCTACGGTGGCTCAGTGGTTAGCGTGCTTGACTCACGACCGAAAGGGTGCGTGTTCGAACCCTACCACCGGACCTGCCTGGGTCAGCTACCGTGGTGTGTCCTTGGGCAAGGCAGTTTACTCCAATTGCCTCGGCACTAAATAACCCACCTATGTTGCTGTGCCGTAAAGTACCAAACCAAAACCAAGATCTTTCCAGGTGAAACGGGGGCCCCGGATGGCCGAGTGGTCTAAGGCGCTCGCTTTTGCAGATCACTGACATCTCACCTCTGCCCGCATGGGTTCGAGTCTCGGGCTCGGCCAGCGTGAGTATGTGAGTAGCTTCCCGTGGGTCGGTGGTTCTTCCCGGGGTTTTCTCGGGTTCTTCCTCCACCAGATATACTGGCCGCCGTGTATAGTCTATCATGTGCTGAAAAATGGCGTTAAACCCATAGCAACCAACCAACAAATCAAGGTCAAACATTACCATATGACGCCTCCATTCGTCGTCTCTTACTATATGCAAGAGGGCCTATTCTATATCACTAAGTCATCATAAGTGGGTTTATTTATCCATTCACTGAGCATTTTGTCACTTAGCATATATCAAATCATGCTGTCGCTTAAAAAAAAAAGATCAGGATCATCGGTATGTCATATTCATACTTAAAAATACAAGTGTAGGAAATACATGAATGAAGTATTATGCCATAACCGTTAAAAATTCACCCTGCTTTGAAAAGCTTGATACTAAGAAATTAGCCTGCTTTTTCTAAAACTTGCTGTTGGCTTTGTCCACGTTCATCTGCATATGGAAATATTTCCTAATGAATAATTTAAAAAAAAAAAAAATTAAAATTTGTAAGGAGATATTTCTCAAAATCAAAACAATTGTTTCTGAGTTACTTTACCATAAAGTTAATACATACATGTATTGCTTATTTTTAGTCGATGGCAGAAGCAGGTCCCAAAAAGACTTACATTAACACTTCATTATTTTTTTTACACAAATTGCGTGAAATTTTCACTATCAACCGAAAATACATCTCTAGAAAGCTGATAGCTTTTCAAAAGAAAGAATGCTATACTAATGAGTTGACGTTATTATCTCAGTTATGGCGATTCGTCAGTTGGGCTGTGGGTAACGAAATATAGGAAGGTAAGATGGGTTGATTGACCTGCTGGATCTATCAACGAAAGAGAATGTTAGGACTCTAAACAGTTTCGCTTTTCATAAATGATTGAATTACTAGCAGTGTAACTATTTAAATAATTCATTATTGTCGTCAAGTAAATTTAGTACTGTTCTTTTGTACAGACCATTGGTTTCTATGGCGGTTTAACTTTTTACGAAGTAATTAACTATCTTTTTTCCTCCCAGGTCAATACAACTGACATATGAGTAAACGTATACAAAGTAAACAATAAGTTGCATGTGGATCAAACCAAAAAATAAATACATTTTCAACCTCTCTAAAGACATTATATCTACTGATAAAAGACACAAAGGTTAATATAATGATATTAGTGACGTATTGTTACATGTATACTATTAGACAAAGATAAGTTCCAAAGTTTATATATTGTACGGAGGACTAAAATATTTCTCTTATAATTTATATAAATCTGCATACAATTTTGTCCTACTGTTATAATTTTTATGAATCTGCATATAATGTTGTCTTACTGCCAGTGGCGGCGGGAGGGGGGGGGGGGGTCAGGGCGGGGTGGCAATTGCCCCCGGGCGCAGGGCGAGGGGGCCACCGTTGGGGGTTCCCCCCTTCATCTAAGCCCCCGGTTTCATGGCTTAGATGGGGGGAGGGAGGGCTGGAGGTTGACAACTGACATAAAAACTGTTCTCTGTAGCAAAGTAGGGGTACCACTAAAGAACATTGCCCCCGGGCGCCTCAAACCCTCGCGCCACGACTGCCCAGTGCTCTGAAACAATTCTCGCATTTTGAATGCATTAAGCTGTCCATACTAAAATTCGGGAATAAATTGTTTCCTATATATGTTGAAAAACATGAACACTAAAACTTGTAATGCAAATCATCTGTTACATCGTTTTAATAACATATTGTGCATTTTCTTTATCTACATTTGTAAAAAACCATTTTCCAGCTTCTGCTGGTAATCTGTAATGTGATATTATGAATTTACAAAATATATTTCTCTGTTTACCCGATACAGATTGAAAATAGTTTTTAAAAGTCAGGTCTTTCTTAAAGAAACGATTTATTATCCCTTTTGTCGAATTCTCTAAACTAGAACACCAAGTTTGTAAATATCGATCAGACATACATTTAGAAACAGTGTTGCTAAATTTTCTTTATGATCGGTAACATTTTGGTAATTTCATGCATTACTCATGCCAGAATCATGAACAATTTTCATAATACAATTTATCCAACCACTAATAAGCATACCAATTTTGTGTAAATGATATAAAACATTCTGCATTATACTCATTATTTTGTTTCTCTGTCTCCAGCAAGTTGTTTTCCTCCAGAAAACCTATTATTCTTTGATACATATGTTTAACAATTTCCATTCGACAACACGCTCCATATAGCATTCATAGACAAAACGCTCCATATCGCATTCAATAAAGCGGAGTTGATTTCCATTATATTTAATATGTTTCTCATAAACTCCCGTTTCAAGAAATAATTTTTCCAAGGTATTTATATGCTTATTACTAAAGGTGCAATTGTTCATGCAAAATGGTGTTTTTCTTCATATAATCAACATACATAATGACTTTAGTTTATTTCTTCTTCATACTTACATACAATTTACACAAGTTACAATAATTTGCGATACTATCTAACATACGTTGCAGATCTTGAGCATTATCTGAAATAATAATGGTATCATCTGTATACCAGAAAACGATTATTTTTATATATACAATATGACATCATTATCTTCTATATTAATCGCTAACACAGTACAATAATTTTCTTCATATGATTTTCAAAATCATAAAAAAACAACAAAAAAACCAAAGAAAAAATAAGAGGTGACAGGTTTTACCCTGTCTGACGCCTATTAAACACACACAAACCAGATAATTAATTATTGACTTATACACATTATTTGATATTATTTTATATATTTTTGATAATGTTGAAACATTAGGCTGATACAACAGAAATATTTTTTTTCTCCACAATCCTATATAATATACGTTATCAAAGTCTTTATGCAAATCTACAAATCCACAATACAACTTTTTATTACGAGTTGTTAAGTATTGAATCAAATAAAACAATACAAAGATATTATCAAGTGTTGAGCATGTCTTTCTAAATCATGTTTGTGCTTCTGTTAACATGTTATACCCATCAATAAATAGCGCCAATCTTGAATTCAGTATCGAATTAAACATGTTCCCCGACCAAGAGAACAAAGTTACAGACCGGTAATTTTACGGGATCTCCAGATCCTAATCTCATTTATAAATTTTTTCGAATCCAAAAATCTGGAAATATTTTAATATTAAGTATTGTTTTAAAGAGAAAAACATACATTGATATGAAAATATTCAGTGTACATTTCATATACTCATTTTTGTTTTATGCTAGGCCGTGAATTACTGGATTTTCCAAGAGAAATAGTTTTGATAATTCACTGGAGTGGAATACCATGAATATTTTTTCACTGTCCACAATTGACATCGATAACATTATTACCAAGAAATTTGAGCAACGTCTAGATGCTTGCTTGGTCTAGTTGTAAGTATAACCGCCCCGCATGCAGGCAAACCAAACTGAAATCCCACAATGTGCATTTAATTTTTTTTCTTCATTTTTTTTAAATATGCCGTTTTACCTTGAATTTGGAAGGAGAATTATGTTACTACCAATATTTTCTGAGCGAATATACACAAAACACAGACAGAACATAACGATAAACCGTTGACATTATCGCGCAGGATACAGTACGAAATCTGCTAATTCGGTGTGTTATACAGATTGGTAGCCAATGCATTTGAGCATAAAATAAAAAGTAATTTTGCTTGCTCCGAGAAGGGATATATTTCATCTCGTGTGTGAAAGACACAAATATTTCACCCACTCAATGAAATATGTGTCATTTCCTCGTTTCAAGTAAATATCCTCCATATAATATTATCATATCCACGTGTCTTAACATTCTATAATTTTGTATTGCAATGCTTAATTCTTCACTCATGATTCTCTGATTCAATATAGCTTGGGGTTAGGTTAATTATTTGAAATAAAATTATCTTCTTCCTAATAAATATCAGCATTAGTGGTATTGCAATTACTGAAGCAGAATTTATGCAGAAGATCCATGAGCCCCAAGCTACAAAGAAAGAAAGTCAACAAATGAAGGGAAGAAAGAAGGGAAGAAAGAGAAAGCATCCTGAACAGTCTAAGAAATAAAGCAAGGAACCATCAGGAAGAAAAAAAATAAGATCAGATCGGAAGAAAATCATTGGTGGAAGTAGAGAAAAGCAAAATGTGTATCTTCATGAATAATCGATAGTCGAGATCCAGGACCAAGTACTAATAGAAAAGAATGGATTTCATTTTATGACAGTGCCACATATGATAATGATGAAAATGATGATGAGATTTGTTGTGTATTCAATTTGTTTTCACCACAAGGGTTTGGAAGATATGGAAGAGGTGAGATACTGAGCTGGGCAAAGTGTAATAACTGTGATGGCTGGGTTTATCTCCAATACTGTTTGCATGTGACATCCGTTGCCCACGGTGATCGTTTTACTTTTCCCATTTGCAGTTAATTAAGTAGAATGAAATATGTTTCCTCCTTCCATAAAGTCTTAATTGTTATATGTTCATGTTTAAAATGAGCATATTTATACAATGTTGAACTTGTCATTTGGTGACATTGTTACGGTGACTTTTCTAAAACAAGCTATGAAACCGACTTAGTTCCTCAGTTGAACCGCTGACTGAAATAGGCAAAACTGATGTATTCCACTTCCATAGCCAGATACATAAACATTACATCTTTTCAAGGACATGTGCTGAATAGGCCGACACATCGTGAGTCATGAAAACACATGGGTAGTATTCCGTGGGTGACGTCGGTCCAATATGAATATTATGTTCAACAGAATGTTCTGGTAACAATAGCCTCTTTTCAAACCGTAAGCACAATAGTATATTGTTTTCGTCAAACAGTCGAATTCGGCATGCTTTTTGTGGCAATATTGGTGATAGAAACTTTACGTGCGCGGAAAAGCCCGTCTGTGGTATATATATACATATATATATATATATATATATATATATATATATATATATATATATATATATGCCAATTTGCATTGCGAATTTATATTCTTTACGTGTTTTTGGATCCACGTTTGAAGAAAGCAAGGCGGCAGTACAATTCTGCAAATTTACACTGTGCAGTTAATGCAACCCTTGCAAGCATGTCAGTCTATCATGCAGCTAGGCAATTTGGTGTGCCGGAGTCCACTTTCAGAGACAGGACTAGAGGAAATGTATCCCTCATTGCCAACCCACGTCCAAAGAGAATTTTCAGTGAAGAGCAGCAATTGGTCAGTCATCGAAAGAGTACATGGCTGAGATCGGTTCTGGACACACCAAGGCAGATGCACAGTACATTGTAGCAGACTATGTAGTTTCTTGTGGAAAGAAAGATCAGAGTGACAGACGTTCGAGTGACTGCTGGTTTTATAGGCTTATGTATAGGTAGGTGGCTAGATTTAAAGCTTGCCAAGCCACAGACACTGTCTATGCTGTCTACGTTGCGAGCGAAACGCGCTTCAAGGGAATTTGTAAACCGCTATTATATAACACTGAGGATTTCACTCCAAGAGTTGTATGTGACAAAGATACTCAGGCATAAGCAGTGACATGAAGATCACATGTAACTATTATTGGTTGTGGCAATGCCACTGGGAACCACATCCTGCCATACTTGTATTCCATCGAAAGAAGAGGAATGCTCAACTTTTAGAGGTTGGTGAGATGTCAGATAGTGGTTGGACCAACTCAACCATATTTCAGAATTACATCACCAAATACTTTGCCAAGCAAAGTTGATGGAATAGTTGATGAAAATAACTCACAACCCACCCTCATACTGTATGATGGACATAAGTCACATATATTTTTAACACTTATTGACTGGGCAAAGAAAAGCAATGTAATTCTTTCTTCCCTGCCACCCCACAAAAGCCATGTCATCCAGCCTCTAAACGTTGATACCTTTGGACTCTTAAAATGCATGTACAATGGAGACTGTCCGTTGTACTCGCAGAAGAACCCTGGCCAATAAGAAATCAAGTATGGTATTGCAAAACTTACCTGTAGATCTTACTTGAAGACATTTTCTCCAGAAAATTTAACTTCTGCTTTTTGAAAAGCTGCAATTTATCCATTTTCAAACAAATCAATTTTGGATTCACAGGTAACACTATAAATCATTTACCGTGCCGAAAATGTTGCCAGTCAAGAAAAGGGAAATACTCCTGAAACCTTTCAACTAGCAACTTTAGATTACCATAAAGATTTTACTCCAGGAAATCCTGTGTTTAGTCTTGAACAAACATTTTGCCAGGAACAAATTAGGAAAGTCAAAACACCAGGTAAAATATGAAGCTCTAAGCAATTTCTTTAAGAAGAGAACCATAACAAAAGTTGTCCAAAAGCCCAGAAAGAGATATGTTCAACCTTTCTTGCTGGTAGTCTAGCAAAAAAGAAGAATGTCATCATCATGGAGTAATCATCAGCTTCTAAAAGTGACAAAAATGTATTAAATTTAAAAACAAATCCCTAAGTGTGACTTCTAAGAGTGTCATAAATTCATCGTCTTCATCTCTGAAGTCTTCAACCACAGAATTAAAAAGTGTCAGAAAAACACCTCTTTTGCAAAGAAGTCTTGTACTGCTGCCTCTGAAATTCTTAAGAAATCAACTAGGATTCGTTTACTAAACCAGATCCCTCTGCATAATATGTAGACAATTCTGATGTCAATTATTTCGAGGACAGCCAAGACGGCTTACCTACGTCTGAGGATGAATCTTCGAACTGCTGTGTATGTCACAAGCATCAGCCACCTGCACTTAGGGGTTGTGGTTATCTTGTTATTATTAAATGGGCACAATGTGACAATTGCCAACACTGGATACATCTTCATTTTGCTATGTAACATTAGTTGTGAGGCGACATAGCTCATTTCTTTGCTCACATTGCACTTAAATTCAACAACATTAAAAAATAGATTGAATTTTTTTTTATTGTTTGCTATTCACGGATATCAACTAACTGACATTACTGTGTTCCATTTAATCATTGGATCCGTTTTTTTTTTTTTTTTTTTTTTGGTATTGTAAATATTCAGCCAGTGCAAGCGTGGACATTCCTTCTTATCGGAAGGTTGAAATTTATGTTTATTATGATGCGTCTGTGCTACCATAACTAAGTCAGGCAAATACAGCGATAATATAGAGTTGTTTTATTCCCCCCACCCCCCATGGTATTGTAATCTGGGTCAGCCACCATTTGCAGTTTTGTTTACATTTACGCGCTTCGACTGACATATTTTTCTTATATGAATAGATGGAGTCAAGGTCATAGAAACATAACAATTTGCAACCATGCAGCAATACCAAAACAGTTTTAATATGTACCGATAACAACATTATGCACCGCGATAATACAGTGTTCCAAGCTACTGATATCCTGATGAAATAAAACAAAATCTATATATGAACCGGCAGATATATATATATATATATATATATATATATATATATATATATATATATATATATATATATATATATATATATCAAACGATACACTCTTCTTTGAATGTTTTTACACAACTTTGTGTGGCTGATGGCAGCATAACACAGATACGTAGTTTACCCGTTTTAGACCGTTTTTTTTATTTTGTTTTCCTTCTTTTTTCTATTGTTTATCCTTTGTTTGTTTTTTCACCGTCATTTAAACATCTAGGAGTCAAGAATTCTTCTTGGCTTTTGTGTTTAGTGTTTGTTTTTTGGATGGAAATTGTTTCTTCCCGAGATGAAGAGCTTGTTTAACTTGAAACGTTGGGAAACTAGTTTGTATTTGCGCCGTTATCAATTATCAGTTTTTGTGTCGTGATATATATATATATATATATATATATATATATATATATATATATATATATATATATATATATATATATATATATATATATATATATATATACCACATAGTTTTTGTGTCGTGATATATATATATATATATATATATATATATATATACCACATACATTAAAAATAATATGGCTTTTTTAGTTTTTGTGATTCGGCCATGGCGTATGAGTACACATATAATTATGGTTTCAACACTAGACTATTGCTTCTATAGTCTCTATATCAATGATGAATTGCCTGTTATTAACCATTAATAAAATAAGAAAATAACGAGAAAAATAATAATAATCCCCGTATTCTAAATGAATGATATATGTTTCTGGTTTTCTCTCTCTCTCTCTCTCTCTCATGCCATAATGGGCAAAAATACACTCAAATTTGTGGAGTGAGAAAGAAAAAAGAATCTGAGCTCGATGAAACCATGAACTTGAACTTACAGCAAGTAACCTAGAGGAACTGAAGTCATTATAATGGTATGTGTACCCATTCCACGGGTTTTCTACAGTCTTACACGATACCTATGATACAAAGTTGCAACATACTGTAAAGACAAGACCGTATTGCAAATTCCTTGGCTAGGCATCACACACATAGTGTAATCTATTTGATGCTTTACTTTGTTTTTGTTTTAATAATAATAATAATAATAATAATAATAATAACAATAATAATAATAATAATAATAATAATAATGATGTTCTAAAAATATAATTTTTAAATATTAAAATGTCTGTAAGCCTCTCTCCGTCGCTCTTTTTCTCTCACTCTGTGTTGGATGATCAGTTTGCATATCAGTTTTACCTCAACTGATCCAGATCTGTCTGTCTGTCTCTCTCTCTGTGGACCTATGATAATACAACTGACAGACTAATCGACCAACACAGAAACAGAGACGATAGAAATAATATTATGCTGAGCCCCCCCCTACTTTTCTCTGTCTGTCTGTCTGTCTGTCTCTCTCTCTTGGTTTGTCAGCCAGCATGTCAGTTTTTCCTAACTAAATCCAGATCTCTCTCTCACACACATACTCTCTCTCTCTCTCTGGACCAGTGGTTTCCAAACTTTTTTGATCGCGACCCTAAATACCATCTTTTACGACCCAAAATGCAGTACCAGTATAGGGACGCGAGGGTCCTCGCGACCCGGGGTTTGGGAACCACTGCCCTGGAGCATCGTCCTAGTCCACGGGTGAAAAGTCTGTGACAATGTAGCGTAGCGGACTTTCGCCATAGGTACAGGACGATGTCTCTGATTCTACGATGGTTAAAAAGGAGAGAGAGAGAGAGAGAGAGAGAGAGAGAGAGAGAGAGAGAGAGAGAGAGAGAGAGAGAGAGAGAGAGAGAGAGATTAAAGCAATCGAGTTGGAACGGTAAGTAAAGCATAATAATTAATTGTATCAACTATAAATAATTTTAAAAATTTTAGTTTGTTTCACAAGTGATACATCTCTTTTGGACACAAGAATTCATAAAAAAAGTCCCACTATTTTTGTTAAATCCAATAAAACACGTAATAAACTGCAGTTATTACATAATATTGGTTGAAAATTGTAATTACCTTGGTCTTGTTTTCTCGAGCAATAGTAGATTCTCTAAAGCTCAACAAACATTGGCTTACAAGACTTTGAAGGCAATGAATATGCTTATTTGTAATTTGAAGAAAAAAAAATATGTTGCTAAAATTATAATGAATGTTTGAAACTAAAGTAAGTTAGGTATTGGTTTAGAATTAAAACTTCTGTAAATATTATACTATTACTACATATATACAGTTATTGATTGAAAGTGAATAAAAATAATATTAACTGGGTTACACTCTTAAAAGATACTTCGAACATATTTTGGTTTGATGATGTGTGATGTTTTCCAATTCTGCAAATTACTAAAAGGTTATTCCAATGTTTGAACAAATGGTTACATATGCTTTTCTATCAGACTGGAACAGTACATTACAAAACATTGATAACCTGTCTCTTTAGAAACATATTAAAGTTAACTTTGACCTCGAAGATTATTTTAGATTCTTGTGCAACCATAAACATAGATCAGATTTGACAAAAGTCCGAGTTTTGTATCAAATATTGAGAATTAAAACTGTGATATGGAACAAATATAATCGATAGAAGTGAAAGATATTATATGCTATGTGACAACCATGATGTTGAAGACGAATATATATATATATATATATATATATATATATATATATATATATATATATATATATATATATATATATATATATAGTGTCCAGTAGACACTAACTTACGTGTTAACTTAATTAAAAAGTACTTCTGGAACAAACCATCCATGCATAATTGCATTCAATTGTTGCATTCTAATAATCACAAAACAATGTGTGCATTAGCTAAATATGAGTTTGAAGCGTTTAAAATAAGAGATGGATCATTATTTTTAAAGTAATTTGTTATCCAGATTGTTTATATTTGTCCATCCTCTCATTTACAGCTTTCGTTGATTACCTTGTTTCTGTTTAAAGTTATACATATTGATAACCACACAATATTTCTAGTCTTGTGCTCAATGAGCATGTACACGGTTATCAGAATAAAATATTGAATTGGAAATTGTATTCCGTCTATTTCACTCTCTGTACAGATATATCTACTCGTGAAACCAATGGACTAAAATACCGGGGCGATCTCCGTCGGCTAAAGTAAAAGGTGCTGGTTTCCGTGCCAGAGTTGCTATAATTAAAGGATTGAATAAATAGAAGTACATGTGGGTATTTTCGCCTGCACAAAAAGCCCCGATTATCCTACTTACATGAATTATGTTGACCATAAACAAGGCTTGTGCGAATGTTCTCCACTGTGAATTGATTCACGGGTATGCCCCCAAAGATCCAGCAACTATAAAAAATTTCTTCAGAGCTTCAGTAAACACGACTTGACTTATCCACACTCATGCGAAAAAGTAAAGTGTAACATTGAATTCATTCAAGGCAATATTTAAAAAAAAAATAGCGACCCCATCAATTGTACAAATTATGATTTAAATACCTGTTTTTAGTGACTCCCGTGTTTCATTCATATCTGTTTCTGATTCACATTTGAATTGGTCCAGATGAAGAAAATGGCGATCCTTCAATGTCTGACGCACGTTGACCGGAAGCTAAATCGTTGCACCTTTACATCCGTAATAACTACCAGACTATATAAAGTATATTAGCATAGGTCCGTGATCATATTGCCTGCGGAACACACCAGTAGTATGAAATACATTAGCACAGGTCCGTGATCATATTCCTTGCGGAACACACCAGTATGAAATATATTAGCACAGGTCCGTGATCATATTGCTTGCGGAACACATCAGTATGAAATACATTAGCACAGGTCCGTAATCATATTGCTTGCTGAACACACCAGTATGAAAAACATTAGCACAGGTCTGTAATCATATTGCTTGCTGAACACACCAGTATGAAATAAAAACATTTGCACAGGTCCGTAATGATATTGCTTGCTGAACACACCAGTATGAAATCCCACGTATTCTTTCATATTACAGCTTTGGAGTTGTAATTCTAATCAAATGAAATGTATCCTTCCCAAGAGCACTATAATTCATTCAGAATGCAATTTTTTTAGTAGATAGAAAAGGTTAGTATTGATTTCCTGGAGTGATTTAGATGTCACTTAAAAGCTGGAAGGGATCTAGTAAATAGCTCTGCATGTGTATTACTAATAAATAGCTCTGCATGTGTATTACTAATAAATAGCTCTGCATGTGTATTATATGGTATTAAATATAATACTAAGTTGTAAAATGCCATGCAAGCCTCGAGCTCTTTAGTAGAGCTGGCAGTTTTTGCCATCATGGTAGTGACAACACTTTAAATCGATATGTTACGTAGGCGGATAACTTGTTTATGAAACTATTTATGAAGACTTTGCTTTACCTGCTTTTGCATATATTTAAAACCTGTTATCGAAAAAATCGATAAGAATTTCATTTATAAACCGCAAATGGACCTTACATGGAATTTACAGAATGTACAGTAATTTTATGTATGTATGTATGTATGTATGTATGTATGTATGTATGTATGTATGTATGTATGTATGTATGTATGTATGTATGTATGTATGTATGTATGTTTGTATGTATGTATGTATGTATGTATGTATGTATGTATGTATGTATGTATGTATGTATGTATGTATGTATGTATGTATGTATGTATGTATGTATGTACGTATGTGTGTGATTAAACGGCACATTATCACAGTCCTGACTATATAGTGCCAAGCGAAATCTAGAGAGCAAAAATAGTAAAGTTAACCTTTGCCAAATTCCCTCCGAAGACAAACTCAGCCAGCCGAAAGCAAATATGCACCATGACACGGCAGATAAAAGGTAAGGATGTTGCAAAACAAACTCCCCCTCAAGTCATCTATAAAGGGAAAACAAACTCCCCTCAGGTCATATATAAAGGAAAAAACAAACTCCCCCTCAGGTCATACATAAAGGAAAAACAAACCCCTCCTCAAGTCATATATAAAGGGAAAACAAACTCCCGCTCAGGTCATATATAAAGGGAAAACAAACCACCCCTCAAGTCATATATAAAGGGAAAACGAACTCCCCCTCAAGTCATATATAAAGGGAAAACAAACTCCCCTCAAGTCATATATAAAGGGAAAACAAACTCCCCCTCAGGTCATATATAAAGGGAAAAGAAACTCCTCCTCAAGTCATCTATAAAGGGAAAACAAACTCCCCTCAAGTCATATATAAGGGGAAAACAAACTCCCCTTCAGGTCATATATAAAGGGAAAACAAACTTCCCCTCAAGTCATATATAAAGGGAAAACGGATAAAATCATTAATATAAAAGGTCGAAAGTTTTCTGCATAAACCGCACTATTTTTAAAAGTCCAAGACCTCTGTTGGAACATGATCATGGGACGCATCCCATAGCAAGCACGTTTCCTTCATTGGTCGCCTCTTACATCCATGCAGGAGGTTGCATGGGATTATTATGCATCCTCTATCTCTAAGGGGAAACACTAAGTCTCAATTATGTCATGGCATCTTGAGCTAATTTTCATTGTTTCTTTCAAAGAAGAATGGCTCATTCTGGAGGTTTAGGATTCGGTCTTTTTCGTACTTTTCGTCTGAACTATGAACCGACAAAGTTATAGATGCTGGTTTAAACATGCTTACAAGATATATAAAATAATACCCGAGGAACATTTATCACAGAGTTCTGCTTGTTTGAATTCAATGTCCTAAGCTTGGTAGTCACTAAACAATACTGACTGAATGTTTCATACTTTAAAAAAAAAAATAAAGTTGGCGTTGATATTACCTGGATGTACAAACAGAGAATAAGTTAATTTTTCGTGACGTAATTGGACACCTTTTTGCTTCCTTCAAGACTGTTTTGATGTGCTCAAATCGATTTTAAACGAAAGAAACGAGTCATTGTACTAATCAAATATACGCATGGATGTCTAAATTGTTCAAAACAGTCCCTGATTATAATGTTCAGAAGTTATATAAGTTTTTATATGGTAAGTAACTGAAACTTTAGGCCTAAATCTGATGGTTGCAACATAGATAAGGATCGAGTTATTTCCTCAGTCGAATGAAATCAGTCGAATGAAATCACATCGAAATATCGAGATGTAAATTATTTTCTGTCGCCCGTTCCGAAAAGTTATCTTCCCATTATTGGGAGCTCTTCAAAGTCAAGGTGCATGCGTTATGTTATCTTCCCATTATTGATAGCTCTTCAAAGTCAAGGTGCATGCGTAGGATAAGAGATCAAAGCTTCTAGGTAACACTGACTGTAGCCCACAAAATGGATGTTACTGACTATACATTCGTCATTTATAGACGTTTAATCCGATCATATTTGCATGCCGTTAAATCAGTCTACTGTTGTGTTTGTAAGAACGACGGACAATAGGTAACTGATGTGAAAAGCACAGGCTTTTTTTTCTGAAAGAAAAAAAGGGAAATTATTGACAACACCCATTTCAGCATCTAATGACAAACCATACGTGATCAGGAACCCTTGATTAAGGTTCCATTCCACAAATTTCGTAATTTGCACAGAGTTGAATTTCTAAATAAAAGTGAATCCTGACATTTGAACTATAGGGTTATATGATAATGTATTATTTAAAGCAGAATCTGGGAATGCTTATGTTGACGTGAATCAGTTTTGATCAAGCATTCAATATATAGAAGATGCTGCAGATATCTAACTCAGTATGATTACATCAGTGCTAGAATGCAAAACTATGCGCTTAGAGTGAAAGCCTGGTTTTAAAAGCAACAATGTGTATCAAATGTTTCAGGTGAAATTCAACAAGTTTAGCCATTCAGATTTTCTTCAAATTTTGCATAAAGAAATGCAGATTTAGGTACTTATATCTGCATATGAGTGAAGTTGTAGGAAAATTCGTTTGTCAGAGCTAGGACAAGACAAAGATACACAATTTCTACTATGTTTTAAAGCATTTTTGCCTGTGCACAAGCCTGATTTAAACGGGTGCGGAATAATTCTGACTTAAAAATACGAAAAATCATAAGCTAGACAGATAGCGATTTTTGCTTTGGATCGTAAGCGATGAAAAAGGTGTCGGTATTTGGCAGTTTTCACAGCAAAGTTTGGACATCATGCAGACGACATACACGTGAGGAAGTTAAATTTTGTGAAAACTGTGGAGCATGACTAAATAATATCTACTTTGTTACCGTCCTGTAACATTATGGTCGTGTACTATTTAACATACGTTTGCAATAAAATTTGGGTCTATATGGAATTGTTGTAGTAAATTACTGTCTATGATAAAATGTGTATGTAGAACGAAAGTTCTATACCTAAGAAACTTGTGTTCGAGTGATTCATCGGTTTGACCGCCTCCTTCGCCCCCCCCCCATCTCACTACACCACTGTCTCAGATAACGTTTTAGACTCTACGACACATTTGTAAAATTCTTCATGCAACCTTGATTTTGTGTGTATGAATGTCATTTAAATCTAGAAATCAATAAAAAATATACATGGAGGGCAAAGACAAAAATACTACTGAGGTGAAACGCATTTTGCATTATTTACTTTTTAATTTCACAAATGAAAATACAGAGAAGTGGATATGGCTTACTGGTATATTAAGCAATTTCCAATTCACATTTTATTTATTAAGATCTAAATTAAATGTGGAAAATTTCAAAACCACACTGGGAAGATACTTCCAGAAAATAATCTCCGTCAGGTGGTATTTAAATGTCTTTCTAACGATTTTTGGACTCGATTTACGGTCTAAATAATCTACCATCAACATCGATTATTTTCCTTGCCATAATTCTATTTGGCATACAACGTCCAACGTAAATGGAATGGAGCCAATGAAACTAGCTGCATCAATTAAAAAAACTCTTTTGCACATTCCATAATACGCACAGCAAAGGGAAAACTAATTAACCTCAGGTAAATTGCTCATACGTCATCAATAAATATACTGCGATGGACCTGACGCACACATTACTCCATCAAGGGTGCGTTTTGGTGGTATGATAATATAAGCCTGCTTCGACCGAAATTGTATGACCAAATATATGTTCATGTTTACGAGCAAAAACAGCTTTAAGTAAAACCATACAGGAAGATTTTTTTAAAACAAATTTATTATCCTCGCACTTTTGTAAAAAAGCGCGCGTGAACACTGTATTACAATATGTCCGTCCGTCCGTCCGTGTGTTTTGTCATTAAACTCCTACTACACCGTTAAAGCTTAACACATGAAGCTGGGGTCTATGATAGTCATATGAGCGTGGATTGTGTAATTTGTGCCAACACTATTTGGGGTGGAGGTAGGGGATAGGGGTGATTTTACATAAATTTCAAATTACTCTGGACTTACGTGTCCTCGAAGTCTTTCTCTACTCCCAGGGACTTAGCCCCTTTGTCATTACATAGACACTGTTGAGATCCCCCACCTTATCACTATATACACACTTACTTAGGATGCAAACACAAATGTATACATGCAACTAACATTGACCAATTGGTCCATCCCCAGCCCCAGAGACTTAGCCTCTTGGTCTAAAATTGGAAACTATTGAGATCATCACCTTATTATCATGTATGCACTTACTGGTCATAAAATGTGTAAAAGTTATACATGCAACTCATATGGGCTCCAGGTGACATCCTTATCCTCCATGGGACTGAGATCCCCATGAAAAGACAACTGCACATACCATCAGGGACTTACCCATGAGGCTCCAACTTCGGGGTGAAGGTAAAAACGGGTAATTGCGGGGATACGTGGTTTGCTGACACATAATTCTATTTTCTAAATGAAGCTCTTTATTTTTCACTTCTAAAAAAGGCTATGTTTCATTAACTTTATTCATTGATTCTGTAGTTGCATTTATCTTTGGCGGCATGCAATGTGTTTGTTTCGAGGAACGCTCAGCTATCCACTATCTTCCATGTGTTCACAACAGAAGATAAAGCCCAATAACGCCGTTGTCGAAACAGTGACGTCACATAACGACCAGGATCCCCAAACGGCCAGCCAATGATCACAGTGAAACATGTTCATGGTTAGAGCATCACCAAAACACAGCCTAGATAGTGAATGTGTTTTTATGGACCTTTAGTTGTCATGTTGCAGAAGTTTTGCCCATGAGGAGGCCTTTTGAAACAGAGCCAGTCTAGAAAGCGCATTTTACACTTACACCACCTGGCGACAGACGAGAGGGTTTGGCTAGTTCCATTTTCCAAATCAATGGGTGGATGCTGGTATACAGGGATCATACATGTTTTTCCTGGTATCATCGTTCGCCGATCTCCGAGGGGGTAGTCGAATTCAGAGCCCACAGGGCGAGTGTTTCAACACATCCGAGTGATTCAGCGAAAATTCTTCGAACGTTCATACTAGAAAAAACATGTATGATCACTATTCTTTCTTAAAAACAAAACAGAAGAAACTTCGAAATTTTCAGATGCGATTCAAGTTTCCCTAGTTAAGGTGCCGATCCGGTACGTTGGCTTTACTTAATATTTTTTTCTCTGGGCGGCGGGAGTTTACAGATCAGCTGGTGTAAAACGGATCAACGTCTCGCACGAGAGCCAAACTTCTAAGATCTATTGAGAAATAACCACTTTAGAGAATAGTTTAGCATCCTATTTGTCATTTCTGAGGAACGAAGCAACTACCTGATGTTTTGCAGTTAATTACTTGAAACTATACAGATTCTGAATCGTATTTTTATTTATACACAATTAGAATCCCTACCGGTTATTGTGGAGAAAACGAGTTGAAAATCACCTTTTGCTTGCGTAGTTATTTCTATCTCTCTGAATGAATAACATGTATTAGGGCAAGAGAACACGTGTTATGTCTCTACACAGAACATTTCTCTTTTCTGGAGAACCTAACAGGACTGTATGCTTTCAGTCAATACACTTAACGATGCGGAATGCTGTCACTTGTTTTGGATGCGCCCCGGAAAATGATAAGTATAACAACACACTAGGGCATTGATGCCAGATGAAATGCGATATTCATACACGGGTAAGGCTAAATTGATACACCTCATCCAACAATGCTGCGCACGCATTTTTATGTAAGAACGATGTTTAATTCATCTTGATGGATGTTGGAACATTGAGCCACAGGGAAGGAGCCGATAGTCAAGAAAAAAGAATCACAACATTCTAGCTTCTTTTTTCTTTTGCTGGATGGTCCAAGGGAAAATGGCAGTTTCGAATGCACCTTGTGGCTAATATGTTACTTTTCCTGGCTACTGTACGGAAGTTGAACTTACTATAAGGTTCGTACGGTGGTATATTATAATATCATAGTATATGTATGACATTCTCTTAAATTCTCTATTTCCGGTTTCTATTTTCATGTGGTTTTGATTCAATATATACACAGAGTTCAGCTGAGTATTTGGAAATATTTGTGTGAACACAAAATATGGCAGATTTGAATAATCTCGTCAAATGTGCCCATTTACTATTATATTAAGCTGTATTCCACCATGGCTGGAGGATCTGAAAGGGAGGTAATACCAATAACCAAATGGAGAACTCGATATTAAATACGATTTGTAACACACGGTTCTACAAAAATAAAGTGTTGCCTGATGATCAGGGATTTATACAAGATCCTTAAGTGTTGCCTGATGATCAGTGTTATATAAAAGATTCTTAAGTGTTGCCTGATGATCAGGGATTTATACCAGATCCTTAAGTGTTGCCTGATGATCAGGAATATATACCAGATCCTTAAGTATTGCCAGATGATCAGGGTTATATACCAGATCCTTAAGTGTTGCCTGATGATCAGGGATTTATACCAGATCCTTAAGTGTTGCCTGATAATCAGGGTTATATACCAGATCCTTAAGTGGTGCCTGATGATCAGGGATATATACCAGATTCTTAAGTGTTGCCTGATAATCAGGGTTATGTACCAGATCCTTAAGTGTTGCCAGATGATCAGGGATATATACCAGATCCTCGGGATTCGATTTAAGGTTTTGTTTTTCTTCAGATTTACATCAATTTGATGTAAATTGTTTCATGGTTATAGCACGTAGTATAGAAACGTAGACTGCAGTCTTCATGGTTATAGCACGTAGTATAGAAACGAAGACTGCAGTCTTCATGGTTATAGCACGTAGTATAGAAACGAAGACTGCAGTCTTCATGGTTATAGCACGTAGTATAGAAACGAAGACTGCAGTCATGTATGCTACCCAGGTTGAAATTAGTTTCCATTATATTTCATTACTTCCTTTGCTAATAAAGTACATGATTTCATTTTCATTATCATCAATATAAAAAGGAAATAAATTAGAATGAGTTAAATCAGCCAGGTTTTCACCTCCCACACAATATTTTCTTATCGATATTTGATTGCTTTCTGATAATATCATGACCTACATTTTTGAAGGAAAATGTCTTTTAACGGAGTAGGTAAATAATTGCCATCGAAGGAATATTTCTAATCTTGATCACAGCATTTTCAGCTTAAAAGCTTCTAGCACATAACTTAAATGGAACAGGTTAGAAAATTGTTTGGTTCAAAACGGAGCCTTTGTAGTCTGAGTGAGCAATACAGCCGTTTACAATTTAGTACTGAATGTTTAGTACTTTTTACGGCTAGATCACGTGCTTTTTAACACATTGTGACCTATTTTGATTTGAATGACCTTTGCTCCATATCTTGAGAGGCATAAGCATACGAAATACACTCTATTATGTCAACGGTGTCAAATCCAACCAAATGCATGCCTTCAGCAAAAGTTGATATGCTTCGAACACTAAATGTTTGACGCAATCATTATATCGAAACATTGGGCAGGTAACATTGAGATCAAAGGCGTTTAAACTCTATATTCTTTTTCAAATTCTTACTGTGGGTAACTTCATATCTGTGAAAGGACACGCTTCACTCCCATTTCCGTAGATTCACGGTATTGGAGTTTATAATTGTCATAAGAAAAGTTCTCAGCCATTACAAATGAATCAATCAACATTAAACAATTTAGTCGTTCAACATTTTAGACCAAAGAAAAGAAATAGAGTGTGCTTTTTGACAGACCTGCAGCTGGTAACAGTTACTCTTGGAAACGGACGATATCCGTTCAATGCTGTACGAACAAACCCTTGTCACCAAAAAGTGTCTAGGTACTTTGATTCCGTATAAAATTCGTTGTTCGTGGCATTTCGCCTTCCACTTTATATTATTAACACTCGGGAAAGTTGTACCATTTGGAATGCGTATGAGATATCAGCGAATCTCACTAAACGCGATGCGTCAAGTGTGATCTGCTTATGTCACACACCCACAAGAGATGGTACAGCTTTTCCTATCAATGTACTATACTGATTAATCTTTGATTATTTATTACGAGAAAGAAGAAGATATATTTGTCTAAATTAAATAACGGAACTACATTTTACAGCGTTAGAAGCTTAATCAAAGGCAATTAGGCACCGTACAACGCGTTCGGATCATATGTACAGGTTTTCATGACCGTGTTTACTTTGGATTCACTTAGTGTCAGCGTCAGTAATTTGAATCCTCCTTCGCTTTTGGAGATATTTGTGCGTGGTTATAGTAGATAATACTGGTGTATATATCTGATTGTCGTAAAATGATTAGTTCAGGCTATGTATTATTTATAGATATATAAGGATAGCCTGGAGGTATGAAAAAAAGAAAGACAGACAAATACTTTAATTGTAAAACTTCGGCAGGTCTTCACGAAATTAGACCCTCGCTTTAAACGACTTAATCAATGAGAAAGGATTTATGTCAGCCGATTTAATCAAAAGCTAAATAAATTATGTAATCACTGTCTCAAAAGTGGAAATCTATTGAAACCTTTCGATTATGGACAGTAAAAGCTATAGTAGGTCATGGTGTGAACAGCCTGGCAGCATATTAAGATTGCGAGTTCATTACGCCATGGTGTGAACAGCCTGGATGGTTATTAAGATTGCGAGTTCATTGGCTTCAAACCATAATAAAGCGTTGCAGACAAATACTGATATGGATATCAGCATTTCGACACTCTTCTGGTGAATGCCACCAATTTTATAGGCTTTTATGAGTAGAGACGTTGTAAACATTGAAACCGTAGACCACTGACATTTTCAAAAAAAATTGATTCATACACCAATGTATTGTGCCATCAATATTTAAAACTATCATTGTGTATTCTATGTTCTTATTGGAGAAGCACAAAGAGCATCAGATTAATTACACACAAAAAAATACATTTTTAAAATCGAAGAGAGTTAGAAGTGCATTTAATATAATAAATGCCATAATTGTTTATGTTCATGGCAGTACATTAAATCTAAGCCGTTTTCGGAAAGTGTACATGTTTCATATTCTTATAAATCCTTTGTTAAAGATTGTAATTGTCAGAGGTTGGCATGAAACGAAAAATAAAAAAAATATGATATTATTTTATTAAAGATATTTGTTACTTGTGCTATCAAAGTTGAAAAGCCTTCGTGTCATATCTATATATCTACGTGTATGTGTGTTTGCAAACAATGAGCAAAAAGACATTTATGTGCATGTGTGTGTGTGTGACACCACCATCATAGTTTACCCTTATGATTTATTGGGACTTCTATATGAAAACAATTCGCCCACAGGCAAATGCCATTAAAAGAAAATGGAACATTTGGAAAGAAATTTTAATAAATTAGTCACACTTTGCATGGCTTATTAATGCGAAATTGATTTAAGATGAACTGCCAAAGTACCTGTAAATCACTTCGAGAATTTTATTTTCATATTTAACTTGCCTAAAGGTAATCCACGAAAAGCTATTTTTCTAGTGTCAAGAATGTATTAATTTTAAAATTTAATATTTTTAAGTTTTAATTTGTTTGTTTGTTTGTTTGTTTAAAAGTGAATGTACGGTTCATTCTAAGGAATCGTTGAGATTAGTCATCCATCACTTATCTACCCTGACAGTGACGTCTTGGAAATAATCATTCGATATTCCATCGACAATAAATTTGACAGGGTTGTCTCTTCTATTAACCATGCATTATTAAACATACTTTAATGGGTATAGCATATTGCAACACGATATACTCATTAAAGTATGTTTAATAATGCATCGGGTAACTGTCACATTTATTTTAGATCGGATATTGAATCGTTCTTTCATCTTAATACCAATAGCTGCATGTGTCATATTTGAAAGCAAAGATTTTGAATTCATGTTGGAGAAGTATTTAGAATCGATTGCATATCTCATATACATATTTATTTAAGTCTAATGCGTTTTGCGGAGGTAAGTTCTGTTTTAAAACTCGTAGCTCATTTGATTCCCATTGGCTAATGCAGGCAGTGGCGGCGCGAGGGGTGGGGGGAGGTTGGCAACTGACATAAAAATCTGTTCTCTGTGGCAAAGTAGGGGTGCCACTAAAGAACATTGCCCCCGGGCGCCTCGAACCCTCTCGCCGCCACTAAATGCAGGACATATAGCCAACACTTCATAGTCGGAGATTGAATTTCAAATACTTGTCGTGACGGTAGCTGAGAAGCAGAGTATGGAAGCATTTGTCTTGAACTCTTGATTGACAGTTAAATCAATGGGGAGTGTGTGGGTGGTGGGTGGGTGTGTGTGGGTGGTGGGTGGGTGTGTGTGGGTGGTGGGTGGGTCAGCGTGGTCTGACTTACTAAATAGTCTGTAATGGCTTCGGAATCTATGACTTTTATAATATTCCTTAAAAACACTATGCATAAAGTCTGTGTTTGTTTGTTTGTGCTGCAGAGGTTATTTGACGATCGTGCTTATTGTCGAAGTCACTGAAACAGCTTTGAATATGCTATCAAGGAATCTTTCATAGAATTATATACATATATATATATATATATATATATATATATATATATATATATATATATATATATATACTTATACACGTGTGCGTGTGTGCGTGTGTGTGTGTATTAAATACGTATGCGACCTTCACCAGAACCAGCAGCAAGAGACATGTCTAGATTGATTGTCACCTTGAATCAGAATATTACAGAAGATGAGTAACATGTTTATGGCGATTTTTATCATTCTTATCACTGTGTTTAATTTGTAATCTCCTAAAATATATTAAATTTCCGTCACAAATTGCTGATATATAGCTTCATTTACAAGGTTCATATAAGTAATAGCTAGTTATTGTTTAGACATTTAATTCTCATCTGTCAAGTCAAACATAATGAGTGCGAGTAACTTATCGTTACCAAGGTAGTTTGGAACAATTGTGCAACAGAAGTGAGAAAACAGACCAAAGGAAAAAAACAAAAAAACAAACGCAAAAAAAAAAAAAAAAAAAAAAAAAAAAAAAAAAAAAAAAACAACAAAAATAGAGAGAAAAAAAAAAGAAGAATAAAAACGATCCAAAAAAAAAAAAACAACAACAAACAGAGGTGTCAGATAGTCCTTGTAAGATGAGGTAATTCTTTTTATTTTGAAATCATGATTGGAATAAATAAATAAAATGTAAAAAATAAAATAAAATAATAATAATAATAAAAAGCATTTGAAGTTCAAAGAAATGAACGATTCCATTTAGGATATAATTGCAGAATAATACCTTTTAGAAATAAATATACGACAGTTGAATTGCTTTTCGGTTTGCATTTCTGTATGTACGCTCTAAAACATTGCTTTTCCATTAACCATAAATTTTAATTGAAACAGAACAGTTCTTCCTGCTCTAGACAGAGAGCTTGCAGAAACAATACAGAAGCGTTTTTGTTGTTTTTGTTTTCTTCATAGTATCGGCGTATTTAGAAAATGAACTAATCGCAAACCGACTTAGAGCGAGCACAGGTATTTTGAACGCCCTAGTGATATTAGACACGCTAGTCATAAATGGCCTCAAACAGCGACACAGCACTGTGTGAACCAACATTACTCCCTAAACAGACATACACCACACAGTAATCAGGTTTGTACATATTGATACAGTAACATGAACAGAAATGTAGAGATCAGTTCCACAATAAGTGTTGTCTGTCAGAATATACAGAGGTGCTCCGGGTGGCCGAGTGGTCTAAGGCGCTCGATTTTACAGATCACTGACATCTCACCTCTGTCCGTGTAGGTTCGAGTCTCGGCTCGGCTAATGTGAGTATATACTGGCCGCCATGTATAGCTTAATGTATAGCCTATCATGTGCTGAAAAATGGCGTTAAACCCACAAAACACAAACACACTGTCAAGAAATATAAATATCAAAGATAACTGTTGAGTGTTACCCTCAGAACGCAGTAATGGTAGTAGGGTTTAACGGCACGTCAGCACAATGCTGGATATGTGGCGCCACAGTCAGGGATCCGTAGTAGTTGTAGGGTTTTAATCCACGTCAGCTGATGTGGTTAAATGTTGAACTTTGTTGGAGTCTCATTTCAGCATTTATTCGTTTAAAATGTAAGCGTTAATATTGAAGAAGATACAACTTTATTAATATGCATAACAAGATGATATCTACGTTTGTTTTGAGTAGATATAAGGAAATATTTAACAAGTGGAAACAGTGAAGTTGAAACATGTTATTAACACGAGTAGTGAAGCCACGATTGAAGTGGAAACATTTTGTATTGTCACGAGTAGTGAAGCCACGAGTGACAATACAAAATGTTTCCACTTTACTCGTGGCTTCACTACTCGTGACAGTAACATGTATAAATATTTCACGAGTGGAAACAGTGACACGAGTAGTGAAGCCACGAGTGACAATACAAAATGTTTCCACCTCACTCGTGGCTTCACTACTCGACTGTTTCCACTTCACGAGTGGAAACAGTGACACGAGTAGTGAAGCCACGAGTGACAATACAAAATGTTTCCACTTCACTCGTGGCTTCACTACTCGTGACAATAACATGTTTCAACTTCACTTATGAAATATCTCCTTATATCTATTTTAAAATTCAATGCTGTGAAGTGAAGTGAAAATATGTTATTGTCACGAGTAGTGAAGCCACGAGTGACAATACAAAATGTTTCCACTTCATGAGTGAATTATTTCCTTATGTCTACTAAAAAAACGTAGATTTTCTTTTTATTATATATCTTTGAAGGCAAAAACCGTCAATTTCCATGGATTTGTTTTCTCTATTTTGTGCCAGTGCAAATAACGTCTGCATTACTACATCCATAAAAAGAAGTTCCGAAATTTTAAAATTATTTTGTGTCTCCTTGACAAGTTTGCAGTCTACTTCGGTAAAAGACGCTACACCCAAATTTCGACTGTCACTTTCAATTATTGGTCTGAATAGATTTTATACTGATTGCCTGGAAAATATACAACGCACAAAATGAATAGGGAGGTTCTAAGAAAGGTTTAAATGACAAATGGATGATTGGATATTTAGAAAGGTTTAAATGACAAATGGATGATTGGATATTTAGAAAGGTTTAAATGACAAATGGATGACTGGATATTTAGAAAGGTATAAATGACAAATGGATGATTGGATATTTAGAAAGGTATAAATGACAAATGGATGATTGGATATTTAGAAAGGTATAAATGACAAATGGATGATTGGATATTTAGAAAGGTATAAATGACAAATGGATGATTGGATATTTAGAAAGGTATAAATGACAAATGGATGACTGGATATTTAGAAAGGTATAAATGACAAATGGATGATTGGATATTTAGAAAGGTATAAATGACAAATGGATGATTGGATATTTAGAAAGGTATAAATGACAAATGGATGATTGGATATTTAGAAAGGTATAAATGACAAATGGATGATTGGATATTTAGAAAGGTATAAATGACAAATGGATGATTGGATATTTAGAAAGGTATAAATGACAAATGGATGATTGGATATTTAGAAAGGTATAAATGACAAATGGATGATTGGATATTTAGAAAGGTATAAATGACAAATGGATGACTGGATATTAGAAAGGTTTAAATGACAAATGGATGATTGGATATTTAGAAAGGTATAAATGACAAATGGATGATTGGATATTTAGAAAGGTATAAATGGCAAATGGATGATTGGATATTTAGAAAGGTTTAAATGACAAATGGATGATTGGATATTTAGAAAGGTATAAATGACAAATGGATGATTGGATATTTAGAAAGGTATAAATGACAAATGGATGATTGGATATTTAGAAAGGTTTAAATGACAAATGGATGACTGGATATTAGAAAGGTTTAAATGACAAATGGATGACTGGATATTTAGAAAGGTTTAAATGACAAATGGATGGCTAGATATTTAGAAAGGTTTAAATGACAAATGGATGGCTGGATATTTAGAAAGGTTTAAATGACAAATGGATGACTGGGTATTTAGAAAGGTTTAAAAGACAAATGGATGACTGGATATTTAGAAAGGTTTAAATGACAAATGGATGATTGGATATTTAGAAAGGTTTAAATGACAAATGGATGACTGGATATTTAGGAAGGTTTAAAAGACAAATGGATGACTGGATATTTAGAAAGGTTTAAATGAAACACGGACTAATTCATTGCTTCAAAGTAAATTCCGAAAGTCAAGCTTTCCTTCATAATAGACTTGGACACATCTAGTATAGGTAATTTTGGTAAAAATTAAATGGAATTTTTTCATGCTAATTATCTTTTGCAACAGTAAGATCGGGAGATAAAACGTTATAACATATATCCTGAAAAGTTGAAGCACAATTGATTCTGGCAATTCAAGCCAATTTTCTATTTAGTTTATACGATAAGTAATCAACTTTATAAGCTTTATAAGATATATTATACAATAAATAAGATACTAGTATATGATTAGTTGTATTAGATAACTTATGAACAAATAAAAGAAAGATATCTTACAGAATTTATAAGATATATTGAATGATTTATAATAAGATATAAAAAGTATGAGATACTAGGATCTCAATTAACTCTGCTTATAAGATATCTTATAAATGTAATTAGATATTTTTTCAGTTTATAAGATATCTTATAAATGTAATTAGATATTTTTTCAGTTTATAAGATATCTTATAAATGTAATTAGATATTTTTTCAGTTTATAAGATATCTTATAAATGTAATTAGATATTTTTTCAGTTTATAAGATATCTTATAAATGTAATTAGATATTTTTCAGTTTATAAGATATCTTATAAATGTAATTAGATATTTTTTTAAAAGTTGATAAGATATCGTGTTCCAGGGTAATTAACATATCTTCTAAACTTTACTAGATAGCTGATTGTAATAAAAAACAAACAATAAAAAAAAACAAAAAAAAAAAACAAAAAAAAACAAAAACAAACAAAAAAACAAAGAAAACAAAAACAAAAAACCCAAACAAACAAACAAACAAACAACAACAACATGGAAAGTAATTTTCGCTTCGCTAAAGTTAAAGCTTTAATTTCAAATGTAAGCGGGGTTTGTAGCGCTATCTAGTGTATTAGTTTTTGGTCACGTGATCCTGCCTGTTGGGAATATATGCGGGCCAGCTGTGGTTGCGATGGAGTGGTGTGCACCGATATGGTATGGAATAAGCTGGAGTTAAATATAAGACGTCCCCTTCGAGTGAAGTAGTACAAGTCACCCAGCCGGAGCAATCACATTTGGCTGTAGATCGCCGAACAGGATAATGCAGAATTAAGTCTTTCGTCGACCAGAAGAAGGGAGTTTCAAGGAACGTTAAGAAAGAACGGAGATTGTGATAACCAGTATCTTTCAAGAATACAGATTGTTATTGAAGATCCCTCTTCTTTTACTGCGTCGTTTCTGTTCGCCTCAATGTCCATCTGGAAAGAACGACGGCTCAGATCACGACTCAGTCAACGACTCCGACCACGATCAGTTGGTAACTCAGACCACGACCCAGTCGGCGACACAGAACACGATCCAGTCAGCGACGACCCAGTCGAACACTCAGAACAAGATCCAGTCGGTGACTCGCGGCACGATATAGTCGATGACAAGAGCGACAGTCAGACACCAAGAGGACGACCTAGTAAGCGACCAGACCGCGAGATGAAGCCTTGAAATACGACAAATCCCTCTGGCGCAGAGATTTGTCATATTCTGGAGCGCCAGACCTTAGACGGATACAGAGGGATTTCATTCCAACATAAATATCTATCCAAATAACATGAGCAGGCGAGACTCGGGGTAATGTGTCCGAGTCACTCCGCTACATTATTAAGCAAATTTAGTTCTAAAATCATTTTGTATCATATAACTAAATTAATTTACAATATTTTATACGACATAAAATTTTGAACATCTATTTAAACTCTGTTAATAATAATAATAATAATAATAATAATAATAATAATAATAATAATAATAATAATAATAATAATAATATAATAAGAATAATAATATATTATTTATTTACTTTTTTACTCACTGGTACAATCAATTTTTCAATGAGGTAACCACGATGTATCAATTTACACAATATTCCATATATAGTTAATATATAAGCTGAAGAGTACCGTTTCCTTACATGAAGAGTACAGTTTTCTTACATCAAGAGTACCGTTTCCTTACATGAAGAGTACTGATTTCTTACATGAAGAGTAATGTTTCCTTACATCAAGAGTACTGTTTAATTACATCAAGAGTGCTGTTTCTTTAGATCAAGAGTACTGTTTTCTTACATTAAGAGTACTGTTTTCTTACACGTGGAGTACTGTTTCCATGCATGAAGGGTACTGTTTAGTTAATGAAGAGTTCTGTTTTCTTACATGGAGAGTACTGTTTACTTACATGAAGAGGACTGTTTACTTACATCAAGCTTACCGTTTCCTTTCATAGAGAGTACTGTTTCCTTACATGAGGAGTACTGTTTCCTTGCATGAAGAGTGCTGTTTACTAGCACGAAGAGTATTGTTTCCTTACATTGAGAGTAATGCTTCCTTACATCGAGAGTACTTTTTTATATGAAGAGTACTGTTTCCTTACATCAATTTCAAGCTTTTTCAAAGTCTATTTTGCAATGTAAGTTTAGAAGCAATCACGTTGCAAGCATCATGAGTTTATCATCACCAAGTTATTATAGTAATTTTATGACATTTCACATTTGATATACAGTGAAACTTTCATAAACTGGCCCCCGTCAGTTACCCAACTTTCTCTGTGACCTGGTCCCGTCTGTAATCTGGCCTCCTTTGTAGACTGGCCATATATTTTGGTCCCAGTAGGGTCAGCAAAATACTAATCAATATTACTATCAATATCAATCAGTCAATACTAATCGAACTGGTCACCTCTGTAAAATCGCAAAAATATCTGGTTCTAACAATGTCCGGTTTAGTTAAGTTTCACTGCATATATTCATCATTACTGACACTTCTCAATGGGATACTGCATTCAACTGTCAGAAAGCATATACGATATGATAAAAATTTACGATATCTTACAAACATAAATAAAATTAAAATATTTAACATAGTTTATAAGATACACTTTGTAAGATATCTGGAATTAAATTTATATATGAGCTATATTAGTATATAATATATTTCATAAAGTATATTAGATATCTTATAAAGTATATAATATATTTCATAAAGTGTATAATATATTTCATAAAGTATATAACATATCTCATACAGTGTACAATATGTTTAGTTTTTGGAATAAATAGTAATTTGGTTTGACAGAAAAGCGCCCTTTCCTATATTCAAGTATTCCAATGCACCATTCCCTAAAATTAACTTTCCTTCCACTTTAAGTTAGATTTAGTGCTGACACTTGCTGTTTTTTGTTGCTGCAGTTGTTTAAGAACACTTTTATCCGGAAACTTTCACAGGGCTATTAGTCGGGAAACTATTTCTGTATTAAAATGAGTATTAACATAAAGTTATTAATGAAAGTTGATCGCGAGTGCACACAAACTAAACGTATATAACCGATAAAGGTTTTTTTTTATGATCATCAATATTAGAACAAAAAAAACCCCCCAAAAAACAAAAAAAAAACAAAACAAAAAAAAAAAAAAATTAAACCCCACAATTAAAACAATAAGCACGCCTAATCTGCTACATTTTCACCTTTTCTTAATTGGGGGATAATTCAATTACTTTGATTCTCTCTCATGTCAACAAAATAAAATAATTAAAAAATACATTTGTGAGGAAATATAACATTCTAGCATGTTGTGTTCGTTTTATGTATGATCAGATCCACCTTGTGTTCATTTGAATGAAGAATTGTAGACAAAGATTAGAAACCCGTGCTTCAATCTGCCATTTTGTAGATAGCTACAGTTCTTTTTGAAAAGTCCAGTTAAAGTCTAATTATATACCGGAAAGAAGGACACAAGAAGCTCGCCAAAAGTATCAAGTACAGTTAACATGTATCTCTAACTAGAAGGTTTTATTTGTGTCTCAAGAGTTAAACAAGTTAGATAATGTGTTTAAAAAAAAAAGATTATCTTTTTAGCAAGAAAGTCCACGGGAATAAGCATCCATAAATTTAGCAAATACTCTCAACTGAGCAATAATGTCTAATTCAATCGTACATATTACTACAATATGCAAAAATGGTTGGGCTTAACTTTTTCGTTGAAGAGTATCCTTCCAAATGACAAAATTGTCGTGACATAAAGTTATAATTGACAGCCAACTCAATAATACAGGCACCGTTGACTTCTATTTTAGTTAGTTCGACGACAGTTGCTCACCTTAAGGGTGTAGAAACCTCTGAATTCTTCATTTACTAAAAAAACATTCAGTTCATGTTCTTCTTCATTATATCAGTGGGGATGAAGAAAATACCATTTCCTTTTGAATGATAACATGGTTCTTATAGGGTTCTATGATTCACTGATAGAAATAGCGGTTGTAAAACAAACACTGACCAGGATAATTTCGAGTACTTTGGTCTTGCAATGTTATATCCATTCTAAGAATGAAAAAAGTCTCCGTTAGAAACACAAAATAGCACGTTGGTGACGATCTCCCGATTAACCTTTAACCATTCTTTCCAATAGGCTCAAAACATGACTGACGAATATTGCAGAGTTTAAGTTAACATTTCTGAAGTAAATATCAAGAGATCTATTTAATCATTGTGTTGTATTAAATTATATACAACTATTGTTCATTGGTCCATAAACATCTCTTGTGTTTATTGCTTGGCAGTATAAACCAATATGCATGAAATATGTAATAATATGAAACACTCTTGTTAACTTTTCAATAAAATGTCGAAAAATCCCTTTGATCCTATAATTAAGTGAAAGATACCCGCAAATATCTTCTGTGAATATTTAAAAAAAATATAATGTAAGTAAGACGGTAGAAAAAATATGGATTCTTATTACTCAAATGAATATTCCCGAAAAATGTAGAAGATGCATTTAGATGTCTAAAAGCATCAATACCCACTTTGAAGTTATAGAAATAGACATGGACAACCTTGCTGTGGACTTTTTGCCTCGAAGACAGTCGTTATTATGTACATTTTATATTTAAGGCCAATATGCCACAAAAAAGTACGTAAGATGAACTTTTGTAATCTGATATAATAAAGAACTTTTGTAATCTGATATAATAACGAATCTATGTGATTTCAGACTTAAAAAGAAAGCCTGATATGTCGCCGAGCGTCTGATGTTAATGATGGTATGATAATTATGGTGTGTGAGGTGAGGAAAATGGCTGGACTGTTTCAGTTCAGCCAATATGTGACAAGCATGAAAATTTGCAACGGCAAGCGATCACAGTTACTCTAGTGTAGTTTAAGGTACATAGAGCAATGTAAATAAATAAAGGAATGGATAATGACATGAAACCATGCCTGACATGTTCTTGTCTTACTTTGTTCATGAAACCATGCCTGACATGTTCTTGTCTTACTTTGTTCATGAAACCATGTCTGACATGTTCTTGTCTTACTTTGTTCATGCAACTCTAAGAGATAGGTACAGATTTACATTTTTAAATTAATTGAACTGCAGTGTATACTTTTTATTGCCATAACCAAGTTCTCCACATAAGTATGTAATTTTGTATAATTAAGGGGTGCTGTTCAAACATATGATTAATTTACTAAAATACAAGTCCTTCCTATGTTCAGTTTTTTAAACCATCCTTTTCGACTTCGCTTAAACTCTGATCCCATAGACCATCCATGCCATTTGCTAAATAGAAGTGTTAACAATTATTGCTATATGATTGACGTTCCCTATTATATGTGCTTTTTCTCACATAATAAACAATCTAGATGACTTCTAATATACCTATCATTTCTTCCCATTGGTTTTCTTGAATCAAGTTTATTGCGCCTCTACAGTTATCTGCTGCTTAACTACACATAATATGAGTACTATATTTTCAGAAATAAATTGTGCAATAGAATAAATGGGCCAAATGTAAACTCTCGTGGGAGAAATTTTCCAACAATCTTAATTATTTCTGTTGGGCCCCGGGCGTCCAAGTGGTCTAAAGCGCTCGCCTTTACAGATCACTCACACATCTCACCTCTGTCCACGTGAGTTCGAGTATCAGATTGACAAACATGGGTATGTGAAATAGCTTGCCAGCAGCTTTCCCTGGTCAAAAGTAGGTTTCACTTTAGAATTAAACCTTGTCAAGGTAGGTTTCACTTTCAAAGATAAAAATATCCAAATCATACTTATTAAATCTACAATATCAACTCGGGTCTTCTCTTTCTCTTTAATAGAAATGGGATGTGTGATGTAAGGTACGAATCTGCAGTGATACTAGTATGTACAAAAAAGGGAAATATTGCATGGGAGCAATCATATACAAACGAAGGGAAATACAAAGATGTTGACATCTAAATATATGGCATTGAAGACCACCTTAGTCTTTGTTATTTTCTAATTTTATATGTTAAATATATATATCTTGCTTTCAGTGACCTATCTGACGTTGGAACATGTATTGGCATTTCATTGCTCGTGAAATATTAGCAAATTCATCAGGACAAATAGCACCTATGAAGAAACGTTAAACGTCCGTCATTTCCGTGTACATGTAATTTGTAGCTATTTTGACAACTTCTTAAATGTGGCCTATCTTTATATTTAAAAGTGTATTTATATTTTTATCTAATTAGATGCACAAATTTAACTAGTGTTAGAACACATATTATTCACTGAGATAACATATTTGTGTTGACTTTTTTTCGATATCACCTAGGTTAATGATATATGCATTTTCGGAAATATTGTCGTAAATATCTGATACAACAATAAATAAAAATAACAATAATTCAAAACACTTTTGTATTATTGTCCAATTTCTCATAGATTAAAATTATGAAGAATGAATGTCTACTTATTCCTTTGAGAGAAAAGAAATGGATACATTTTACAAATCCCTCTTTAATCACGCCCGGTCCTGACCTCCTTTAAATTGCGTACGTAGTCTTACATGTCTCCAAATTGATCGTGGGACACTGCCATATGGACTTGTATAGTGTTCGTATGGCAGAAACTTGAAATTTTTATCAACAGTAATCTGATTATTTCTGTGTTTTGAATTATTTAGAGGAATTTCGACTGCAATTTATAACCGGTTATTTTTCTAACTAACATTATAATTGATTTCGATTTGGTTTGGTTTAGTGTTTTACAGCACACCAACACATGTGCATCATTTAGTGCGGACTAAAGTGTCATGCCCAACGACACACCACGTTAGCCGACCCCTACTTTTATCTGATGGTAGTATTCGAACCTTGAACTACATTTTATCCGTCAAATGTGAGGAGCTATTATCCGAAAGGATGAGGAATTAACCCAAGGAAAACCAGCATATTTCTCTTCAAAGGTAATCGGACACTAATATCGAGACCACCAAGTAGACGATGCCATTGGATGACAGGCCTTAAGACTCCAATGTGGCAGAAAATAGTTACTCTGCAAGAAGTTTTGTACGACCCACTTTCATCAAGAGAAAATGGTGGGCTTATAACAAGCGACATACAACAGAGCACATTTAAATACATAGCAAAAATGTATAAGAAGATTAAAAACTGTTGCTACAGTTACCGCCTAGAAAGGTAAGTTGACGATAAGATCCACTCTGGAGTTAAGCAGCCTTAGAGACTTCCTTATCTCTACCCGTAGCCTTCTTAGTGCTGGTAGAGGAAGACCCTACCTCAAAATGACGACTATAACGTATCTTACGATATGTTAGGCAAGGATAGGGTGTGATGACAGCGAAAAGGGCAAATCAGCGATGAAATAAAAGCATGTCATACTCTTCATAATGGGTTACGTTTCCTTCGCAAGATTACACCGCTGCCACAATGCTATAAATCTGGTGGTAAATTGTCACCTGGAGAAAACGGTACTCCTTGATAACTTTATGACACTTAACTTAGATTACATTTACTGTGATCTCTGCTCTTATGTGTCTTTGGTGCAGACTTTATACACCATGCCAGAGAAAAACATTCGTAATAGAACACAAGGTCAATGACGTTATGATGTAGCTCATGAGCAGACGTCATAATATACTAAGGACGTCAAAATAAAATGCATCTGGGTTGCTATATTTTGTCTGGTTCTAGTACCTCGTTCTTGATGTCATTTCAGTGCTTGTATAGATTATAATAGTAGGAACCAGTTAAAGTTCGTGTGTACTAATCGGCGGAGACAATGAACTAAGGCTTAGATGACCTAGTGATCAAATAACGTGAGAGCAGCAATATATTCTTCGAGAGTATGAAACATGTATGTCACAATATGATCCAAAGGAAGTGTACACCATAAATCCTTGTTCACAAAGTACTGAATCCAGTCCTAGCCATTCTGAGACTATCGGCAGGGTTTAGGTGTTTTGGTGTTTTTGCCAACGGTTCTCGACTATGTGTGGTTAGCATTCAGTGCAATACTATTTGTGAATTAAGTAATTATCTTGTACACTATGATGAAATAACTGGTAAATATTGTCTGAGCTTGAATGGATGATTTTCATTACAAGTCCCAATACAATATCTGTAAATATTGTTGAAAGAAACAGTCTATCAGCTTACTACGTATATAATATAGGTGATACAATGTTGCAGTCCATACACCCTCTAACATTACTTTAATGGTAGTATGGTAAAGAACAAGGTGTAAGTAGTATATTTACGAATATACTGCTTTCCAGATACACATTTAAAAAAAATTATGTTTAGTTTTAGAACCCCACCTTCATTCATCATGAAAATGCACCATATAGAACCCGTCACAGGTTGTTCATAATTTTTGTTACCTGCCAACAATCCACAAAACATTGCGATAGATGAATAAAATGCGGCTGAACAAACTTAAACGATGATTACTAAATATTGGTTACACAAATGACGATTATTGTCTATATCTCAGTCTTCATTTTCGTTATTATTCTTCTCACGTATGATTGTAACAAAATGCTCCATCGTTAGATTTCGACGCGAGTCTTCAACTTTCCATAGCAGGACACGGTAGAAATGTGTCCTTGTATGATTGTAACAAAATGGTCCATCGTTAGCTTTCGACATGAGTCTTCAACTTTCCATTGCCGGACACGGTAGAAATGTGTCCTTGTATGATTGTAACAAAATGGTCCATCGTTAGCTTTCGACATGAGTCTTCAACTTTCCATAGCAGGACACGGTAGAAATGTGTCCTTGTATGATTGTAACAAAATGGTCCATCGTTAGCTTTCGACATGAGTCTTCAACTTTCCATAGCAGGACACGGTAGAAATGTGTCCTTGTATGATTGTAACAAAATGGTCCATCGTTAGCTTTCGACATGAGTCTTCAACTTTCCATAGCAGGACACGGTAGAAATGTGTCCTTGTATGATTGTAACAAAATGGTCCATCGTTAGCTTTCAACATGAGTCTTCAACTTTCCATAGCAGGACACGGTAGAAATGTGTCCTTGTATGATTGTAACAAAATGGTACATCGTTAGATTTCGACACGAGTCATCAACTTTCCATAGCAGGACACGGTAGAAATGTGTCTTTGTATGATTGTGACAAAATGATCCATCGTTAGATTTCGGCACGAATCGTCAACTTTCCATTGCAGGACACGGTAGAAATGTGTCCTTGAGCAGCACAGTTTATACTGTGATGCCTGGCACAAAGGTGATAACCTTTGTGAGAGATTTGGGTACAGGGTCTTGTGTCAAACATGTCAATTGCATTGCTTACCCTTCCATTAATTATCGATTGTCGATGGGAGATGGATACGATAGATTTATTTAAGGTGCTCCTTTTCGATATGAATCTGGGGCAATTTGTTCTCTATACAGTGTGATTAGGATAACGTGCAGAAGAAACGATCGGCTTATGTCGGACCTGCTTGCGTCTACGTTCGTGCACATTAGTCACGGCACACTTTTCATCATGCAATTTGCAAATAATTTCTTGGCAAAGAGTATTACTTTCTTTGTTTAAGATAACACTATTTGCCAGATTTGAGAGTATAATACATTTATTTTGAACGTTTCTCTTAACAAACTTGAAAGGTTTTGTTTTACCCATTAATACAAATGCTCTGGCTTGATTACACCATTTTAAAGACTGGAGTCCTGGGAGAAGAGAATATAGCGTGATTTTTTCTTTACAATAGTTTTAATCCTGATCTTGGCAGTAATATGAACACACGACATTGCAACACCTTTATCGGGGACTTGACAATCTTGGTGTTTTGCAGTATCTGAAGCATACACACTTATCATTACATTCTTGGTCTTGCACATCTGTTATAAGCCCACTGTCCTTTTATTTTGTCTTACTTAATTTCCAGACCGTGCTCAGATCCACTAGCAGGAGCAAGGCTTTTTTCCGGGCTGCAGAAGCAAGGTTTTACCATTGACCAAGAAGCGCACCAGAGATGCCTTGTTCTTTCGAGAATAATTCTTCCACTGTCTGATAATGGCGCGTTGGGACCACATATTTAGATTTTAATGCCGATTCAAGAGATCCATCAGAAAGCTTTTGCAGACAGAGCCTTGCTAAAATGCAAACAGCATCAAAGCTCCTGGTCTGTCCAACAGTTGTAGCATCCCTGCACTATTCTATTGATAGGTGTCTCTCTCAACTAGCGGTGGTGATCATCGTTCGTATGCACATAAGGTCTAATATTGTATGCGCTGTGACATCTTTTGAATGATCTATTCAATTTGTTGCACGAGTCGTGCTTTTTTACGTCACATCATACAAATATAGATTGCCAGCAGCAGTCTGAATGAAAACAACGTCCTTTATGTTCGCGGGAATAACCAAATCCATCGCCAGCGTATGATATTTTTCAGTAGAAAAACACATTTCCATTTCAGCGAGAGAAGGGTCTATGAGTTCAATGTCACAGCAGTGACCATACTGTTTGAGTGTTGTGATGGACTTCCTGTAACACTAATGGCTAAGGTAATATGATTGAGGGAGTGCAGTTTCCCTGGGTGTCTAGATATAGTGCAATCTGAGCAATAGCGAGGATTTGAGGGTTGATATATTGAGAGCTAGCTATTACACCGGTGCAGTACTTCATGCCCTCGTCTGTATCTTTCCCAGGATCAATCAGAAATTTCAAAAAGTTATCAACATTGCTGTCTTTACACCTGCTGTCACCGTACCAATTTAATCAGTCTACAATATTGTAAATTTAAGACTTTCACATTTCTTTCAGAACACAAAATCTCTGCTGTATTGTAAAGTAGTTTTACTGGACTTTTCTTTTTCTTTTGATCATGCAGTTCATTTTTTATGCTTACGATCTCCAGTTTTTCCTCAGACACGTGACTGAAATGCTTGAACTGATGTCATGGCACTGCTGAAATAACATCTGAAAGAAATGGTCACATGATGTTTGATAAACTATCTTGTCTCCTTAATAGTTACAAATCCCTTTCTTTAGCTTTTCTCTTTATAGCTGGCACTCCGGGGCAGTCTGTCTTTAGGCAGGCGGATAGGACGAAACAGTAAGGTTGAATTTGAAGAGGGCGATATTTCATGCATCAATTGGTGGCCTATCTTTAGCATCCTGGCTTTCATTTTAAGTTTCTTTTGTGATGACGTTCAAGGTATGTTTTTTTTCCTGGTGAAGTTTGTCACATGTTCTGTTTTGCTTTGTCTGGCAGCAATAGTCTTGACTGCATGGCAGAACGTCAGAGTCATTCGGCGCTTCAACATCTTCAACAAGGATTTCCCAGCTGTATCAGTTTACATCTCTGACAAAAGAAACATGTCCGTTTCTGGTAGACTTTCTGGAAAATAACACGCTTGTTCCATTCTACAAAAGCACTTGCAGCTTTTCTTTCCCAGAGACATTTATCACTCATTCATATTTATGCTGCTTTGATTTTCAAACCTGTTTTACTCATAATTTTTAAAAAAAGTTCATATGTGGGCCCTTCTGGTATAAACTTTATAAAAATGAGTATGCCACAGAGCTTTGGAATCCAGCTGTCATAAAGATGACTCAGCCTTACGGAAATATTGTTGTATGGCCACCGCTGAAATGTCTATGTACCAAAACTACATTCCTTCCATAATTTTTCGTTTCCTTTTCTCTTTACAAATGATGCATATTCCCAGTTTATACACAATTAGGCTTATTTTAATTGTGGTAATATACTAAGTACTTAGTTTTACCTCTGCAATATTTCTATAAGTGCTTAGTAACCTTTTCAAAGGCAATTGCATAAGACCCCACTTCTCTCTCTCTCACTCTCTCTCACTCTCTCTCTCTTCTTCTCATTATCTTCTTCTCATCCTACATTTCTTTCTATCAATCTATATGGTACATATTCCCCCTAAAATAAAAACTAAAAGATATATAACTAACTTTCGAGTTACGCTACCAGTTATAAACAGCATTATTATCTAAACTGGCCGAATTAATTAGCTATCGCGTGGCGTTTTTGATCAATTACCCAATTAATTGTCAATACTGAGCGTCAGACATTGTTAAATGAAACTTGTCTGGTTATATTTACTATGGGTACATTTTTGGACATTGATTTCTTCTATAGATACCATCATTCTTCTACGTATCTTGTTACTGCTTAAACAATCATATGGAATCGGTCTAAATAATTGTAGATGCTTATCGAGTATTAAACACAGGCTTTCTTCAAGCAAGGCAATTTCGTACGTTCTGCTTAGAAGGTGCATACCCACAACACATGTTGTTTAAGTCACACTAATTTACTGCAAGAAAATTTTAAATTAGAATAAAATGCCTGAAATAAAAATATACTTTCACAAATTGTCTCAAAGAAAATCGTCCAGTCCTTAAAAGAGCATGTAATTGCTTACTTTGTCACCTTTTCCAATATTTAGCAGAAAATCCCCATCTTTCATCACGTTTGTAAAAATAATTACTTTCAGCGATACACAGTGACACCTAAAATACTTTTGCTCTACCTTTCTCCCGAAAGTCAAATGTCATCCGATGTCAAATGTTGTATGGGGACGCAACTTAACAAACAATTCTCGAACCGATTGCCTAAACTAAAACTGGTGTGCGTTGTTTTTTTGTTTTTTAATTATCATTACCAATTCGTGGTTCTGCTAAATTATTACCTAGATAAAGTGTATCATTCTGCCACATACAAATTATTCAGATATAAATTAAACCTAATATAAAGGTCTTTAAACTAAAAAGGAATGTTTGTAAAGACTTCGTCAAGAAATACCCTTCCGCACGTGTAGTTTGCATATATTTTATTTCGTAAATTTGTAGTTGGAGATTGCAAGGATTAGAAAGAAAGCCAATGTCTTATAATGTTCTTTTCCCTTTACGATACAAACGTTTTAAATATAAGTGAATATATGCCGGATGATATTGAATTCTAATGACAAAAGGTTTAAATTGTTGAATTGTCAAAGTGAAGAGTCTCTTAGTTAAATATTAGCATTTAGCCAGATATATACAACACAAATAACAACGAAGAAGCTGATAAAAGATGAGAATAAAGACAATAAATAAGATAAAAGGAGAAACTATTACTTAAATGTGTAGGGGATTGTGTATAAAGTTGTTAATTAGGTGTGTAGGTCATTGTGTATAACGTTGTTAATTAAGTGTGTAGGTCATTGTGTATAAAGTTGTTAATTAAATGTGTAGGTCATTATGTATGAAGTTGTTAATTAAATGTGTGGGTCATTGTGTATAAAGTTGTTAATTAAGTGTGTAGGGCATTGTGTATAAAGTTGTTAATTAAGTGTGTAGGGCATTGTGTATACATTTGTTAATTAAATGTGTAGGGCATTGTGTACAAAGTTGTTAATTAAGTGTGTAGGTCATTATGTATAAAGTTGTTAATTAAATGTGTAGGGCATTGTGTATAAAGTTGTTAATTAAATGTTAAGGGCATTGTGTATAAAGTTGAGAAAATAAGGAGGAAAGAATGTGGGAAAACAAAAGAAAGGAAGACAAAAGTGAGAATAAAAACGACAGATCTGCCTTGTAAAGCGAGTCGTTGCAGGAGTGGAGACAATTCATTGTGAAACAAGGAATTGCTGTTTACAGAGAGTAGAAGTGAATACATGTTAGTAACAGGAGTACTTGTTCAGACATTTCAATAAATGTATGAACGGCATCAAAACCTCGAATGTTTAGTTCATAAGGAAGCGTTATATCACCATAAAAAGATATTTGAAGTTAAATTACAATATAGTGGAAGGGATTGAAACAGTTCCATGCGCTGTTCTTGGTAATAACCGAGAAAAAGAAGTGTTGTATACTTTCTACAACATCTACAAACAGGTGATCCAGTTATATTCTTTGTACATCAATTTTCATTAATTGAGCTGTAATTTGCCTTAATTCGAGCACGAAATATTTGAAATTTCATTCTACCCCCAAACGTGTATGCGAAAGTAAGTGTTAGTATAATTTAATGCGCTTTTAAAGTTGTTAATGAAATTGCTTTGCCGAATCTCGATAGATAATGTTTTCCATTCTCGTATGACCGAAGGTAGAAACTAGTTGTAATAAAGACTTGTTCTAGTGTGTACTGAATGAAAATTGTTTACATTACGTAAGTTATAGCGAGTAATATCACTCTGCACAAAGCAGAGCTTTAACCAGTTATCATCTGATATAAAAGTGTAAGTTTTTGTTTTTTGCCATCTGGAATCAAGAATTTCCCATACTATTTCTCATGTATAGCTTCAATAGATACTAATTGTTGTTGCACCAGTCACGATTCTGGTTGGCTAATTTTGTATTTTTGTCGAGTTCACTTTTCTCAAGTAATATGCAGTTGTCCCAAACCACATTACCGTATTCTTTACTGGGTTGTATAAAAGACACACACACACACACACACACACACACACACACACACACACACACACATTAATTCTTGACCGAGCCTTTTCTTTTTTTTATAGTCTGTTTGTTTGTGCCATGAGCAGTCCTTCGAGAGAAAAACTCCAAGATATTTGTGTGAGTCAACTGTGTCACTTCAGTGGTTGAGCATATATAGTGGTGGATGGAAGTGTTTATTAATTTTCTCGAATATTGACATGGATTCAGTTTTAGATGGATTAAAATATACAAGCCAATTATTTGTCCTTTGAGAGATTTTTCCAAGTCAGACTTCAGGTTATGGGCGGTTGTCACAGGATTATCTACTATTGGAAAGAAACTTGTATCATCTGCAAATAATCTTATATTGGAGTGTACATCATGAACAAAATATTTTTTTGTTTATAAAAAAATGAGAGGCCTAAAACGGATCCTTGAGGCACAATAACTCTAATACACATCCACTCTGAAAACACCCACGGAAGTATCACTCGTCATTTTCTGTTTTTAAGATAGCTAGTAAAACACTTTAGAACGCCTTTTGTGATTCCAGTAGTTTTGAATTTATGGATGTGTCCTTTATGTCACACGCAATCGGAAGTTTTACTTACATCGCAAACACAACTCTTATTTCCTTACCTGAATTTACAACTTGGCAAAGCATATCATAGAGATATCTTCATTGATTAACTTGTAGAATCACCTGGAATAAAGCCAGACTCGAAAGGTGTAAATTTGTTATTTTCATGAAAGTAATTAAATACGTGTTTAAAAACCAATCTTTCAAAACGTTTGACAACAGTATTGAGGAGAGATATTGGTCTGTAATTAGATACAATGGAAGGGTCACCCTTCTTTAAAATTGGACAAACGTTTGCTTTTTTCCAACAGTATAAAAAGAGATTGGATAAAAAGTGAACAAAGTGAATGTGAGGGTTCATTAGCCAGCTCACGCAGAATACAGTTATTTACACCATTAGGACCAGAAGCTTTACCGAGAGAAAGGCTTTATAAAACATTTTGTACATGGTCAGGCGTTAGTTCTATAGAATTAAAGCTTACATACGTATATAAAGGTATATCTAGAAGACTAAGATTTGTTTCATGTAGTATACAGTTTGCTCTATACAAATAATTCAAACAATCGTTTAATGCGTCAGCTTTGTCAACTTCTTCGGTGATTATCGAACCGTTTGTGTTAAAAGTATGGAATAGATTGTGTACTGTGATGGCTGTCGAAAACTTAAAAGGCTCACCACAAATTATCAGTAGATGTAGTGCTAGATTTCAGCTTTTATGCTAATTTGTCAATATGTAGCTGCTTGGCTTCTCCAATGATTAGCAGATGCCCAAGTGGTTTACGGTGAAATTGTTCATGTTGACATCACGAATCAGTGATTAACGACATTATTGGCTACTTCTCAGGAGCTCGCTTACACTTTAATACATCGTGTTTCGCCCTTTACTATGACGTCATTGGAGTGCGTTGCAACACTGCATACTGCACGCGTAATAAAGGAAGAAATTCTCTTGAACTAGATTCTAAACAAATATTAAATTATTTTTCCTTTCTTTGTTACTTTCACAAATTGAAAACAATTTTAAACATTTTTTAATGTGTCACATTTTGAATGAAAGATATTTGGTTTTGGCAAAACATTAAATCAGAAAATTCTTAATGCATACTTTATGTACGTCTCTATTCAAGTGTGAAGCCATATGGGATGTGACTTCCTGTTCACATTTCAACTTTGTGCTGGTTTTCATGACCATATGTTGAGCGCATTGTATCTTCAAAGTGTATTGTCTCCTACCTAGAGGTTATAATTCAGTCGTTTGTCTGGACGAAAACAGTAATTTATACGAAATCATGTTTTCATTTTTAAATAATTATTTATATATTTCTTCCATATTCCAGTTACATTTTGTGTTGTAATCTTGTAATGATTAAGATTAGGTAAAGAATATGAATAAGGGTTTGATAAGTGCCAGTACATTATTCACATTAAGACTATTTTGTTGTTTGTCAGTTATGTCTCTAACACTGAATAGGTTAGAACCGAAGCTGTATATATTACCATTGAATGTTGAATTCGTTTTAAAGCACACATATCTGACAAATCGAATATTAACCGTCTTAATGGTTAAACTGACCATAAACAGCTTCGAACACATCGTCATTTCAGCAAAAATTGTGCACTGTGTGCTAATAAGTCAGATTTAAACAGTGAACCGTGCAGTGGAATGCTTTGCACGCCTCTTCAAAAGGATTTCTGTATTCAAAAGTGTTAGCAGTGACTCAGTTTTACATAAACTGATTAGCATGCATATAAATGCTTTTAGATTCCTGTTTCTGAATTCATTTTGCAATCTTCTAGAATATACTGATCATTTCAGTCGTAAGGTACAGAATGACAATCTAGAGAATTTGTATGAAGAATAGTTTGATATTGCTCAGAATTTATGTACCTTTAATTCTCATTCATATATTATCCAGCCATTTGCCGTCACTCCCGTTGTAGACATGCTATTGTCTGTCATTTTTTAAAAGAACAAATGGTATTATAGTACATCCCAATAGACAACAATCGTTGATTTAACATATGCTTTTCGTTGCCGTAGTTCACGAGTTTAAACCAATTCGCGATACAGGATCATGGTGGATAAGAGTTAATTTGATAGTGAGAAACAACTATTCCTCATGTGCGTAGCCTATTAGCATTTTAGTAGTCTGTGAATTGTATCAGAAGTGCAAGAACGTAGAATAAGCGGAAATTCTTATCAATATTATTTCCTCAGCGAATTGCTTTTGTTTAGTGTTGTACGGTACAGCAACACAAGTAGGTTATTTAGTGCCGAGACACGATGTCCACCTTGTCCGCCATTTTTTATTTGTTATTTAGTGCCGAGACAATTGGAGAAAAATGCCTTGCTCAAGAACACACTACGGTTGCTCACTCGGGCTGGTCCGATGGTGGGTTTCGAAACCCGCACCCTTTCGGTTTTGGCACGCTAACCACTCAAATCATAGTTACTTCTCCTCAGTGAAAGGATATCGGTAAATATAATTGTGTCCAAAAAGGTGTCGTAAGAAAAAAATAATTAAAAATTAAATTTGAAATATAGATTTCAACTTATCTTATTAAGCAAAAAGAATTATAAAATTGAATGAAATGAAGTGCAAACATTTTAATTCGACAAATCTCATAGAGGGACAAGTCAGACTATCTAGTTTATCGAAGTTCATTCTAAAACTTTAGATTTCCTACAGTCATAAACAGTATGTATGTATGTATGTATGTATGTATGTATGTATGTATGTATGTATGTATGTATGTATGTATGTATGTATGTATGTATGTATGTATGTATGTATGTATGTATGTATGTATGTGTGTGCATGTATGTATGTATGTATGTATGTATGTATGTATGTATGTATGTATGTATGTATGTATGTATGTATGTATGTATGCATATATGTATGTATGTATGTATGTATGTATGTATGTATGTATGTATGTATGTATGTATGTATGTATGTATGTATGTATGTATGCATCCATGTATGTATGTAAGTAGTTATGTATGTATGCATGTATGTATGTATGCATGTATGTATATATGTACGTATGCATGTATGTATGTATGTATGTATGCATGTATGTATGTAGCTTTTAACGGCATTTCAGTACAGTAGTGTTCTATACGGTCCCAACCAAAAGTAAAATTCTAAAATGTAAAAATGAAGAATTACACAAAGATCCTCTTGTAAATAATTGCAAACATGAAGTACAACAATGCAGAATATAAACATAAAGATGTTAAAATTGTGTAATAGGCACATAAAATGAAATATAATAAAATAAAATATAAAGGTAACACAAGTAAAATCTTTAAAATATCTGGTCAAACTTTTTCACAGAAACCGCCTTCCCTAAAAAATCTAAGATTTTCTCGAGTGGTACATCTTCAAACAATTTCTTCATCGAGTTCGCATTAACGTACGTCATTCTCACGTGTTGGAAGTAGACACACTCAACAAGAACATGTTCCACTGTCAGTCAGTGGACACTGGCACAGTATTCACTCTGGTCGAGGTACACCCTGTATCCATGAGTTACGTGTGTGTGGCTGATACGCGATTGGAACAGTACCACCTCATCCCTGCGATTTGTTCCATACGAGGGATGCCACTCTCCAATAGTGGGTTTAATGTTCTTAAGTTTGTTTGTGGAGTTTTCATTCCTTCTATTTTGGAATGTATGAAGAACATAATGATTTATAAAAAATATTTGAAGTCAGTATATGAAATCATCCATTCGGAAACGGGTTATTTCATGCCCTTTCAGTACCCTTTATACGAACGTGACTAGTAGGTAGCTAACAGTACCGAATATTTTTGGACGGCAGTATGAGCATACCATGCTTCTGTAATATCCGGGATATTAGCCGGTTGTCAGATTTACGGTTTTGCAAGGCTACTATTGTGGAAAGGGAATCCGAAAAGATGACGAAATGTGTTTTTTGACAGGTTTCAATGTAGTTCAAAGTTTTGATTATGGCTGTAATTTCTGCGGTAAAATCTGAGGCTTTAACTGGTAACCGGCTCGCGATGGTATCATGGGATATTACAAATGGCAGTTCCAACTTTGTCTCCATCTTTAGAACCGTCTGAATACAGGAACGTATGACTACGATAGGAGGCTCTGATTTCATTGAATTTACTGTGAAAAAAGAGAGGCTTTGTTGACGACTTTTTGAATTGGCAAAGATCAAATATAATTTTGGGGGTGTTGACAACCAAGGTGGTGATATTGGAACAGAATTGTGCAGAATTTCCAACATGGATTTTTGCTGTTTTTATGTGAGGACGAATTCGTATGTCAAAAGGTGGAATGAAGTTTGGTTTCTGAGCGTAAAAGGTTTAGTATTTGGGCTTAAAAACTACACTGTACGCAGGGTTAGATGGATTAGAAGATAGTCAAGTCATATACTGAAGAGCCAATTTCTTTCGTCTGAGATATACTGATGGTTCCTTTGCCTCAACATTGATGCTTTTGAAGGGAAAGTTATAAATGTGTCCAGACAAAGTCCAAGTCCGTGATTGTGCATCAGTTGAAACATCTGGAGGTGTTCCGTACACAGTCGCGCCATAGTCAAGTTTAGATCTTATTAATGATCTGCAAGACCTTCCGATCTGATCCCCAATCTGTGCTTGCCCCGACTCGTATTAAAGCCAAGGCATTTTTACATTTGTCCCTTTGGAATAAAAGTTAGTTTACGGTAGAAATTACGGCCTTAAAATTTAGTCTCCTCTACAATATGAAGAAGACAAGCGTCATTATAAAGATTTGTCATAATGATTTCAGTGTAATTGGTAAAAGTCCATGCAAACAGTTTTAGATTTCGAAAATCTGAACCCGTTTACTTCACCTCATTTCTGAACTCTGTTTAAGCTTATCTGTAGTTTAGATTTAATAGTATACATACTCTTTTATCTACAGCAGACCAAAAAGTCATCAACATATAACGAAAAGTCAGTCCCTGGATGAAGGCATTTCACAATGCTGCTAATTTTGATGTTGAATAGGGTGCCTGATAACACGCTGCCTTGAGGTACACCCATTTCCTGATGATAGCTTTCAGAAATCGTGCTGCCTACATTAACTCTGAAATTGTCTATCTTTCAAAAAATTGGAGATAACTTTAGGTCGGCAGGCGGCATAAACAATAATTGTGACAGAATGACATTATGTGTAATGATACTTGGTACTTAGTGTAGAATTATTAAAGAAATGAGTTATTTATTGTCTCAATGTTGTCAAAGAGGAAATAAACAAATTGATGTCCTTGAATGAAAGCTATTTCAGCTTCAGCGATTGACAATTTTTCTCTCAGTTGGTAAGTTTGGGACTTAAGTCCTGAAATGTAAGTAAACCGCCTTAAAAGTGCATGACTACCAATACTACTACTACTACTACTACTAATAATAATAATATTAATAAGAATGATGATGATGATGATGATGATGATGATTAATACTACTACTACTAATAATAATACAATATTTGTAGTACTAGTAGTTGTTACAGTTGTAGTAGTACTATAACTATTATCAAAAACAATGGTACCTTTGTAATGACTTTACATTTATGATCTAAGAAGTAGTTGAAAATACATTATTTAGATTTATATCAGTATAAAGTTCATTAAGAAATATACAAACCAGTCCATGAGGAAACAAACAATGTATCATACAAATAACATTTTTAGATTTTCGTATCTTTAGATAGTGTAAACTTTTATCTTTCATGTGATACGTATTTTATGTATGTGTTCACAGAAAAACGGTCAGTACAGACGCGCTAAATTGAGATAATAATATAGATGGAACCTCATGTTGAACTACTTGACGTCACTTCAAAATCTATCGCGTACTGTGAATTAACATATGAGTATTTGTTTTAATCAAAATGCAATACAAAAGCAAATGTTTACCTTTGACTCATATCATTTAGTGTATACTGCACTGCAGAATCAAATTGTCTGAAATATGTGATAAACACAGTAAAGAGTTAATTTTTTATATATGACGACGAGTGAACAACATTGTCAAGACTGTTTTTATTAGTCTCTTTTGGTTCAAGTTACTCTTAATCCGGGTCTTGGTCAACATAGATCACCGGAAGTGTGAACGGATCTTCATTTACCTATATGTTTGTCTCTCTTTGCACTATTTTCTGGTTTCAAGATTAATAAGCATTATATCAACCAGTAACACACACACGCACACACACACACACACAGACACGCGCGCGCACGCACGCACGCACACACACACATACATATATATATTGTTACGGAATTATGTATATGGAATCTATAATGTGCTTAAACTTTTGGCCTATGACTACTTTAAAGTTGTGTCAAATAGTGAGTCATATTTAAGTTGGGTTTAGCTGTATTTTTAATCAAATAACAACATGTTTACTGACCTTTTGTTCAAGGTCAGAGCTGTTGATCATTCTTCAGTAAAATTCCATGAAATAGACGCATTTAGTATTGCATTCTGGGTCGTAAAATGACACGTTTCCTGTTGTGAAATGTGCCATTTGCAAGTTGTATAAAAGACCTGGAAATACGAAAATATTCATTGCATTTGAGATCTTGAGTTGAAAAGAACTGTTTTTTATGATCGGCTTTGGAATCATCAGATAGTTTGAAATAATAGTCGTGCAAGAATGCTGGAATCTTATAATGCTGTAATGCCATGCTGTATAGATAATTCGAAAGGAATTTTTTATTGGACCATTCATCAGAGCTACCTGGAGTTATATTTAGGACTTTCTCTGATGCATCTGAATATTAAAGATGATCTGACATTATCGTTAATACATCGGAACATTACAGACTCATTCATTTGGAAACATCATCTATTCGGAACATTCATTCATTACAAAGACTCATTCTTTCGGAACATTCGTTCATTACTAAGATTCGTTTTGAACATTTATTAACTTAGAACATTCATTCATTTGGAACATTTTATAGTTTCTATATATACAGGACTTGTGATTAAGACACTAATAATATTTGGATTATTTGGATTATAATACACGATACTGTAAGTGTATTTTGATTTTCACATTAATTATTTTAAATAAATTGTTTGTTGATTTTCACAAACACTTTTGTTCGAGCGATAGGGTCGTAACAATATATATATATATATATATATATATATATATATATATATATATATATATATATATATATATATATATGTATGTATGTATGTATGTATGTATTTGAACTTTAACTGAAACCCCGATAATATTTCTCAAGAAAAAGACATCTAAATATTTTTTATGTATATTTAAAAGAATGTCATTAATTTCGAACTTGACAAAAATTGACATCGCTTTCAACACATGTAGCTGTGTATCACATCCCATTTTGACATATTAAGGATACATGGAAGTAAAATGCAATTAATATTAGAGTCATATCTCTAATACCAGTACATAGTTATGAGAGCGTTCTTTACAGGTTTACAAGACAATGTAACCCATAAGAAGTAAAAAAAGGAAGAAATAAATAGGTTATCGTTTGGTTTTTCATGATGGAAATTGCAGAGTGTTGATATGGCGATAAAATACTTTCGGGCTCGAAACATCGTTCCAGGAATAATTTCCAGACGTTCCGTATTCCATTCAGTTGGATGCAAGACAGCTTCGGTAACTGAAGATAATTGGTTGGCCCGATCCATTTACATTAGTATGACTATCCATAAATGATTGACTGTGCAAATGAAAATGGTTTGAGTCTAAATATGCACACGTGAATGCCCCCTAAATAACTATACATCCATTTAAAACATTTTCATATACCTCCTAAATAACTATGCATCCATTTCAAACATTTTCATATACCCCCTAAATAACTATGCATCATTTCAAACATTTTCATATACCCCCTAAATAACTATGTATCCATTTCAAACATTTTCATATACCCCCTTAATAACTATGCATCATTTCAAACATTTTCATATACCTTCTAAATAACTATGTATCCATTTCAAACATTTTCATATACCCCCTAAATAACTATGTATCCATTTCAAACATTTTCATATACCCCCTAAATAACTATGTATCCATTTCAAACATTTTCATATACCCCCTTAATAACTATGCATCATTTCAAACATTTTCATATACCCCATAAATAACTATGTATCCATTTCAAACATTTTCATATACCCCCTAAATAACTATGTATCCATTTCAAACATTTTCGTATACCCCCTAAATAACTATGCATCCATTTTAAACATTTTCGTATACCCCCTAAATAACTATGCATCCATTTTAAACATTTTCGTATACCCCCTAAATAACTATGCATCCATTTTAAACATTTTCGTATACCCCCTAAATAACTATGCATCATTTCAAACATTTTCATATACCCCCTAAATAACTATGTATCCATTTCAAACATTTTGATATACCCCCTAAATAACTATGTATCCATTTCAAACATTTTCATATACCCCCTAAATAACTATGTATCCATTTCAAACATTTTCATATACCCCCTAAATAACTATGTATCCATTTCAAACATTTTCATATACCCCCTAAATAACTATGTATCCATTTTAAACATTTTCATATACCCCCTAAATAACTATGTATCCATTTCAAACATTTTCATATACCCCCTAAATAACTATGTATCCATTTGAAACATTTTCATATACCCCCTTAATAACTATGCATCATTTCAAACATTTTCATATACCCCCTAAATAACTATGTATCCATTTCAAACATTTTGATATACCCCCTAAATAACTATGTATCCATTTCAAACATTTTGATATACCCCCTAAATAACTATGTATCCATTTCAAACATTTTCATATACCCCCTAAATAACTATGTATCCATTTCAAACATTTTCATATACCCCCTAAATAACTATGTATCCATTTTAAACATTTTCATATACCCCCTAAATAACTATGTATCCATTTCAAACATTTTCATATACCCCCTAAATAACTATGTATCCATTTCAAACATTTTCATATACCCCCTAAATAACTATGTATCCATTTCAAACATTTTCATATACCCCCTAAATAACTATGTATCCATTTCAAACATTTTCATATACCCCCTAAATAACTATGTATCCATTTCAAACATTTTCATATACCCCCTAAATAACTATGCATCATTTCAAACATTTTCATAGCTCTTGTGTACTAAATAATTCTTACAATTCAGCGAGGTCACAAACAAATCTGGATCATCTCACTTGCCAGGCTGTTATTATTTGCAAGTTCTGTGAAAACCAGGCTGTTATTATTTGCAAATTCTGTGAAAACTGGCAAGGTCTTTGCAAACGTAGGAATACATTTTTATGACGTTAAATTACTACTCTCTGCAATGAAGGAAGGTATAACGCAGTAATTTCCCGACCCTTAAAAACCTTATTTACTGGGTTTTGTTTGGTTGTTTGTTTGTTCTTTTTAAGAGAGAGAGAGAGAGAGAGAGAGAGAGAGAGAGAGAGAGAGAGAGAGAGAGAGAGAGAGAGAGAATGGTATCCCTACACTCAGACACTAGACACTAAATAGAGCTGCAACTACTTGAGACACTTTTATCGGTGTAAATCTGGTCGAAATGCTAACGTATAAGCTTCCAAATATAATTAAACATATATGCAGGACATTTGATTATATGCATAATATTCGTTTAAATAAAGGGTAAAGGGATGTGATATAGAATTTGTTCGCGTTGTGTTTCATGGTCAGATATATAAGAAATTATATTTTCGAAACATTAATATGCAAACTTGTGTCTTGAATAGTTAAATAGATTGTATTTGAAGACCCAGGGGAGTTAACAAAATGCAAGCATAAAGCAGCCATGAAAAAAGTCGCGGACATTTGGAACCTGTAATAATATCCTACACTTTGTAACATGTACGAATTTCTAGACTATGACAATTACAAGAAAGGGATTGTGCTTTTTACTTGGCAACGCATAAATCTTAATACAAAATACAAAATGTTTGTACTTGTGGGAATCTGACGTATTACAGTCGGAACTTTTTGGTATTACATCGTTACCCAAACGAAATGCAGAATGTCTCTTGCATCTGTCCTGAAGACAATAGAGTCTGTCTAGTGGGGATTATTAGTCGCGGGAAGATCGTTAGATTGAAGGGGTCGAGAAGCTTAAAATATAATTAAAAAGTTTATTGATTACCATTCAAGGGCTTCGCTATGGAAATTTTCCATTCCAGATCTTACTTTCATTTAACCGTGGTCTTCATCCGTATTCTACCAGTGTTTTACTTGATAAAAATTAACACTTTCTCTCAGTTATTATCTTTTTAAGGTAATATATAATTGTTTTAATGCTTAATCGTATGTTTCTTCATGTTTCTTCCGTCAGAAATCAAGTTTATTTTATTATTAATACATCACAAATACGTCTCACTAACGGCCGAGAGTGACTTTGCACTACAACCCGGAACACAGTAGGACCAACCTGACAATATTAACTATCCAGATTTGATGTTTTAATTGACTAGATTTGTCATGTGAAGTATTTAATCGCTATCTCTTATATTGGTGCTCGCTATAGGTTTCAATCTACAGTTACGTACTTTGCACAGGGTTAGATTTTTAGGGAAAAAGAATTTCCCAGACTTTGCTCACTGGTAATCCTGACTATTTAAAAATGACGTTGAATGTCTTTGACATTGTTAAAATAACTTTGAATTCCCTTTATTTTGGTGTATTATTGATGGGTTTAATTTGGGTTTGAGAGTATTTAGCTTGGCGTTACTTCAGATGTGCAACTCTCAGAATACTGCAAGCTCCTCTTGGTCATTTTCACTTCCTGGATTTAAGAGGTAAATTGAAGAAAAAAAAATAGCCGAGAACTTTTTTAATAGATTTTTTAAATATAGTTTGTCATTCATTCAGAAGCTAGTATTGTCCACTCTGGCAAAATAAATTTTCCCTGTTTTAATAAGGACTAAAGTTAGCGTACTTTGGACTAGTTCAAGCTTATTTCTCGAGCATATGTGAGCAGCCATTACGATCAGCCGTCTGCTTTCGACAGGGCGTTATTTTCCTAATACCACAAATAAAAAAATGTCAGTCACAGTACACGAAAACACCATAGAGGTATACCAACATTCTCTCAATTGTTCTTTGTTCTTGTTGCAAATGCACACAACTACACCTTATACTTGGCCCTCTTTCAGAAGAATTTATTAACTGTGGAGCGGAACCCTGAACATATCTTAGTTCAAGCGGATATGACATTTGGTGAAACCTTGGACTTTACCCTTCATGGGTGTAGTGTACATTATGAAGGGAAGAACTGACAACGTTTTCGTCTTTATCGAGAAATAAAATAAAATAAAATAAAAAAAAATAATATATATATATATATATATATATATATATATATATATATATATATATATATATATATATATATATAACGTGTGCATCATTGTTTAGCGATGGTTTCTTCAGTTATTTCTCCTCTGAAAGCCCTTCACTATTTCCATTGCAAAATGATATCTTCACTGTTGTCCCAAAGCCAATAATCTGTATCGGTATCGCAATGTATAGTTTCATGTCAACTCATACTGGGTCATAGGTTACCAATACAGCTTCCTAGCCCCACAACACCTTCCTACAATCTGATTCGAGTAAAGATCTACTTATCAATAAGTACATCTGAAAGGCACCCATACGAGGTCATGTTCTGATGACTATATGTAATACCAATCAAATTACAGCTTTCATACTGCTTAAAGTGGAAAACATAACTCGGAACATATGGTTACTAACGGTATCTGTTCCGAACAAGAAATGCAAAGCTTTACCCAATAGGCTACTAAAACTAGCTATACAGGTAATTTTAAAGGTCCGCAGAAGATGAATTTTTATCTATGAGATCGCCATTATGTCAAAGATCTCATTTTCACTTAGACTCTATCTCGATTTTAATTAGACTGTATCTTCATAATGAGTTCCAGTACAGCTTTTCAAAATAATCTTTTACTACCACAAACTATATAGTGTTATGTAGTTTAGTCCTAGCTACCCATCACTTTTCCGTGATTATCAAGATTGCTATTTACATAGCATAGTTACTCCTTCACACACAGCGTGGATATTTTACAGGTATCTGTCACTATTAATACACATGACTGTACTACGTGCGTCGGCAAGGGAAATGACGCCTACTGTTTTGATTGAAATGAACATGATAAAGCCAATACATCATATATATATATATATATATATATATATATATATATATGCATAATCATTCCTCCCTATCAACTCTTTTTCTACTGTATTGCCCAACTTCAGTGACTATGTGCCTGTGACCACTGATTCTTAGCTAAGTAAATTAGTAAAATAACCAAAGTCGTGCCTGGTGATTGTACCACACATACAAGTTAGGTACTTCTCAGTTTGAATTCTTTATTTATTTTCCAATAAATTTCAAGTTTCCCACTATATTTCGGTGATTTTTCCACCTAGTGATCTATTTATTCTCAATCGTCCCATTAAAATCGTGTGGGAGAAACCAAAATAATCAAGTATATTCTTTACAACATTAGTCCATGACTGTCTCGTAACATTACAATTTGGCAAGTCTAGAAGGCGTAGTAAATATTTTATGGTTATAATTAGAAGGTAAGACTAAGAGGAAAGACATCTGATGTCTTCATTGTTATTCCAAAGTCTGCAATCTTTGCTGCAGTATTTATTGATAACAAGCAGCTAGTTTATGTATCCGAGATGAAAGTTGTCTAATTTTTGTTTGTCATATTTATCTTCCAGATCATGGTTATTTTGCTTATTGTATGCAGATTTAATGACAGTCGCTCCTATTCTTTACAACTATGGCAGACAATAGGCATGATGAGACTGTCAAACAATTTAATTCCAAGTCTAGTATTAGCATTAGTTTAATCCACAGGCAGTTTACTGCGCAAATGAAAACACTTTTTAGTTCTTTAATGCAAAGATTGTTGTCTATCTTAGCAGAGGATTTAATATATCACCTAAACATTTATATTCTTTGGTTATGTTCAGAGCCTTTGTAATGAAAATTGAAATTATTCATCACCTTTATATGCTTGTTAAAATAATCTCCTGTTTTGTTTGCTCTGTGTTAAGATTCAGTTTTCAAGTATACAAGTATGTTTTCAATTAGTTAAGAATATTGTGTAATTCCTTTTCACTTGTTGACAATGCTACTATATCATTTGCATACATTAAACAGTTTATCAGACTGTTACCTACTTTAAACAGTTTATCAGACTGTTACCTGCATTAAACAGTTTATCAGACTGTTGCCTACTTTAAACAGTTTATCAGACTGTTACCTGCATTAAAAAGTTTATCAGACTGTTGCCTACTTTAAACAGTTTATCAGACTGTTGCCTACTTTAAACAGTTTATCAGACTGTTACCTGCATTAAAAAGGTTATCAGACTGTTGCCTACTTTAAACAGTTTATCAGACTGTTGCCTACTTTAAACAGTTTATCAGACTGTTGCCTACTTTAAACAGTTTATCAGACTGTTACCTGCATTAAAAAGTTTATCAGACTGTTGCCTACTTTAAACAGTTTATCAGACTGTTACCTACTTTAAACAGTTTATCAGAATGTTACCTACATTAAACAGTTTATCAGACTGTTACCTACATTAAACAGTTTATCAGACTGTTACCTACATTAAACAGTTTATCAGACTGTTACCTACATTAAACAGTTTATCAGACTGTTACCTACATTAAACAGTTTATCAGAATGTTACCTACATTAAACAGTTTATCAGACTGTTGCCTACTTTAAACAGTTTATCAGAATGTTACCTACATGAAACAGTTTATCAGACTGTTATCTACAGTTTATCAAACTGTTACCTACATTGATGTAGTTAACTGCTGTTCAATAATCTCAAAATCATGCATATTTACATTTTTGTTTGGCGTGATAGGAAAGTTTGCACGTACCTTTGTCATCCTCAGCATTATCATTAGTGAGTTCTTTTAAATATGTAATCCATTTCTCTAGAGAAATAGTATCAGCAAGGTCTGTCAGACGGTTGTTAGATTCACCAATTTAAATCAGTGTCTGAAAATGCTATAAGGTTATATTGTTCTAGCGTGTTCTTGTTTTCGATCAATGCACTTTTGTAATGCTGATACTTTTTTTCACATAAGGAATTTATACTGTTTTTTTCTTTACGATGCTCGATCAATTTACCTTGAAAGTTCTCGTTAGTACAATATATTAACTGTCGAGTTATTCTTGGTTTCTTAATGCAGCACAGTCTCTTCAAACTGCTTCATACTTTCATTCATACACATTCAATATCACATTTGTACAATAAACGCAAAATTTCTAAATATAGTAGTCGACATTTATCCCAAACGGCAGATGTTTGATGTAATATTGTGAAGCACGTTCTCGTGCCATTAATACATTCATATTTGTTATTATATAGTTCAGATAAATGTGGATAACTGTGCTGATCACCAACCTTTACTTTACTACTTTTGTTTGTCTAACGTTATTTCTGCTACTGAAGATGATAAGAACTTAGTTGTATTTATCACTAATATTACCTATCCATTCTCACGGTATCCACTCAAACTTGGGTTTTTGTCAGATTATAGGCGGGGTTTTGTTTGCCAAAATTGTTCCTATTATATCACCTAGGTCAAGAATGAAGCCATAAAATATAGTATACTGTCTACGTTTACTATTATTATTATTATTATTGTTGTTGTTGTTGTTTCCTAATTTTTCTTTCACTAAGATACATCGTTTTTCCGCATTACACACACGAACTTAGACCTGTAGTGTACTAACGGGGGGGGGGGGGGGGGGCAGACGGAGTGGTTGCCCCGGACATCATATGTCGTGGGGTGCCAAAACAGCTCATACAAATTCGGGTCTCGTATTATGGCCCTTTGGGCTATCATCGTCGCCCCGGGCCCCATTTACCCTTAGTACGCCACTGACTTAGAACGTTAATCTAAACCGGATTAATCTGAATGCATCTTTTATAGATTACCAGTGATAGTTTTATATTGCATGGCGCTGTCTATTATAGACTGGCTTCGAGTCGCTTCGGCTTTTTATCTCTCTTCTCTCTTAACAGTTTAGGCTAAGCAAATTGTAAATATGATTCGCAGCAGGTAGAGGATTAGGGTAAATAAGTGTTTGGGAAAGTTTGCATAGTATAAAGAAAACAGTTTGTAATATACATAATATATTGTCATTGCCTAGAAAAACATACATAAAATATTGCCATTGCCTAAAAAACATACATAAAATATTGACATTGCCTAGAAAACATACATAAAATATTTTCATTGCCTAGAAAACATAATAAAATATTGTCATTGCCTAGAAAACATACATAAAATATTGTCATTGCCTAGAAAACACACATAAAATATTGACATTGCCTAGAAAACATACATAAAATATTGCCATTGCCTAGAAAAACATACATAAAATATTGCCATTGCCTAGAAAAACATACATAAAATATTGACATTGCCTAGAAAACATACATAAAATATTGACATTGCCTAGAAAAACATACATAAAATATTGACATTGCCTAGAAAAACATACATAAAATATTGACATTGCCTAAAAAAACATACATAAAATATTGCCATTGCCAACAAAATCCATAGCCGTCGTCTTTAAAAAGTAGCTAATTTTCTATTAAGTATAATGAAAGAACGAAATGAAATCGATAAAGTTGTACCTTTTCCCAATTATTTTCATAATAATTGGAAAGTCCCTCTAGGTAAAAACATTTTCTCAGAGTTAGTTCTGTTCTTTGTCCTATTTATAATATGATTGTACAGGCACTAAAACATTAAAGTTGAAAAGTAGTTATCATGGAAAGCACGCATGTTTACAATTTAGTGTAATACTTTTTTTAATCGAATTCACTGTTGTATTTAAAATCTTTTAATTCTCACGTGAGAATGTCCCAAGGCAGAAAAATAAAATTCCTCAATGTCTGACATACCTGAACCGAAAGCTTGAGTGTCATTCCTGTGTTCGTCTTGGCAAAAGCAGACTTAAAAGTACACCAGCTTATGTCTACAGCTAACTTTTCTTGTCACTCACATTAATAAAATACCCCTCAACGCTACTAAAGGCATATAATTGCAATTCTGTAAGTCGAAAGTTTCCAACCAGATAGACTTTTAATACCAATGTTATAACATTTTTTGAGGTAGGTATCCCTGATCAGTGTCACCATATATACTCCGGCATAAAGCCGGGTCCAAATGCAAACAACATAGACCCTAATCTGCCGTCGCATAATGCGGCGGCAGATCAGGGTGTATAGTGTTTGTTCTACTGATTAGTCCTTACAAACTGCATAGACCCAGATCTGACGACGCATAAAGCGACGGCAGATCTGGGTCTATGCAGTTTGCAGTTGGTATCGCATTATATGCGAGTATGTACGGTAATTTTCCGAAGCGATTACAAAGGATCTTATTAATTGTCAAGGGATTCCATAACGGCTCCGAACACGTGTTTATGGTATTAATAAACACCAACTTGCTGCATGCCGTGCACGCCTCCATGCTGGATCTGACATCGATCTCCATATTGGTATTGACAGCCACCAAATATCAACATGTTATGTAAATAGATGTTCCTTGCGGCCTTTGTTTACCTAGCCACCAAATATCAATGTGTTATGTAAATAGATGTAATAGATTACAATTTCCTGGAATATACAAAATCCAAGTTGCACCTTTCATAGGATTTACATAGGATTTTTCATGAGTGTTAATCGCTATGAAATTTATGACACGAGTTCAACAGTATTATATGGCACAAGCTATTTGAATCGACTGGTTTATGTTATTATGCGACGACTTAAATATCATAGCAAATGAACACGATTGTAGGCTTCTGATTATTACAAAACCTTGGAGACTTTGCATTACGTGGCGTTTCTAAGTTTCATGTCACAGTGCGACGTGACGTCATGGCTTTAATATAAGTCAAGGATATATATGATTGAAAGGATTCATGTATGAAAGAAAAGAGATATGAGTCAGAAGACAGTGACGCAAACTAACACAGAGACGGTGAAGGACTAGGGCTATTTGTGTTATGTATATATGTAGGAAGATAAACCCTTCCAAATACATGTAGACATTAAGTACAGCAAGTTACAATATAAAGAAAACAGATATGTAAATTCTGTAAAAGTGTGTTAAATAAAGATAAAGTTAAGATATGTAAAATCCTAACACATCTGGCCACAATTTGTTATACAATAACTTTAAAACATCTCATAAAAATTTGTTATACAATATTGCCAACTGCGACTTTGAACGCAAGATGAAGAGCATTTTCATTTTGCACATTGATAGTGCAATGTCGGAAAAAATGGTGTTTTGGTAATATTTTTTCAGAAGAATGTTAAAGCATATGTAAAGGTCTGTATTCTATATTTATGTAATAAAAGTCAGTGGTTGCTATTAGCACACACATAAAATTACCCCCCCCCCCCCCGAACGATGGTCACACTCTAATACTATAATATCCGTTGTAAAGACCATCTTATAACTTAGAATTAAATCCGGTCTGGTTCTAAAAGAAAGAACATGTTTGTATGGTTTAACTGCAAAATAGCTAAACCTTACAGAGGATTCATTTATTATACATTTACCTGAAAATTAGTTGTTGTATAACAAGTCCTTTTTTTACAGAAAGCGGTGATCCAGATGATAGCTTATTAGTCTGTGGTATGATATTCCCCAGGTTCGAACTCCGGTGCCGGCAAAGCATGTTTCCAAATCCCTGAATATAGCACAATTGCAATGAATAATGATATTCTGCTTGCCGTTCATCGGGAGGGGTCATTAAACGTGGGTCACCTTGTCAAGAAGGGCTGAAAATTGTTCAAATTCGAGGTCCCTTCCGTTGTTTTTGAAAATTAAAGAGTACTTCCATTCAGCGGCGAAGAATACTGTTTCTTTCAACGCCGCATTAAAAGACAAGTCGACGTCAAGATTAATAAAGTATAAGTATTTCCGTCAAGATTAATAAAGTATCAGTATTTCCGTCAAGATTAATAAATTATCAGTATTTCCGTCAAGATTAATAAATTATCAGTATTTCCGTCAAGATTAAAAAAGTATAGTGCGAAAGAACAAAAAATTGTTTTCCTGTTCATTTTAGGTTTCTCAGGATAATTCACAATCCTGAAGTATACGTCACTGCACCATGTTTCAGCCTTTCTAATGTTTTCTAGAAAAGAAAATATCAACCGACGAAAAATAATCAGTACCTACCTTAAACAAATGTCATGTTGAATATGTTCGACAAAGAAAATTTCTAATTTATTACCGATTTAATAATTTAAAAGAGAAAAATACAACGAACTAGATGAAACCATTGTTATGTCTGTAAGTTGACTGGTTATTAGATCTAATCAGTCAGTTGCTGACTCTTTCTAGACATACCAGAACAAAGGAAGAAGAACCAGTCAATGTTAAAGCGGATAAAACAATGGTGACGTATCTTACGTTTCATTTTCGTCTGCTAAATTATCGCTTCGATATAAAATCAGACATTTGCTGATATATTGACGTGACATTTGTATAGGATAGGTAATAAAAAAAATTTCTTCAATCAGTTGAATTATTTTCTTTTTGAAAAGAATAAAAAAGACAATCGTGATGAAGTGACTTATACTTTTAATATTATCATATTTCCGATTATTAAAATTTCATTGTGTTGTCAAACGTGACACTAAACATTAGAATACGTCTTTTATTTTAAAAGCTGCACATTACGGTCCACTGATTGGCTATGACTATAAAGTGGACGATAAAGAAGCGAGGAAAATCTATTAAGGTGATTAATCAATAAATGAGAGATATTTATGAGGACAGCAACAAGAAGTATATCAGTAGGCTGTCATGAGCTATTGAAATCGTAAACGTAAAAGTAGTACAAGATAATCTCAGTCATATGTAGATCTGTACTTGCTACTATGTGGTGTGGTACTAACTATGGTAAATACAAACCAGGTTAATTGGCGACAACCAGCGGGTTTTACTGTTTTATTACATTTTGGTTTCTCGCTAAAGAACTTCCAAATCTCAAAAAGGTTTTTGAAGGACCACGATAGCTACATAATACAATGATAGCTACATAAAACCACGATTGCTACATAATACCATGATAGCTACATAATACCATGATAGCTACATAATACTATGATAGCTACATAATACCACGATAGCTACATAATTCCACGATAGCTACATAATACCATGATAGCTACATAAAACCACGATAGCTACATAAAACCATGATAGCTACATAAAACCATGATAGCTACATAATACCATGATAGCTACATAATGCCATGATAGCTACATAATACCATGATAGCTACATAATACCATGATAGCTACATAATACCACGATAGCTACATAATACCATGATAGCTACATAATACCACGATAGCTACATAATTCCACGATAGCTATATAATACCATGATAGCTACATAAAACCACGATAGCTACATAATACCATGATAGCTACATAATACCACGATAGCAACATAAAACCACGATAGCTACATAATACCATGATAGCTACATAAAACCACGATAGCTACATAATACGATGATAGCTACATAATACCATGATAGCTACATAATACTATGATAGCTACATAATACCACGATAGCTACATAATACCATGATAGCTACATAATGCCATGATAGCTACATAATACCATGATAGCTACATAAAACCACGATAGCTACATAATACCATAATAGCTACATAATACCATGATATCTAGATAATACCACGATAGCTACATAATTCCACGATAGCTATATAATACCATGATAGCTACATAAAACCACGATAGCTACATAAAACCATGATAGCTACATAAAACCATGATAGCTACATAACACCATGATAGCTACATAATACCATGATAGCTACATAATACCACGATAGCTACATAATACCATGATAGCTACATAATACCACGATAGCAACATAAAACCACGATAGCTGCATAATACCATGATAGCTACATAAAACCACGATAGCTACATAATACGATGATAGCTACATAATACCATGATAGCTACATAATACCATGATAGCTACATAATACCACGATAGCTACATAATACCATGATAGCTACATAATGCCATGATAGCTACATAATACCATGATAGCTACATAAAACCACGATAGCTACATAATACCACGATAGCTACATAATACCATGATAGCTACATAAAACCACGATAGCTACATAAAACCATGATAGCTACATAAAACCACGATAGCTACATAATACCATGATAGCTACATAATACCACGATAGCTACATAATACCATGATAGCTACATAAAACCACGATAGCTAAATACAACTTTCATAGTTCCAAAATAGGAATTGGAATACACAACTCGTAACAAGAGTTAACTCTTTCACACTCGGAACGATTTATTTCAGAAAAATGTGGCACATTTTACACTCTTGTGATCGGCGTTAATGTTATTTCGCCTCTCTAGCTGTTTTATAGTTTTACTGGTTTTAATGTTATTATTTTTTATATGTAGATTTGATGAATTAGACGCCCGAATCTAATTGATGTTACATCACGCAATTAATGCTGATAACGACAGTAATGTGATGGATGATGATGATAATTGTTATGAAAAAGTGACAAGGAATGATTTATAGAACAGTTTATCTTCTCTCATTTTGTTGAACTAATGACCAGGTGTTTACATCACATTAAAAATGAGACTAGAATTATAGATTATTTCTTTTATTACCATGACTAAAAAGATACATTTGTTCACAGTCATAAAGAGTATATCAAAGTCTATTTGATATCCTCTTAATAGTCAATTCTCCAAGAATATCTAATCAACAAATATAACGAATATAGTAAACCCCACATTCACAAAAAATATTCCCAAATAATGGTTTTATCATTAATACGTCACAAATTTTTATACTTTGTTCACATGCATGATATGTTATTTAGGTTTTAAGACTATTTATATACATAAAACGCAAGTCGGCATTTCACCAACATATCCACATATATTCAGATATTCAGATCTGCACCTAACAGATCATGCTATCAAAATAAAAACTGTTAATGTTTCATGTCTAATTGGATATCCTTCACAAAGTGTGAGCTTTTTCAATGGCAAACCCATTTGTAAAATTCAAATGAGGATATTTCCATAAGTGATTGATATGTTATCACGTGAATCCGTATTAAATACATATTACAAATTAAAATCTGTATTCAACCATGAGAACTCAAACAAAACCTATTTTCGTTTCTTACCAAGGTAAAATGAAAACCTCTTGCAACTCACAAAGTATTTTAATACTATAGATTTCTGTAGTTCGCTATGGCCAGTATACGTCGAGGGAAAATAAATTTTCCGTTTGTAAGACTTTAGTTATCATAAATTGTTTCGTATGGAACGATTAAAGATTAAAGAAAAATCAGGATGTCTATTGATTCTGTCGCGCCAGGTAGTCTCTTCCTTTTCAAGTAAAGTCATGTTGACCAATTGTTTCCACTGAGATTTGTTAGGGAAAATTGATTGATTAATGAAGTTCAGGAGGAAATCTGTAAGCTCATACTTCTGAAGTAAATTCCAAATATCTGGAACAAAACCAGATTGTACAGATTGGGTGCTATCAAAATACATGTGAAGACGTATGAGGAATATTTGTTTGGAGATGGTGTTATTGGACAGGGTGCAGAGTTTACCTAGGAAGAGAAGTTTACGTCGATCAATTTCGGTTGTGATTCTTATTAGTCCCAGCATTGACTCACACATATCTGACCGCGTTTGTTCAGGAAATCCCTGAATTCTTTTTGCTGTAAAATGTTGCAACTTGTTGAGCTCCAGTAGATCGCATTTTTGAAGCTCATTCCAAAGGTCGCAGCCATATAGTAAGGTTGGAATCACGATTTTCTTATATAAACTCGCGGATGTTTTGGGGTTTAGGTTTGGGGTACCCATCCCAAAATTTGCAAGACCAAAAAAGACCTGCCTTGCTCTTCTGCAAGCGTTGCGGGTGCGGTTGATAGAACGACGTGATCTATCCTGTAGTATTCCTAGGTGAGTGACGGAGTCAGTTTCAGTAATTATTTCTTCGTCAAGTGTTAGAGACAGCTTATAGTTAGAATTTCTTCTCTTGCCAAATATTATAATATATGACTTTGTAGAGTTTAGTTTGTAGTTCCATTTTTTAGAATATTTGAGAACAATTTCTAGCATTTTAGCTAAGTTATCTGGAGAATTTGACAGGCACGTGAGGTCATCTGCAAGCTTAGGGCAGCAGCACTCTAAACTTCCAATTTTACATCCCAGTGTGCTTTTTACTAAGTGCTGTAGCAACTCGTCTATAAATACCAGATACAAAAATGAGGATAGGACGCCTCCTTGTCTAACGCCTCGCTTGATATCGAACCATCTAGACTGGTATTTGCTAACTACGACTGCACTTTGTACACTTTGATATGTATTCCCTATTATTCTCCAGATTTTCCCCCGAATTCCCAAATTATATAGTTTCAAGAGTAGAGTAGCGTGCCAAACGGTGTCAAAGGCTTTTTGAGTATCGAGAAAGGCAGAATAGGTAGGGCTACCACAGCCAGGGTTATAATTAATGACCTCTTGAAGATTAAAAGAGGCCGTGAGGCAGCTTAGATTCTTTTGAAAGCCTTATTGTTGTGGATTAGGGAATATGGTTTCCTTCGTCACCAAGAAGTTATTAATTTTTGCTTGCATAATTTTTTCAAATAATTTGTACAGCACTGGTAACAAGGATATTGGCCGATAACTATCGGGATCAGCTCTGCTTTTCCCATTACCTTTGTAGATGGGCACGGTAAGACCTCTTCTCCATGTACTTGGTATATATTCATGTTTTAATATCGAGTTGAACAATTTTAAGATTGTTTTATTTAGCTGAGGACCACCATAGATAAGGTGCTCATTTCGAAGGTGATTATGACTTGGAGCTTTCGACTTTTTTAACGTACGAAGTGCGCTGCATAGTTCTTGCTCAGAGATTTCATCATCTAAAGTTTCTTGTCTATGTACGTGCTTCTTAGAATAATGTTTGAGATCACAGATTGTTTTCTCTACTGAGTTATAAAAGTCTTTGTCATAAATATCATAATCTTTCGGTGTGTACAATTCAGAAAAAAAATCTGCAAAAGCACCAGCTACCGAAGGTGGGTCAGAATAGGTCTTACCACCATAACAAATTTCAACACAAGATTTGTGTTTGTTCGGTTTGCTCTTTTTAATTAGATGCCAAAAAAGGCGTAAATCGCATTCGGCCGCTTCTTGAATTTCATTCAGGGAGTTATTCAGAAAAGATTCACTAGCTATTCGTTGAGCGTTCCTGAATTCACGCTTTGCTTTTTTATATAGAGCACATGTTTCGTGCTGCAAGCCTCTTGGCCTGCCTTGTTTCACCCAGACTATGCGTGCTTCACGTTCTATTTTATGACTCCGCTTTAATGTTTCATTCCAGTATGGCTTTGTGTGTGGGTTAAAACGCTTAATGGAAAGCGCGTCTCGTGCAGCTTGTAGCATGCATTCAGTTATATCAGTGCACAGTCGGTCTATTTCGTGCGGACCGTTAATCTCTCTTGTTAGGCGGTCTTGTAAGTTACGTGCTAGTGCGTTTTGATAGTGATCAATCTCGTTGTTGCCGATTTTGTGCCATGCCGTAAGGTCGTGCAGTTTCGATACCTTTGGGATTATATTGTTTTGGATCGGAACTGAACAGAATACAGGTAAGTGGTCTGATGTTGTAGAAATGTTACCTTCCTGGATTATTTCACAACGTTTAACATTGGAACTAACGATGCTGTCAGTCAATATGTAATCGAGCATGGTTTGAAAAGGGGCATATGAATATTTTGGACAGATACAGTTTGGTGCAGTATTTATCGCCTTTATCTGATTTCGGCCCACGAAGTCCTTTAATTCTTTACATTTACGGGCGTTAACTCTAGAGCAGTCTATCAAACTTGCGTTCATGTCACCTGCAATAATGACATGCCCCTCTTCCGAGAGGTGCTCGTACAAGTCATCAAGAATCTCAATTATTTCACGGTAGTGCTTAATATCGTTCTCTGAGGGCATGTAGGCACAGATTAAGTATAGAGGTTTGTGAGAGAGACCAACAAGCTTTGCACCTATAATTCTGTCGTTTATGTTTTCCATTGGTACAATTTTTTTGTTCCAGTTGTTTTTTGAACATAATTGAGACCCCTGAGTTGCCACATTTGATTGGCTGGAAGGGATCTGATGTCTCCTCGCAACAGGTAAAAGTTGCATATTTGGAATGTATGGAATCCATAAACGATGCATTTTGTGGACGAAGCTTGTGTTCATTTATGAATGCAATGTCACAGTCATACTGATCCAATAAATTGCCGAGACATATTGTCGATGACATTATGCCTCTGACATTCCATAAAAGTAAATTTAAAGCCATTGTTACACTTAGTTTACATATGTAAAGAAATAAAATTGACATTGTAGTTTCAAAGATCATGTGGTCGGAGGCGTTTTTTGTGAATAAAGCTAGGTAGTAAAGCTACCTATCAAATGTAGTCACTTGTTGTTGTTTTGTTGTTGTTGTTGTTGTTTTGTTTTTTAAGACACGCATGAATGCAATGTTTAAATATAAATAGTTGATAGCTAACAGTGCTGGACCACTCATGTTTATTATTTTTAAATCCTCTATAGTTATACGAGAACATTCTAAATCAATATTTGAAATGGCAAGACCAGCAAGACTTGGGATGGTTTAAAAAATCACTAAAATTTACTATACCACTCATATCTTTTGCGTATCACAACTAAAACTAAAATTTAAAAAATGCTGGACCATAGTACAATTAAAAAAAAGAAATACGACCTAAAACAAATAAATGTATCGAATTCCTGTTCTGTCTATTTATATTTCAAATCACACTAAATCTTACTGATTCTGAGGGTAATCTGACCCATCAGGTTCTAGCTTCTTGATCAGACTATCATGTCATGCGCCGGGAAAGATTATTTCACTCATGCCACTTTACGAATGAAAGATTGATTGCTTTGGACTGCAGCAATATTTTATTACAGAGTTTACATCTGTTAGCAATTTGTTTATTCACTAGTGTCTGGAAGAAATTTGAATGTATTATTTTTGGTATTTGCAGACAAAAAATATACCTTTGCTTTACGTGTTCATCCTTTTCAGTACTAGTTCAAAATGTACTGCACAACAGCAACTGGTTCAGCGCGACAACCGATTTGAAACATAATTACTACTATTTTTGTCTCTTAGACTGTTTCAAGGCCCTACCATCGTCATAGCTGAATATTAGTATGTTACTATACAGGTAATTTTACATTGTTAGTATGCAAGGTCAGAACCCTATATAATTGAGTACCACCTCGGTGTCTATAGAAGCTTACTACATAAAAATGATATAGAAATAAACGTAAGCTACTCGATTAGGAAAGGGTTTTAAACAAAGCGTGCAAAAAAGGTGATATATTGTGCTACTGACTCAGAAGAGCCGCGTGACACAGTCACTAGGTGTATGCAATAGTCTCACTGGGAAGTCATATGTAATATGAAAAAGGCATGCAAACACCACCATATATATATATATATATATATATATATATATATATATATATATATATATATATATATATATATATATATATAGATATAGATATATATATATATATATATATATATATATATATATATATATATATATATATATATATATATATATATATATAAGTGTGCATAATGCTCGGAGCACAAATTAAGATCACAGAGCGCAGATAAAGATCTGCCGGAAGAATGTGGCCTCCACATTGGGGTGGTAAGCATTGCAATTCCTACATAGCTACCTCCAGCAACAAAATCTTCAGACAGTGAGATTGACATTTTGCAAAAATTAATAATAAAGGTAATTGGTTAAATAATTAAATGCACACGAAACAATAGTTTAATATATATTGAAATAGTTTTAGTCAAAGAATACAAGATAGTTAAACATATACTGAAATATATGTCGTTAAAATACAAAATAGTTAAATATATACTAACATATATCTAATTAAATTAATCAAAATAAAGATTTTTATACTCGATGAACCAATGCTAAAACAAATGAGAAACAATTATAACTCTCTTTAATACGTTCCCTAACTAGAAAAGAATGAACTCTTATGAGTATGCAAAATTTACAAACAGTTATTACAAAAGACTTACAGATTAATTTATGAGAAATTTAAATGAGTATAGATTTTACGTCGGTAAGAATCAAGGTTTATATTAATCTTTTGATGACAACGAACCATTTTGAAGAAGATTCTCATTCGAAAAGACGGCGAGTTGGCTCTGCGAACGCTTGGGGAATTGTGTGTCTCAAGTTGCCATTGCATTGCATTTTAATGTTCAGATAGTATTGGTTCTGTTACCCGTTGGATAATTACGCATACAGCATTCCATATTGTGCATTCTTAGGGTCTATCTGACTATCACGATATATGCTTGATTTACTCACTCATTTGACCGATTTAAGCATAATGTTTAAGTTGTCAGCATTGTGCGCTCATGTACCTCATTGCATGGTTTTCGCCCGCGATACGTTTATATAAGGATTTAAACTTTCAGTATAGGCACATAACGTGATGTCTTATCAGATGCAGTCTCCTTTGTGTAATGCATGAAGAGTGCTCAGTTGTAAAATTCAAAAGCTATTAATATCAACTAAAACTCCTGATGTTAATAATTGTGATTTTGAAAATATTGTGCAAGAGGTGAGAGAAGCACACGTGTTGATATCCCATCGGTAGACTTTGTCTTTGTAGGCGACGACGAAGGCTAAGCAAAGTATGCCGAAGGTACACATGGAATTGTGCCAAAAGCAACGTGCACCTCTGGTGCAATGCCAAAGGCACACATCGCTGAAGGCGGCGCAAACTCAACATAGTATCCTAGACCATTAAAACACACTCCATAAGGATTTCGTTTGTACCAATCCACATTTCATCATCTTTAAAACAGAAACAATTCCAGTGAACATTTTCCAAGTAGTCTCTTAAGTTCAGTTTTCCGTGTATGTTTTGGTTTTGTGAAGTTACCTTTTCAAGTCGTTGCAACTCTTGTTTTTTTATTTGTCTTCTTTACCTACTACCTTTTTATACCGAAATTTGTAAATTTAATTCAATATAAATTTGATTCGGAAGAAAAGTTTAGTTGCAAGATTACTTATGTGGTGAGAAAAAAAGGAGATTAATGGGGTAAATAAACGAGGTGGATTTCAACACACGAACCAGATACACAGAAGAGGAATACATAACTGTGCCTAATTAAACTAGCAGCTACTGTAAATCTTTCAATAATGAGCACAGTAAAATACAAAGAAATGGCACAACAAAAACAAAAAATAGGTAAAAGGAAATGTTAAAAACTGGAGAAAAGAAAACAGTGAGTACCGAAATGAAAATATATATAAAAAACAACAAGAAGCAAACAAAGAAAACAAACAAAAACAAGCAAACAAAAAGACATAAAGACTCTATTTTTGAAAATGTCAGGATAATTAATAAGATAAGGATGAGAATTTTACAAGCATTAAGACAAAACATGAAAAATCAGATACGACGCTGAAAATGTTAGATGTTTCATAAATTGAATTTCACTGAAGATGTCAAAAATCTACAAAGCCGAAAATGTTATGATGGCTGTGACATTGATTATGTCAATTCATGTTCGTTATTTGATTTGTTTGATCCAGAACATCTGAGAAAATATTTGCATTGGTCAAACGCTAGATACACGAAATCCAGTGAAAAGAGATACAAATGCAAAAATGCCATCATCGAAAGAGATAGAAGAGCGCTCGAAAATATTTGAATCACTAAAGATGGCAAACTTCATCGCTGAGCTTTTGGATTGGATTTATATGCCTGTTCTATCTCTTTTTTGTCTGATCTGTTTTTCGTTATCGACTTTATTGCATGATTGTATCTCTAGTATACATCCCAATCACCATTAGCAGCGAGTCTTAATAAAAGCTGCTGTAACAAATGTTACAAATGCATCTCAAACAATGCAACCAGTACACATTGAACAAGAAATAATTTCAACAGTATTGAAAATATTATTCAATCATAAAGGCAATTGCTGCAATAGCTTCAGCGATAATAATAACTATATCAACAATTGCTCTATGTTTATACCAAATCTGGTAAAATGTGTTGTTTTTACCATCCATGCTCCACCTCACCCACCCCTCCTATATTCCACCTACTCCTACTCCACATCCTACTCTGTCTACTACATCTCCGCCTATTCCAACCGAATCTCTTTTTAACAAAATAAAAAAGTCATTACGTTTAGTCAATTATTTGTTTGAATTAGCGAAATAAATAGCAGCAGCAATACCTTGTACAATTGGAAATGTGATAAGTTTGTTATTTAAGAGTACTGGAGAAATTGTTTCGTTTCTAGCTGCTCAAGTCATATTACTTGTTCTAGCATCACTGGGTTTCCTATTTGCATTTGTAATCAAAGGTACAAACGAGGAGAGGATAGAACCAATCGTCACTGTCAACCAATAATATAAATATAGATCATTGTTTCTTCATTTTATGATGAACATGGCTTTTTGACGTTTCTGAAATGCCCCTTGTCCACACTTCCTGATCACCATGTGTCATCTTGCTAGCTATAACAGAGACAACATGTTCTGTACACAAAACGCGTTGCCACGTGTGACAGTAGGACTATCATCATCACACTCGTGTTTTTGTGTGTGTGTGTCCTGTACAATTTCTTGTCGTACAGTTACATGTTTTTTTTATCAGCCTTTGGAATACAATTCTTTTTCTACATCGGTAATAATGATAAGGTTTAATCCCAGTTTGAACGAGTCACTGGACGACTGTTAAAATATAATCTGATGATACTTCCTATTTTAATGAGCATATTACTCGGTAACAGAAATATACCGTTACAGCCAAAACAGCACAGTGTAATTTTACTTTTGAATCTTTAATGCATTGTTGAAACTTTACCATATTGTTTTATATCTTTGTCGCAACATCGCTTCGCAAAATCAATAGCTCCATTAAGTTTATAACAGTGTCTGGTATTGTCGAAACATGTAACGAAAAGCAGACTAGACACAAAAGAGATAAAACAGACTGACGAATGCTATTCAAAACGTCCTCATACTTTTCTTTCTTGCTGACTTCAACTAAAGTCATCTCTGTTGATCTGCGCTGAGTTATGTTGTATCTGTAATTTAGCATTGGTTAAACGTGAAAACATATTCTGGTTTCAATTTATGTAAAATACTTTCACATTCCAGTCTTAAAAGTCCTGTTAAACCTTTCCACTACAGATACTTTTTTGCCTGAGCAAACTGAGAAATATTTAATGTTTTCTTTTTCCAGGAAATCTTTAATCTTAGACTCTTTGTTGCAGACTTGTTTTTTTCAAACTGCTTGTTGCTTCATGTTAAACTCATGAAATAGTTATATGACCTCTCTGAAAACAGTTGAATTCAATCTAGTGTAGCTTTGTGCAACTAGTTATGTTCTGCAATAGATTAAAACTTAGTGTTCTAATTGTCTTCCTAGTCTGATTGGTCTAGTGATTTTTGGCAATTTGCAAAACACCCCTAGTCTTGCTGGCGGGACAATGTTTTAATCTTGATTTTTAATTTTCTTTTATCCCATACGGGATTTCAAACATTAAAAAAAGTATGAGTAGTCAAGTACTGTACATTGATCAATGACTAATATTTTTTGTGCAATCATTCTGTTTAAATAATTAAAAAAAGTCAACCCTGTTCATTAACGTCTTCGCTCTCAATGTATATAATGACTGCTGGTAACCTGAAACAAAATTCTTAATGTTCATTTTTAGAAACCATTGATCTTATGTCTCTCTGGATTCCTTTGGTGGAGAAGAAATAAATGCTATTCTCTTCAATTGATGGTATCGTTGAATTCTCTGTGATTTACTGTCCAGCCATGGCGGTTGTAAAACATATCGTGGCCTGAGTAATTTAAAGAGTCGTGTCTATTCTGAGCAAAAATTACAAGCAGTTTCTAGAAAATGAAAAGACCTTATGGGAGTGGTTTGCACATATAGCATATTGATGTTGATACTGACCTATCTTTAATGACCTAATAAAAAGACTTTAATGAGATTACACCTTACAATAAGGAAATTTACTGACTAAAAAATTTGTCAAACAAATATTTTGGTGTCCTTCAAATTTTTCTGTTTGATGCAAAACTGCACACAAATACATCTTATCATACCCAATATACTAGTGATATTTCTTGCTCAAATGTACTTGCCAAACAAAGCCAGGCACTTGCAAAAAATCTTGCTCACATGTAGTCAGTTTAAAAATGAAAATACAAGAACATTAAATTAAGATGAATCCGCAGAAGATTTCACACAATCTTTTCTTCCAGTAACTCAAGGGTTTCAATGCCAATGTGATTTTCACCGTAATATTAAAGAATCATCTGAATTCCTCGTTTACAGGAAACGTATAGTTTATGTTCCTGTAGACTCTGCAGTCATGATTTCAGTTACCAGACAGCAATTCTAAAACAAAAACTTACTGAAATAAATTAGTAGGTTTGGTCGTACACGTTTTATGCATTTCCCATATGAGGAGTGTTCATAACAAAAGGCGATTCCATATCAATCTACCGTCGAGACTACCTTTGTAATACTCATAAATGAAATTACAAATAACATAAGTCTATGAAAATGAAATTTTTTATAAAAATCACAGCATCCGATACATGGGCTTGATATTGCATTGTAATCAGCTATTAACAAACATTCCAAATATATCAGTGGTATTTTAGGGCCGAAAGATTAGAGCGTGCCACAGTATGAACACGCAACTAATTTTTCCTGTGTCTCATTCGTATTAGGTTTTTCAATGATTAGGCCAAGACCCGTACCACAACAATTGGTTTGAGCGAAATGAAAATTGTGGTGAGAGCTGGGCGAAAAAAACATTTACTGTATGTACTTGCGTATAAGTCTTGTCGAACTTCAAACAACATAGACCCTGATCTGCCGTCGCATTATGATTACTCCTATCAAACTGCATAGACCCTGATCTGTCGGCGCATTATACGACGGCAGATCAGGGTATGTGCAGTTTGCCGTTGGACTCGATCTATAAGCGAGTATATACGGTAATAATGATTGTATGATCTATAACCTGAATTATCCTGACGATAGTCATACATGCTTCATTGCAAATAATTTCTTTAAATGATGGCACTTGAAAAAAAGACCAGTTTTCTTTCACAGTTTTTATCTCTAATAACTTTATAACACGATATTTGACAGAAAATGAAACTGAGTATTATTAGTATCTAAGTAAATGGCCGAATGGCCGCACACGTCGTTAATCCAACGAACGAACGAAGTATTATTCGCAAAATTGTAAAAGTGGACAAATTGACACTTGATATAATTGTTTTTGTTTTACCTTGGATTATTAGAGCGGAAACCAACGGACCAACGTCTACGAGTGAAGGCGATTTCAGGTTGTGTTTTAAACAACATAAGCTCTAAAGTTAATTCTATCCTTATTGGCTTGAAACTGTGAGAAACTATGAAGTGAAAACTATATGAGGCTAAAGAGACAGAAAAAAATATAACCAGACCATTAACCAGTTTTTCAGATAGGAATATAAATGCTGGGCTACTGGCACTTAGTGTTGTTTTCCCCTGAGATCGACGTGATATTTTATGAGTATTCTGCAGATAGAGAAAATATAGTAGAATACTTAGACTTGTCATTCATATATTAAGGTGTCTTTGTATATAAAGTAGATCACTGTTGCAGATACAGAAAAACTCATTTCAAAATATGTGTGTGTAAGGTACGTTTCTTTATTGAACATTACAATATTACTCAATATTCGCCTTCGGTACTACTTGGTTATTCTCACTTCATTTATTAGTCTGTTATTTCATCCGTTATTGAAAAGTAGGCACCATATCTCAGATTAAAAATTTCCCTTAATAAATCCATCAGTATTTGGCAAACGTCCAAAATATGTTAACTTCCATCAGCAGCTTAGTATTTCTGCTTTGTATGCTATATAGCGTACTGAAAAAGTGACATCCACGTTATTATTCATGATAAACGTACTACAGCTCTGCTAATATTTAGCTTGTTGATTTGATGGTGATTCATGGTAATGAGGGATCGTAGTCAGTATCGTTCCTTTAATTCGATAGGCGGCAGTACGGAACAAAGGTAGTCCAACATTACTTCCGGTTTATTTCCTGCTTTACAATCAAACAAAGAATCAATAGCATCATCATATTGCCTAAAAAATGTCTCAGTGTTACGGATCATGTACGTTATCTGGGTAAATATTAAGCATAATCGTTATCGAAAATGGAAAATCAAATTCTGATAAACGCGCGGAAGTGTCACCGATAATTATGAGGAGGTTATTAATGGTAGCCCTGAATGTGCACCTGAAACTGACGCGGAAATTTCCATTGATAAGTTGTTATTACAAACAATGATATCAGGCTATGGACAGGAAGATAGACTCTGTTGTTAATGATATAAAAAGTAGTGTAGAGACTTTGAGGTCAAAACATAGGTTGCTTACGTAGAAGACTAAAGCAGTGAAACTTAGATTTACTGATATTGAGGAGAGCCTGAACTTCAGTGATGAGAGGGTGATAAAACTACATAATTATAGCAAGCAAGAGCTCCAGGCCCTAGATGAGAAGATAAAAGAATCGGTTAAAAATCTAGAGGAAAATGTTATTTTTTTTATAATCTAAATTTATACCGAACATGAAAATTTATTTAATATCAAATTGGGGTCCTAGTCTCTATTTTTTCTTTTATCACAGTATGTTACTGTATAGTGTTTTCATGTATTGTGATTTGAATAATCTTTTGCTTGCTTTCTTTGGTGCGAAGGCATTTAATGTCTGTAGCCTTTTTCTTCTTTTGTTGCAGATGTACTTATATATGTATGTCTCAAGGATTTTTTCTTTGTTTACGTTTGCAACCGGTTGTTTTTAATGCCAGATTGAGCATATTTATGGAAGTATTTGTAGAATATATATATATATATATATATATATATATATATATATATATATATATATATATATATATATATATATATATTAGAAATACATGAATTTCTAATGCGTTAATAGGCTCTCTTACACTGAGAGGAAGGTATAAACTTTTGATGCCTCTCTGCTTCTTCTTAATTTTGTCTCTTCTCTATTTTCTTTTCCCTGTCTTTAATGGTGTCCGTTGCTATGTGAAAGGTAAACATACCAATGTATTGTATTTTTATCTTAAAATTCTATGTACAGTTATATTAATATTTGATGTACTGAACTGCCAGGTATCTCAGCCCAGAGTAGTTTTCCAGATAGAAGTAACTTTGGGTCTTTTACCTAGTGACTAATAAAATTATCCTTGCATCCATGAATTGTCATGGTTTAGGTGACAAATATAAGAGGAGAGATGTCTTTCATTTTTTATAAACAGAAACAGTTTACAATTTATTTTCTACAAGATACACATTTCCTACAAAAGGAAGAATATTATATACGTAGTCAGTGGGGATATGAATGTATTTTTTAGTAATTTTTCAAGTCAATGTAGACGAGTAGCAGTCCTTTTTAACAATAATTTCGAATTTAAAGTAAAGCAAATACTAAAAGATACAGAGGGAAACAAATATTATTTTTGATATGCAAATAGAAAATAAAAACATAACATTATGATATATTTATGGTCCAAAAAAAAGATTCTTCTACTTTTTATGAACAGTTGAAAGCTGATTTAAGCAACTATCCTGATAACTTGATAATCGTAGGAGTAGATGATACATGATGCATAGATTGAACAACCCAAGATCAAGAGAGAAACTGATATATATTACTAATGAGTTTGTACTCATTGATATTTGGAGAGAAATTCATGGAGAAAAGAAAAGATACATTTGGAGGGGATACATTCGAAGAGCGAGGCATGATTCTTTCCTGATTTCTGAGAAATTGCTTACATATATTGAAACTGCAGATATTGAACCAAGGAATAGTGCTGACCATTCTTTTTTAACGTCAGTCTATAAAATAGGGAGATTCAAGAAGGGGAAATCTTGTTGGAAATTCAAGAACTCACTACTTAAAGACAAGACATATATTGAAAATATAAAACAAATAAATAAAGACATTAAATTACAATATTTGTCTGATATTCATGTCAAAAATGATGTCAGTGATATTCCAAATAGTGAAATACAATTTAAGATAAATTATCAATCATTTTTTAAAGTTCTTCTTATAAAGATTAGAGCAAAATCATCATCTTATTCTTCATTCAAGAAAAGGCAGAGTGATTAGAGAAAAATATTTAATTCAAGAGATTAATTTTTTATCAAATGATAATGAAATAATTAATACTAATCTGATATGTTAAAAAAATGGATTAAAAGAATTGCGTCAGCAAACACTTCAGGATAATATGATAAGGTCTAGAGTTAGACGGAATAAAGAAGGTGCGAAAATGACGAAAAATTTTTGTAATTTGGAAAACCGAAACTATCTTAGAAAATATATGAAAAATATTATAAAAAAGTGACAAGACTATCCCAAACAAAGAGAAATACTTGAAGAGACGCAATCCTATTATGGAAGTCCATGTACCTCAAGAGATGTTGAAAACATCTATATCAACTTAATATTTGATGAATCTAAAACTAAATAGAAAACATAGTTAAGACTAAGGGGGCAAGATATCATACTTCGAAGCTTTTTCTGCGTGCCCTAAAACAGGAACAATTGTAAGAGTCCAGATTCCGACGTGTTTTCTACAGAATTTTTTTAAATGTTTTTTTTTTCAAATGATTTAGGATATTGTCTTGTTAGGTCAATTAATGGTTATAAAATAAATAGTCTTTCAGCAACTCTGAAGGATCAAGTTATTACTTATATTCCTAAAGGTGATAAATTTAGAATTATATCAGGAATTGGAGACCAATATCTCTCCTGAATACTACCTATAAAGATGCCTCATTATGTATTGCTAATAGGATTAAAACATTACCATACCTAATTAATGATGATCACACTGGTTTTATGGCTGGTAGATAGATTTGTGAAAATATAAAAACAGTATATGATGTAATGTTTTACACTGAAAAGCATAACCTACTAGGTATGCGACTATAGATTGACTTCTCAAAAGATTTTGATTCTGTGGAATGGAAGTTTTTTTTAAAAGTACTAAATTTGTTCAACTTGTGTAATTCAATTATAAAATGGGTTGAAACATTTTATCACAATGTAAAATCTTGCGTAACTGTTAATTTACATATTTCATCTTGTTAATGGACATATTTCATCTTGGTCTTATATATATATATATATATATATATATATATATATATATATATATATATATATATATATATATATATATATATGATGCAGACAAGGCGACCCCCTTTCACCTTATTTATTTTTACTCTGTGCAGAGATACTGTCATTAATGAATATAAAGAATAAAGATATTAATGGTATCAATGTAGATGGAAATAAATTTCTAATATCTCAGTAAGCTGATGATACAACATTGTTTTTGGATTGATCTGAAAAAGCTCTTAAAAATAGAATGCTCACATTAAAATTCTATACAAAGATCTCCGGCCTTAATGTAAATGTAGAGAAAATAAAAATGATATGGATAGGAACCATGAAAAATACCAACAGCCGTTTGTGTGTAGAATGTTATTTATGCTGGATAGATGATAGTGTCACAATATTGGGCATTAGTTTTTCTAAAGATTTAAGTCACGTGATAAATCTTAATTATGATAGTAAATTAAAAGAAAAGAAAATACTATCGACTCAATGGTCAAAGAAAATGTTTACCCCTTATTGGAAAATTACTGTAATAAAATCACTTGCTTTACCAAATTAAGTCACATATTAATAAATTTACCAAATCCTCCAGAATGGTTCATTAAAAAATTAAATAGTTTAATCTGCAAGTACTTGTGGAAAGGGTAAGTTGACAATATAACAAGAAAAGTAATAAATAAAAGTTATGAATGAGGATAACTTGCAAATGATTGACTTAAAAAAAATCATACTTTCTCGTAAAATATCCTGGGTCAGAAGACTACTTACCAAAATACAAAATGGAGTAAACTAATGTTTTATTGTTTTAAATTTTTTTAAAGGAATTTATTAAGTTTGGTGTCAATTATATAGAAAATAACATAGGAGATGTTGCTAAAAATGTTTTGAAGGATATTTTGTTTTCTTATAACATATACTCTAAAAGTTTATTTCGAAGACTTTTTCAGATTTTCGTGCTGAAGCTCTTATGTGTAAGGAAAATATTAAGGTCGAAGGGTATTCTTTTTTTTTTTTTTAGCAACAAATGGTTTGAAAGCGGTATATTATTTATAAATGATATTGATCAGAGTAATGGAGAATTCCTTTCATGGCAAAAAGTAAGTGAAATATATAATGTTGGGACCCACTTTTTACCGTATGCAGGAATCCTTTGTTACGACTTTATGGTCTAAGAAAAACGTAACAGTTGGTTGGTTGTTATGCGTTTAACACCATTTATCAGCACGCGATAGGCTATACATGGTCGCCAGTATATTTGGTGGAGGAAGAACCCGAGAAAGCCCCGGGTAGAACCACCGACCCACAGGAAGCTACTGGCAAACTTTCTCACATACCCACGTTGGCCGAGCCCGAAACTCAAACCCACGAGGACAGAGGTGACATGTCAGTGATCTGTAAAGGCGAGCGCCTTAGACCACTCGGACACCAGGGGCCCCCTGAAAAATATAACAGAAAGAAAGTGAAACCAACAAATCAGGTAAAAAGCAACAAGCAATTTATTTCTAGATAATTAAAATAAAAATCAAAAGACACTTATAGTAACGTGAATTAAAATCCAATTAATCCAATAATCCTAAGTGTCCTAGTCACAAGTCCTAAATATAGCATGTTCTGAGTGAATTACTCTATCCTTGAATGTGCTGATGTGCCAATAGTTTTTAATGTGCTCACGTGCGAGTAGTCTTTAATGTGCTGATGTACCAACATTAAGTATTCTAGAATATCTTTGAATAATTTCACATAAATCCCAAAATCATCAATTCAAAATCCAAAATCCAAAAGTCTATGAGCACTTTTATAACCCAATGAATGTTTTAAATAATTCCTCTCTCTGAATTTGAAATTAATTTTCACAACTGTAATGGCTGTTTAAAGACTGATCGTAAGGTCTAAACTAAAAACTGTCCACTACAGATAGGTCACACGACAGAATGTTCTAGAAAATTATATGGTGTATGAGGCTTTTTACACACAACTCTAAGGGAAATTCTTGTTTTATAAGTAAACAAAATCAATTGTTTACCAAGACCATCCCTGAACTCAAATACTAAGTAAACAACCTAATTCAAGGACAATAGCTAAACATGTGAACCCTATACATTACATTAAGGTCTGAGCAAAAATTAAAGTCAAGAAACATTTATAATTTCCTAAGATATTTATAATATTATATAAACATCATACATAACACCTTCACTCTGTGAAATTGTATATGAATAGATTATTTATTGAATCCCAGCCAGAAATTGTTGAAAAACCTTGGACTGCAAAAAGGACATTACTTTGTTCTTGAAACTAGGAAAGGCTGCAGAAATATTTATAGCATCTTGGTGAAAGACACATAAATATTACCAACTAAAGCACTAACTAAATGGAAAATGCAATTTAATCTACCAAATCAATTGGATTGGACAAAGCATTTTGCCGTAACATAAAAAATTACAAAATATTCTAATCCAATTTGGTTTCATTATAAATTACTGCATAGAATTCATGCAACAAACACTTCCTTTTCGAAAAATTAGAATATCAAATAATAAATGTTATTTTTGTACGGATTCACCTGAAACATTAAACCCTCTCTTTTGAGACTGTGCTATCGTCAAATAGTTTTGGAATGATTTAAGCCAGTGGATCAGAGATAACACTAAATTCTTGTGTCCCTTTTCAATTAAAGGGATAATTGTAGGTATTTTAGAAGCAGGCAATGGAATTAATTCTATACTACTGATATGTAAAAAGATACATATATATTATGCGCCATGAAAGAAAACCTCCATCTCTACTTTTATTTAAAAACTTTTTAAAACGATACTACATTTGTGAGATGGTATTAGCCAAAAAAAAAAAAAAAAAGCAACAATAAACTGGAATGTTTTGAAACTTAATGGCATACATATATTAGTTTAGTACCGTATATACTCGCGTATAATCCAGATACAAATGCAAACAACGTAGACCCTGATCTGCCGTCGCATAATGCGCTGGCAGATCAGGGTCTATGTTGTTTATTCTACTGATTAGTCCTTACAAACTGCATAGACCCAGATCTGCAGGCGCATTATGCGACAGCAGATCTGGGTCTATGCAGTTTGCAGTTGGTATTGGCTTATAAAAGACGGTAGTATAGCACAGTTATGGTTCTGTCTGTTGATTGTGCTTAGATGCGTTTATGAAAATCAATTGATGCATCCACTATCCCGAATCATCTTTTTCTGCTATACTTTGTACATATTATCTTAAACTGGTTTAATAAGATTTATATGTATATCTATATATATATATATATATATATATATATATATATATATATATATATATATATATATATATATATATATAAATATATATATATATATATATATATATTATATATACGTATGTTTTTACTCGCAATACTTCTGTTTCTTAATCTTCCTGGACTACACCTCTTTCTCTTATCTTTCTTATATATCATATAAATGTTGAAAAAAAGGTTTTTAATATTGTATTATACATATGTGTGTATGTATGTATGTATGTATGTATGTATGTATGTATGTATGTATGTATGTATGTATGTATGTATGTATGTATGTATGTATGTATGTATGTATGTATGTATGTATGTATGTATGTATGTATGCATATATGTGGGTGGATGTGTGTATGTATGTATTTATATGCATGTATGTGTGCATGTATATATGTGTATGTAAGTTTGTAGGTATATGTGCATGAGTATATATATATATACGTATGTGTATGTGTGTATATATTATGTTTATATATATATATATATATATATATATATATATATATATATATATGTGTGTGTGTATGTGTGTATGTATGTATTTGCATATACTGCTCCAAAAAGAATTTTTTTTTACAATAGCAACATAGAATGTAATAACAGCATATATAATTGCATCTTCTCCTTATATTGCCTTCTTTCTTTTTGCCATCCGTTTTCCCTCTTCTCCTTTTAACATAATTATTTTTGTTCTTTTCTGTGTCGCTCTTTGTTGCTTTTTTCCCATTTTTATTGTCCAAAGGTTAACTGCTTGAAACCTTTATAGACACAACAAGACATGTGGGAAAAAAAAGATATTGTAAGGTAGTCAGTGGGATGGCTCCATGACCCATTGGTTGCATTTGTTTTACAGTTTCTTTATCTCTAATTCATCAAACATAATGTATCAAACATTATTAAAAGGGATAGAGTGATAATTTGCTATTTACCACATATTCAAATGAAGAAGTCATGATTGCTTAAATATACTTTGTGCTTTGTCTTTTTAAGCAAAACTCCACCATATTTCAGTTAATCGATATCTACCAATAGTATATGCACTGCTTAAGACAAACGCGAGGGTCTTGTTTGCTCTTTAAATTGAAAACATACGGAATAGATTCACAATTAATTAGCTGGCTATGCAACTATCTTTCTGGCCGACTTCAAAAAGTATTTGGTCATACCTATGAATCAACGAATAAACATGTGTTTGATGGAGTCCCCCAAGGATCTGTTTCTAGTTCCATTATTATTCCGTATATATATATATATATATATATATATATATATATATATATATATATATATATATATATATATATATATAACATTGCTGATAATCAAATAAGCGTCACAAAACTTTTGCTGATGATAGTCATCTAATACCAACGACATCGAATATGTGCTTAACTCGGATGTTAAAACTCTAGACCAATAGTCACAACAATGGCTAGTATGTTTTAATCCTTCAAAGACTGAAGTTATGTTTTTTTTCCCCCAACAAATTAAACCCAGTTTTTCCGGCGCTGAGTTTCAAAATGAGCATCTACATTTTGTTGAGCATCATAAACATCTTGGTCTTACATTCACTATGTCTGGTAGCTTTTAGTAACATATTGATAATATCTGCTTACGTGCATACAAAATGCTAAATGTTTTGAGGTCCATTAAATACAATCCAGGTAGGAAAACATTAGAAAGAATTTATCCCTCTTATATACGCCCACTCCTAGAGTATGCTGATATAATATGTAATAATTGCTCTGCTGCTCACTTGTTAAGATTCGAAAGAATCCAACTTGAAGCTGGAAGAATTGTAACCGGACTTACCCGTAGCGCTTCTACTAACAATATTTACAGAGAAACCGGTTGGCTCCAATTATCGGAAAGAAGAAAATTTCATAAACTCTGTACCTTTCAAAAAATTTATATTGTTCTTCTCTCTCTTACCTCCAAGATCTTGTACCTCCGTTAGTTGGACACACAACACAATATAATTTGCGAAATACAAATAATTTTCAACAAATACATGCTCGACTAGAAATCTCCATAAATTCCTATATAACTTACACAATAAAGGTTTGGAACACGCTGCCGGATCAAGTAATGCATGAAACAAATTATCTAATATTTAAATATAAATTTGTACCTACACATAATCATGTCTCTCTGTATTATTATACTGGTAACAGGAAAACATCAATTATTCATACTAGGGTAAGAAAAAACTGCAGTGATTTAAACAATGATTTATTTCGAAATTTTCTTACTGATAGCCCATTGTGCACATGTAGAGAGGACGATGAGACTGCCTACCATTATATTTGTAATTGTAAGAAATATACAGTATCAAGACTGAGACTAATGCATTGTTTAAACCAATTATTCATTCCTGTTAGTACTAATGTCTTACTATTTGGATCAATTGAGCTATCAAATGACCTAAACACCAGCATCTTTAACATCTTCCAGACTTATAACAAAGATACCAAAAGATTTCAATAATCCTCCAAGACAAAATACTTACTGGCGTGATCTCCCCCCAACACCCGCCACGGAATTTTTTCTAGTACGATGAAATTTTCGATATTCATTTGTATTAATGCACTATATTTCTGATTGACCCAGAAGTGTATACACGTACTGTTAGTCCTTGCCACTTTTCATGTACCTACTTGTTTATGGGGGTGGGGGTGTTGTTGCTAAGCTGTGAGAACTTATTTAAAGTTTATTGATTTGAGATTTGCTGTTAAGTACATATATGCATGCTGTTACTGAATATTATTTGGTTTGTTTCAACAGCCCTTCAACACATTCCAGATTAGATAGAACAGTCTCTCAGAGAGAAGATAAGGAAGAATCTGGGACGACGCTATCCGTAATAAAAATTGCGGATAACAAAATGAAGTTAATAGCATTAAAGTTCGATATATACTTGGTTGTCTCTAAAGTTTGAACAGAAGGAGTCTAACATTATTTAGCTATAATGTTTTTATTACTAATAAAAGACACCAAATGTCAATTTTAGTGTCTTGTAGTACTAACGTAGTATATCTTTTGATTCACCTAAAAATAAAATAAAACATTATTTGTTTTCATTGATACATGCATTATGAATCATGCATTCTTGGGGATGATACAAACTCAAAATAAAATAAGACAATATTTGTTTTCATTGATATATGTATTATGAATCATGCTTTCTTAGGGATAATACAGGATCTAAAACATTTTCTGGTGAACATTAAAATCCAAGAGCAAACTAACTAACTAACTATCGGAACCGGGTTTTTCTGTCGCTCCACCTATTGGAAAGACGACTCGCTACGAAACCTCATTATTTGTTAATTGATTTTGCATATAAGAAAAATAATCAGAACAGCAATGGCTTGTTAACGTGAATGCATGGTTTACATTAAGGTGTTCCTTATATATTGTAGATAATGATTATTGATGACAAAAATTCCTATAAAAATAAAGACCGCCAAGGTACGTTTCCCTATTGAAGATTACATAACTTAAATAATACCCATAACGCCACGACAGCTTTAGGGCAAAATAAATGAAGTGAACAATTTATTGTTGAAAAGCAGAGATAATAAAGAGAAATGGGTACGATTATGCCATTCCAAGAGCAAAGTCGATATATTGATACTGATTAAAGCTTTACCTTCTTTTTCTCAATATTATTTAAAGAATTTTCATATTCATTATCTTCATGTGATTAGATGCCTTTATCTAATTGGTTTTAGGGTACGAATTGTATGCTGATTGCGTGTAGTAAACACTATATTAGGGAACAGCTCTGTATACTTGATGATACTTGATTGCTCGGGGGTTCAGTGCTACTAATAATGCAATAAGTACTTTATTATATTTCTGATGACAACGATCATAAAAGTCTTTTTATATTAAATTCAACTTGCAAGAAATGTTTCTAGAGGTATAAGTAATTTTAAGAGATTGTAGAGATTTTGGTGCAGCTGCTAGGATTATAACATTGGCTTTCTGGTTTTAGGAAATCATTTGCAGGCGTATAATCCAGAGTAAGTGATCAGAGAGATTTCATTGTGAATTCATCCCTAGGTTTGGAGGTTATAAAACTTTAGGCAAGTGTTTGCACTCAGACTCAAAATTGTAAAAGTATATAGTTCTTTTATGGATCGAGTTACAGCTAAAATCAATCAATTCATATCAAAAACAGTACAATGCATTTTTATCACACTGTGAAAGAAAACAAAGTTTTCAAACATGGAGTTTCAAATTGTGAAACTGCTGATTTTTGTAAGCGATATAATTATTATGAGACAGTATAACCCACGGCTCAGCATGAAAGTAAGACATGTGCAACTATTGATTCTCTTTACTTCAAAATTTTCTGAAGTAAATAAGGATATATTTTTACATCAACAGCAATGAAAATGAGAAAAACTACTCTTGTTCTTCTTCGAAATTAGAAATTGTATTCCAATGATTAGGAGAAAATTAAGTACCGACATCAGATATGAATATTATGCTGCTGAGCTTTAATTATATATATGGATTGAAGAAACAAGCTGAATATCCAGTAAAGGTTTATAAAGTACCAGTTTATGTCCATAAGTTCACTGATGGTCCAGTTCTAGGCTTCACAGATGATAAATCAGTATGTAATTGAGAAAACAAAATTATAACTAACAGAAACTCAGAAATTTCTTTGCTTCAACGAAATTCTGACATAAATCGTTGGGCATAGGTTGTTTTAGTGGAAGCAAACTATTTTACGTTTGTTATGGTTTATATTGTGCTTTTTGGTCAAGAGAACGTTTTATATGAGTATCAAATTTAGCGTTTTGATGACCAAAGCCGAACTGTAGAACTCCAAATATGGCCATGTTATCTACTAGACATAAACAAAAGTCCCACCTTGTGTCATTATTGGATTACAGTTGTATTTCCGTACAATATCGTTGTTCATTGGGAACTTTTATCTCGATTGATATCATGACCTGTGTTAACCTTGCCCAACCGTCTTAATGCTCGATGTTCAAAACGAATTGATTTTATGTCTCTATGGACTATTTCGGTAGAGATCAAATAAATATGATTCTCTTCAACTTGTGGACTCGTTTCCAGAGGGCTTGATGATTTATTGGTCAGCCATAGCTGTTATAAAACAAATGCCGGCTCAAATAAATGAACATGTCTGGTCAGTTGTAAGAATAGGTGCAAAAGTACCGAATTTCTATTATTTTTGAAGCATTTTTACTAGTTTACAAGCTGGAGTTAGACTAGTTCACAATGGATCTGACTACAATGGAATGGGTCTGACTACAATGGAGTTAGACTAGTACGGAATGAGTCTGACTACAATGGAGTTACATTAGTACGGAATGACTCTGACTACAATGGAGTTAGACTAGTACGGAATGAGTCTGACTACAATGGAGTTACATTAGTACGGAATGACTCTGACTAGTACGGAATGACTCTGACTACAATGGACTTAGACTAGTACGGAATGACTCTGACTACAAAATACGGTAAAACCACAACCTTGACAGATAGATAATTTTATTGTGGATTGTAAGTGATGAAAAAGGTCACAGTATTGAGTAGTTTTCATCGCCAAGACTGAACCTCATGCAGACGACATACGTGTGACGAAGTGACATTTTTGTGAAAACTGTGGAGTTTGTAGTTTTCATCGCTAAGATTGAACTTCATGCAGACGACATACATGTGACGAAGTGACATTTTTGTGAAAACTGTGGAGTTTGTAGTTTTCAAGAAGGAAAATAAAAATAAAAATAAAATTTTATAAAGTTCTCGGAAAATATGAGATCTGGAGATTAATATTGAACTGAACATGTGATAGTTAGGTTTACTTTTGAAATAATTGCAAAGCTTTACTCTAGGATGATATAATTATGCAAAAAAGATTCCATCCTATTCTTTCTGCAGGTGACACAAGATTTCCCAGAGGAGAGGGGTAGGGGTGCTGGTGCGGGCACTGGGATCTGGGCTGGTCCCCACGATATGATATAAGCGCGATTTCCCGTGGGTCCCCTAGGCTCCCTGTTCGTCCGTGTAAGTGTCAGTCTAATATAATTGCTACTGGGATCTCAAACAAATTTCTTCATCCCTGATTTGCGGAACACATATTGTGTCTCAAAAGCTTTTTAGAGACGAAATCAACATGGCCTTTTCAACAATGCTCTTGCGGCTACAGCACTCTTTGATTTAATTGTGAGGCAGTGACTTTAAAATATATACTGATTGGAATAAATAATGATGTCTTGTCAGGACGTAACCCAGTGGAATAATGTAACAAATGACAAACTGATTTTAGTCTGTCATTGAAACATGCTTTACAAAAGATTTAAAGAGAATAAATGTACAAAAATTATCGTAAAGAAAGGCATACAATTGTCTTGGAACCTATGCAATAATTTTTCTATGATACTAAATTGTGCACTGCTAATAATTTAAATAAATCACCGGCAGTTTTGGCTTGAAAAATATTACATTCAAACTACTTTAAAGACACGCAAATAAATACGTCTCGTGGGTAAGGTTATCAATGCGAATTAGAGTGGTACTGAAAAAAGTTATGAGTATTTGTGCGCTGTACAACAAAGTTTTTATTAGTGCACAGTTCGTCAGTGCATCCCCTCAAAGTACTCCCAATCCACCTCCAGACTTTCTCAGTGTGATTATCCAATTATTAAATGCCATTTTGTAATGACTTTTTGGTATGTTGTTCATACACTGGAAAACTGCACTTCCATGGCGGCTTTCAAATCGCATGCCCCTAATCAAAGCTTTGATAATAGGATTCTCCGAAAATCACTTGAAACTAAATTAGGGCTGTTTTGGAGGATGTATCAAGACGGCAGATTTATACCACACCACATTGTCATGGAGTAGCTGGATACTCCGGGTACTGGTGCGCGGACGGGTTGTTTGGTAGTGTTCAACAACTTTTGGTGACACTTTGGAGGCATAACAATGTCCAGTGACACTAGCTGTGGCTGCTCTGGGGGGGGGGGGGGCGTATTGGAAGGGGGAATTGTCCCCGGGCGCCATGCGAAGGGGGTCACCGTCGGGATCTTTTTTGCAGCTGAAATTTTCATAGTCTTTTACCTCACCTTAGTGTAACATTGGCAATTCTTCACAAAACATATATTTATGGGAGTGGAGGGGGGGGGGGGAGGAGGCAGGTTGGCAACTGACATAAAACTGTTCTCTGTGGTAAGGTAAGGGTACCACTAAAGAACATTGCCCCCAGGCGCCTCGGGAGGGACGCCCCCAAAGAACATTCTTTCCGGGCGCCTCTAGCCCTCGCGCCTCCACTGGACACTAGCAGAGTCAGGCACAGATATTTGGACGACCGGTCCTTTTGCATCGAAAAATAATGTGCATACAATTGTTTTGAGTCCGACTACGTTGAGCGATTTGAGGTCTCTGCTCGTTTTCTCCGATCCAGACTTTATTATTTTCTCTTGAATCGGGTTCAAAAAAGAAAATCCATGTTTCATCGCCTGTGACAATCTCATTCAAACGTCTCTGGTCACTTTCAGCTCACCAATCGCAAAGAGCGATTCTAAAGAAGATGGGACATCTTATATGGATTCTCGACCGTCTTAAAAACGATAAAGAGAATCCACAATTGTAGGGATATGACAGAGAGTTACATCCGTAAACTTTATCCAAGTCAGCCTTGATATCAGGCAGAGAGTACTATAAGAACGCCCGGTTTTTACAGTATGCTATTTTCTCAGTAGCAGACTTTTTTTTGCGTTGACGACATTTTCAAGTCACTGTTATTTACCTATGTTACGTCACAGGCATATATCTGCAGGTGTCCTGCGTGCTGTACGTGCAGCTGTAGATCATTTTATAGAAAGTTATATTTTGTCTATCGATCGGTATTACATTTATTGACAGGTTCAATGATAGAAAAGACTTATGAAAATAAATATTCAGAACTTTTCAAATACCCCTTGCATTTCTCTTGGATCATAAAATTGTGCAAAGAACCTGACCAAAATTAAATTTTCCACCACATATCAAAATACTAGATGCGACAAGAAAAAATATAATAACAACTGTGTAAAATCAAAATGTTTGCGTAACTTTCACTATACAAGAGGATAATTGTAGAAGTCATCGTTTTGAACCATGATACTTGAGAATCGAAGATAGAGAAAAACCATTCGGCCACGTATTATTGTGACATGTATCCTGGCGTATTTTGTACCTTTCGTAAAGTAGGCAAGAACACGAAACTAACTTTACGCTAAGATTGATTATTTATTTGAATTGAAATGCAGCGAAATATCCACACGGTTTCATCTCTCTCTCTCTCTCTCTCTCTCTCTCTCTCTCTCTCTCTCTCTCTCTCTCTCTCTCTCTCTCTCTCTGTGTTCCAATATATCTTTCACATTACAGTGTTATGTTTCACAATTATAATGCATGTGATAACATATGTATCTAAAGTTGATAGATCATTTTATACAAATCTGAGTTGTTTTGTAGGTGTTTATTTTAACAATAAGCTGTCCTTTGATACACAAATATAAAACTATTTACAAAAGGTTTCTCGAGACATATGTTTGCTACGCAGAGATTATTTTGAAGAAAAAATGATTGATCAAATATCATTTTTGATCACTTATAACGTAACACAAAATCTAATCGGAGGCACAACATCTTTTTATATCCATGCTTTTTACTTTATACGCCCATTATTTTAGCAGAGCGTATTATGCTATGATCCTGTCTGTCCGTTACCTGATGCTATGATCCTGTCTGTCCGTTAAATTTTCTGTTACCTGATGATAACTTCATAACTTCAGATCTACAACATGTACCTTCACCAAGCTTTGCGGATAGCTTGCACGCTTGCACATGGAAAGGAAGAAGTCTATCAAGTTCAGGGTCAAAAGTCAAAAGTCAAGCCCACAGTGACTGAAAGAAGAAAAATGGTTTCCGCACAATAGCATTAGTTTCACATCACATACCTGGACCAAACTTTTAAAATTGCTTGCATTTAGAGAAAGAATCCTATAGATGTTGGGGTAAAAAAAGTCACAAGTTAGGATCACTGTGACTGAAAGAAGAAAAACGGTTCTACGTCACAGGCCTAGACCATACTTTAAGGATAGCTTGTACTTGTTGTTCTTAAGAAGCCTCTCGGTTGGGGGAGGGGGTTAAAATATACTTGTAAATGTCCCTGTGACTGAAAGAAAAAAAATGGTTTCGACACAACAACTTTAGTTCTGTAAAACATACTCAGACCAAACGTCATGGATAGCTTGCACTTGGAGTAGGAAAAAACTATCGATTTGGGATTCAGAAGGTCAAAGGTCAAGGTCACTGTGACTGAAAGAAGAAAAATAGTTTCTACACATTGATTTAAGTTCTCGACCATATACCTTCACCAAAACTTTTGGATGACTTGCACTTTGGGTAAGAAGGAATCATGTTGATTTTGGGTCAAAAAAATGAAAGGTCAAAGTCACTCAGACTAAAAGAAGAAAAACAATTCTGCACAATAACTTGAGTTCTTTATCACAGACCTGGACTAAACATTGTGGATGTCTGCACTTTTAGTAAGGAATAAGCCTATTGATTTTGGGATCAAAAGGTCAAAGATCAAGGTCACTGACTGAGAGAAGAAAAATGTTTTTTTTCGCATACTAACTTCAGCTCTAGACTACATAACTTGAATAAAGTTTATGTAGGTCTTGCACTTCAGGTATGGAAGAGGTCTATTGATTTTGATATCAAAAGTGAAAGGTCAAGATCATTGTGGCTCAAAGAAAAATTGTTTTGCAGAATACATTTTACTCTAGAGTAAGTTCTTTGACCAAACTTTGTGGATGGCTTGCATTTATGGTAATAAAGCAACCTTTGGATTCTGGTTATTTAGAAGTCAGAGGTCAGGGTCATAGCAAGTTTAATAAGAAAAAATAATGGTTTCTGCACTGTAGCTCTAGTTCAAAACCGCATACCTCGACCAACAGTCAACTTCATTGAAACCCAATGGTCAATAATCTCAAGTCAACCAGTCCAACTAGTTCTACACAGAGGACTATTAAACTCGGGGCGGACGTACAATGTGCCGTTCTCGGTACTCTTGTCAAGAAATGAATACAATTTCTACTGCACTGTACAAGCTGTAGAATTTTACATTACTGGCACTCCTAGATTTGGGGATATATATTCTGTTGTGCAAATATACTACGTATATAGTTATAAGTCAAGTCCAACCTTTTCTCTGCAGTTTGTTAAGGGTAATCAGTATAACAAACAACATAGATTCTGATCTGATATCGCATTATACGACGGCACATGATTGTTTGTAGTTGGACTCGACTTATACGGGTGTATATACGGTACTCTTTAAGTATCGGTCACTTAAGTAAGTCATATTTGTAATATCGGCGATTAGATTACGTGTTCCCTTATAAATGATCAATACTATATTTTGAAAAGTCAATATTTCCTTCAAATACACTGCGATGTAATCATTTTATTCTTCATAACCCGCTCGGTGAATAAAATAATATAAATACAGAATCACAACAAATCAATTAAAAATTGTAAATTGATTATCTTTATGGAGGAAAATTTAATAAAAAATAATACAAACATTTAAGAAAAAAAAAGAAAAAAAAAGAAAAAAAAAGATGTACGTCAAACACAAACGACTTTGTTTTACAAAAGGGGTAATGTCCTAAATGCCATATAAATACCCCCATACCCTCTCCATAAAAAGACAATGTACAACCTCCACATCGAAAATATAGCCTTCCATTCTCCTAAATGACATATAAATACCTCCATACCCTGTCCATAAAAAGACAATATACAACCTCCACATAAAAAAATATAGCCTTCCATTCTTCTAAATGCCATATAAATACCCCCATACCCTGTCCATAAAAAGACAATGTACAACCTCCACATCGAAAATATAGCCTTCCATTCTCCTAAATGCCATATAAATACCCCATACCCTCTCCATAAAAAGACAATGTACAACCTCCACATCGAAAATATAGCCTTCCATTCTCCTAAATGCCATATAAATACCCCATACCCTCTCCATAAAAAGACAATGTACAACCTCCACATCGAAAATATAGCCTTCCATTCTCCTAAATGCCATATAAATACCCCCATACCCTCTCCATAAAAAGACAATGTACAACCTCCACATCGAAAATATAGCCTTCCATTCTCCTAAATGCCATATAAATACCCCATACCCTCTCCATAAAAAGACAATGTACAACCTCCACATCGAAAATATAGCTTTCCATTCTCCTAAATGCCATATAAATACCCCATACCCTCTCCATAAAAAGACAATGTACAACCTTCACATCGAAAATATAGCCTTCCATTTTCCTAAATGCCATATAAATACCCCATACCCTCTCCATAAAAAGACAATGTACAACCTTCACATCGAAAATATAGCCTTCCATTCTTTAGCTGTTTTTTGCTATTATCGCAGGTTTTGAGTATAAAAGTATTGGTGTAGGTGTTCTGATACTTGCTGCCTGGTGTGCAAAATCAATAAAGAAAGGCTTTTTCCATCGTCTTGACGTCATTAAGAGGAAATCATATAACGGATGTCACTAGTTACAGCAATTTCAGGTTGTGTTTTGAGCAACATGAAAGCCATTAAATCCACAAGTCTTCTTTCCTATAGCAGCGATCAAACTCTTAGTGAAAATTTATTACGTTCTAAACAGACACACACTACTTGAGTCATTCACTAATTAATACAAACACAGACGTTATTATAGGGATAAATAGTACAATGTTACATCTCATAACATATAAACATCGTAAACTGTGGAATAATACGTTACGCTTCCTTTTCATATAATTAATTTTTTTTACCAAGCCTTTGTAACCAGCATTTAAATGGTTACAATCGCATCATGTGACGCAGAAAACTAGAAGTTATTACTTTATAACACCAAAAAGGAATTACTTATGTATTCATGCCCCCTTCTTGTGTGCGTTGACAATATTTCTAAACAACGCTTAAAATATTGTTATGTTATTTGCTACTGGAGATTCATTATTTTTTTATAACTGTTTGTAATTATAACAATTGAACTTCCTATTTTATAGGTTGAAGCATGAAAATCGATAAAACAGTGCATGAACGGTCCTCTCTATAGCCGTTTATGCAGTGCGTAATTGATTTCAAGCTAGACGTAAACTGTAAAATATACAACTTAACTCTTAAGCAAGTGAACTACCCAGATTCTGAAGTCTTCTTCAAACATTACATTACCATCATGGGCTCAACGAGTTCCAGGTGTTCAAACTCATCTATACCAGACACTTTATCGTTGATAAAGACATGGGCCAAACGAGTTCCAGGTGTTCAAACTCACCTATATCAGACACTTTTATCGTTGATAAAGACATGGGCCAAACGAGTTCCAGGTGTTCAAACTCATCTATGCCAGACACTCTATCGTTGATAAAGACATGGGCTCAACGAGTTCCAGATGTTCAAACTCATCTATGCCAGACACTTTATCGTTGATTAAAACACGGGCTGAACGAGTTCCAGGTGTTCAAACTCACCTAATCCAGACACTTTATCGATGATAAAGGTATGAGCTGAACGGGTTCCAGGTGTTCAAACTCACCTATACCAGACACTTTATCGTTGATAAAGGTATGAGCTGAGCAAGTTCCAGGTGTTCAAACTCACTTATACCAGACACTTTATCGTTGATAAAGACGTGCATATGTAGCTTCTTGCTGATTTTCTTCTTTTTTCCCCAAGTTTGGAATCTTGTAATATGTTGCTCTCCGATAATTATTTTGGTTTCAAACAGTAACTGCCGTTTCATATCTCGTTAAAAGTATTGATAGTAATAAAAACACTTTTGAATAAGCACAAGTGCTCCACGAAATGAACGTTTTGTAAGTTGCTACAAGCTCTATGATAATTGTCGAGCTAAACACATGTCGAGCTAAACACATGTCAAAATAAGAAATTGTGCGAAGATGTTTCCATTCTTAAGCCTTTCTTTTAATAAAAAACGTCGACACTAAAACAAGTTTACCATCCTCTCAAAAGATTTATATGTTAAGTCTATTTTTGAGTTTAATTTGAATAATGAAAGTTTAGCTCATAATATTATTGACAACCTTTATGTAATTACATATTCTGACTTAACTGGCGTTTTGTATGCTAAATATGAAAGTTAAGAAGTGTATAGTACAACCCATTTAGCCTGAAATCAAACGCTTTACGTCAGAAGCGTATACGGTGAAACAAAGATTGCAGTTGATTTTTTTCGAATACTTTTAGAATGTTTAAATATATTTTAACTGCAGATTTTATAAATAATTCAAATGCCATTCAGCAAATGAAGAGACTGTAGAAAGTTTGGTTTGTTATTATAGATATATGGAAACTTCAAATCTAAAATAAGCAGGGCTGAAATCACATGAAGACGATTGTTATTTTTTTTAACAAACCTTCGAAGATGTTTCATATTTTCTGAATGCAAAAATATGCTCTGAAATCATTGAACGTAAATAAATTACTTTTAAAGTCGAATTAATTTATAATGGAGGCTTTAATTTCAGTATGTTGCTCTTATTAAATGTCATTGAAAATAGAAAAATGCAATACGTCCTTTTTGAAATTTTTTTTTTTTTATAGAATGACGCTTGTCTCTAACTATCCTTCATTGCAAAGGTTAGATATAAATCACCTGTAATCGACTAGTGTTTTAATTAAATGAATATCTAATGAAATTTATTTGCATACTCACCTGCATTTGCTGTAGCATAAAGGAGTAAAAGGTTACAAAAAACTGTTCAAAACACTACCCCATCACCAATTACACGTTAGATCCATTTGTAAGGGATGCTGAATATTTAGTCGTGTCTTCAAATATATAGGGAGAAAGGGACATAAGGACTGATTTAAGGCGTAAAGCATTTTTCCTATGTTGAAATATTCAAGAGCACTCAGGGCCATGTTAGAATTGTCTTACAATTCATAAGAATTAAAAAAAATAAAAAATAAATTCCTTTTGTAAGTTAGACGAACAAGGAAGACTTAAGGGCAAACATTCTTATCATTTGAATCTAAATTAGCAGAAATACGCTTTTTCTTAAACTATTACTTTGTCTATATACATTTTTTGCTACAATGTGAAGTTACCTAAGTGTGTCGAATTGCTGTTATTTCTTGGAAAAGTAGTTGGAAAATGACGTGGTTGCGAACTTGCGACAAATAGGACGAGGAGTGGATTGATTACAAACTACACCCGTCTCAGGCATCAAAATAGAAACATGGTCTATAACATTTAGTTTTATAATACAATATTACGGTAAAATCAGCTCTTCCTGGAAATTGATTAATGCAGTTCATAATGTCTAATGAAAACTACTCAGATCGACCACATGCCATTTTTATGAGGGCAATTGGTGTTGGCAAATGAATGTTGTAAATTAAAAAAAAAAACCACTTTCAGGTGTCAATAGTTTAAATCAAAGAAAGTGTATTTGATGAAGTTTTTGTTTTGATTTTGGAAGAATTACAGAAATTCTTAAATTCAAGAAACCACTATTTGACTGTATTCGTAGCGTAACCAATGAAGTTATTATCTAGCTTCTTTTAAAACAATTGGACAATATCATTAATAAACGCCAATAAAACTTTTCCAAAAACCTTGAAAATACCCTTTAAAAGTTTCATCTACCTCCGGAAAGTGATCACAGCGAGACATGCATATGTTAAGATATAAATTTATTGAAAAAGGTAATTAACTTAAATTCTTACATACCCAAACAACAACTCGTTTTAGTCATTTTGAAAACCACAACGTTTTTATAACATATAATGGACTTTTCGGAGACGATGTGTCTGTAGTGTTCCGTGGATTACAACACTTTTAGAAAGTATGAAACTAATTGTGGAAAAAAGGCAAAACTGCAGCCAGTGAGAATTAACCGTGTGTTTGGAGCGTGGTCCGCGCCTTATTCAAGCGAATTAATCGCGTAGTTATTGCATCCACAATGTTGTGGTTATACCCGGTAAATATAGACGTAATAGCTTGACCAACATGGCTGTCCGTTTGACCTTTCATTGGAATAGTTATTAGGGCTTGGTCCACCCGATAGATAGGTAAGATGGTGTGCTTCGCTGACTACTACGTCACACTTCCGCCATCTTTGAAAAAAAGTACACAAATTTAGACTATACATATGTCGTTCTCGCAGAGAGAACGAGACTATTAAGGTCCTTCTGTCATATTAGTTTTTATAAGGAATTCCTTATATTTATTTCAGTAAGATTTACTCCTCAGAGGTACTATTAATATAAAAGAGGACTCGCTTTGGTGTCACAAATTTTGTCTTGTTGCTGTGAAAGATTTTCCCCATCATTTCATCGAGATAGAATACAGTGATTTAATTTATTTCCTTTAAAATGAATTTAACGTCGATCACTGTTGTTATGCTGTTGCCTGTTATAAAGCTGTCTATTTTTGGTTTGGTGTGTGAATGGTGGGTACAAATTATGACTTCAGAAATGAACATGTTTTTGCATGCATACAATCAGAGCAACGGCTACTTAGATAGATAACGGACGCACTTTTTATCCACCATGCACCGCACTGATGTAAAGCTACGAACCAATTAGTGTTGTGTGAAAGATGTCATCGTTTATATTGGCTTTCCAATTTAGACCGGGTACCAGCGACAGCGGTGTGCATGCACTGCACGTAGCATACATTAGCGAGATCATTCTGCCGTACTTGAGACGCTTCATCTGTCCACTGCAATGTCTTTTTTATTGCGTGGACTAGGCGCATCTATGAATATTCCACTGAAAAAACAAACCGACAAGTCGTTCTTGTTGAACTCTAACTTCTTTTTTCCCGCTTGCACAGTGAATAATGCAGGTAATGGCTCTTGTACCATCGTTTTTGCTGCCACACCCAAATCCCATTCTGATAAACCTTACAGACCGATTATTAGATTGAAGTTCGTGAATGATTCAAAAGGACTTGCATTTCTCAAGCTTGAGATTCATAAACATTATTAAAGATCACGATCCGTTTGAATAAGTTGGTCGCTTTGTCCTAATAGTGCCTAGACAACAATGTTGTTGTTTGTCAAACATCTCGACATGTCGTTTCTTTGGGTATCGTCTTTATTTGATCCATTTGAGAAAGGTTAATGCTCAGCCTGAGGAGAGAATAACAAGATTGGGTATGTTAGAGTATTGATTGCCTTTTTTCAAAACAAGATGCTTGTTATTTGAGTTGTGGGAAAAAGATAAATGGTCTGAACCTCCGAAATTCAGGGTTACGTTTCCTGTTGGACAGTTTTACGGACGTTTGGGAACAAAATTATAGCCTAGAAATTAACCAACGTATATTTTTGTACAGTTAAGAAATGCCACCAAGTTGTCTGTATCACATAAGCTTTTACTGTGAATATAAATGTAGACGTCATTTAAGCACTTTATAGTCATTAGCCATAAGAATATTTTGTTCGCTTGATATGTAAAATATCTGCGTTTTTGTTACAACATCTTAATTAAATATTTCTGAAATACGATTCGCGTAAATTAGGGCCCAAAACTATCCCCAGTCTAACACACTATGGACACTTATTTTGAACAATTGCCAAAAATGTAAACACTGGCACTAAGTCACTGTTAAAGTTTCCGATCGTCTGTTGTGGATTTTGCTGCTGAAAATTTTGACGGACGAGCAATGACAAAGCGCGTTACATTATCAGATGTGTAAGAATATATATTTATTCCATTTGTTAGTATTTGAGTAGATATTTGCTTAAAAGAACTACCAATGGTCTGTGAATGTGATGACATATTTGATGGTAGGTGTATAATTTCGAGACGTAATCCGGAGAAAAGTTGAAGCAGAACAAATAATACGTTCGTATAAAGTAATTATACCATATATTAACTTCAGGTGTCGTTAAAACAATAAATCCTTTACACACGTTTAATCCTTTAGCTCGAGTCATTAGAAGAAATAGGGGAGTTTTAGAGATTCCAGAAAACGCAGACAATTGGGAAATTTAAAAGAATTGATTCAAATCAAGCACACCTTACAAATCAACGTGAATCAGACTATCGGTGTACTATGCTGAATTTATCATTCAACAGCAATTTGTGAAAAAAATTACTGGTCATGAGATATCCTAAAGTTCAAATGTCGTTCACGTGAAACAAAATTTCTTTACTTAGAAAATATAAAACCATATTATTAAAACGGGTTAGCAAGTTTTAAGTCATGTTTATATATTATTTATATTTAAATATAGAAAGGATTGAGTAAATTGTGCTGCAATCTCCGATGAATTAGTGTTTTGGCTTTCCTGCTGCTATACACATTCTTTGTTATTGTCTGCATTAAGCAAAGCGGATGCAGATGTAGATCATCCTTTGCGGGTATTTGTTTATGCAAATAATTAGATTAAACAGCTGCTGAATACCTTTTCATATTCTCTAAGATCTAAGGCGTAGCTTTGGGACGTTTTACTGCTTCAACAATCAATTTAAAAAGCATAAAGCTTCATTAATGCTATTATGACGTACGGCATTTAAGGAATCATTATTGATATTTTTCTCCCCTCAGCTCTGTGACCTTTTAGAGGTGTTAGATAACGTTTATCCTGACATTTTGACGCTGAAAAGTATAATAGTACCTGACACCATTTCTTAGACTATCAATCTACCTTGAAATGACTGTAAACAATTAGTTTAAACGTATTTTGTTGTCATAATTAACAAGCACATAGGGTGAGAAACACGTTCTCCATCTTAGGTAAATTGATAAACGTAGAAATTATTTCATATTCAATTTAACTTTCCAGTGTTAAAATGCCACAATAAAAACTATTTTACACCTCAAAATCTGCAGAGAGTTTAAAAGTGAAAAGCTTGACAATTCTCTTGTTCTAATCAAGGTTATTCATATATTATATACAACCATTTTCAAGTTCTATCCACTGTCGATGCACATTGATTGATTTTCTTCTCTAAATGGAATTATACTAGAGTAACATGTTTGAACTTCTTTGACAGGAAAAGAATATTGTGTAAAAATATGTTCAAATTCGATTCGTCACACATATAATACGTGCGACTGTGTTGTCAAAGTAATACTGATGAATAGGCTGTAAGAATAATACTTGGCTAAAATCTTATTAGTTCTGTTCATCTTCAAACAGTTATAAACACTATTAGTGCTATGGAGATCGATGAATAATTTTATATGTTTACAGAACGTGTTTGCTTTATCATTTTTGTCTGTTTCAGAAAGAGTGTGAATCCGTTGCTTTCAAGTTTGTTAGGTTGAAAATCCATTTCAAGAAAGCCATTTCTTCTTCAACTTACTGTGGGATCATTCCTTGAAATTGATTTCTTATTATAATTAAAGCAGTAGCTATGTCACGTATGAACATGATTGCAATTACTTTCTTATTATAATTAAAGCAGTAGCTATGTCGCGTATGAACATGATTGCAATTACTTTCTTATTATAATTAAAGCAGTATCTATGTCACGTATGAACATGATTGCAATTACTTTCTTATTATAATTAAAGCAGTAGCTATGTCACGTATGAACATGATTGCAATTACTTTCTTATTATAATTAAAGCAGTAGCTATGTCACGTATGAACATGATTGCAATTACTTTTTTATAATAATTAAAGCAATAGCTATGTCACGTATGAACATGATTGCAATTACTTTTTTATAATAATTAAAGCAATAGCTATGTCGCGTATGAACATGATTGCAATTACTTTTTTATAATAATTAAAGCAATAGCTATGTCGCGTATGAACATGATTGCAATTACTTTTTTATAATAATTAAAGCAATAGCTATGTCGCGTATGAACATGATTGCAATTACTTTTTTATAATAATTAAAGCAATAGCTATGTCGCGTATGAACATGATTGCAATTACTTTTTTATAATAATTAAAGCAATAGCTATGTCACGTATGAACATGATTGCAATTACTTTTTTATTATAATTAAAGCAATAGCTATGTCACGTATGAACATGATTGCAATTACTTTCTTATTATAATTAAAGCAATAGCTATGTCGCGTATGAACATGATTGCAATTACTTTCTTATTATAATTAAAGCAATAGCTATGTCACGTATGAACATGATTGCAATTACTTTCTTATTATAATTAAAGCAATAGCTATGTCACGTATGAACATGATTGCAATTACTTTCTTATTATAATTAAAGCAATAGCTATGTCACGTATGAACATGATTGCAATTACTTTCTTATTATAATTAAGGCAGTAGCTATGTCACGTATGAACATGATTGCAATTACTTTCTTATTATAATTAAAGCAATAGCTATGTCACTTATGAACATGATTGCAAATGAGTACTTCGTATGTTTACATAATTATTATTTCTAACAATAACAGTAAAGTATGCTTTGTTCTACTAAGATTTCACCTCAATAATAAATTACCAAAAGACATATTTATTTCGCGAACATCGAATAATCCCAACTTTTTACTTTATGACATGTAAACGCCAAATACTAAAAGAAAGAAAAAACAAAGTTAGAAATGTAATTTTGGTGGATAAATGTAAAATCTATTAGCAGCTGTAAAATATATATCAAACTCCTATATGTAATACTCTTTTAAGGCATAATTATACCCACACCATAAACAAGATCTACACAAAGCAACATATTCCACAGTAAATTGTTGTGATACTCAATAAAGTCCAGTCTGAGTTACATATATACATGCGTGACAAAGAGACGAACATACTATCGAAAGTAAAAACTCCTATTGACCTGCTAAACACTTTTGAAATTTTACTATTACTAACTTGACAGCAGAATTTCGAATTTTCACCCATTCGAAACGTTTGGGTAGTCTTTTGAGATACTTCATGAGTCATGGTCTTATATTAATGTTGTGGGAATATTTTTCAGTAAGATCTTGTCATGTTGTGGGAATATTACTTCAGTTTCATTAAGATCTTGTCATGTTGTGGAAATATTACTTCAGTTTCAGTACGATCTTGTCATGTTGTGGTAATATTACTTCAGTTTCAGTACGATCTTGTCATGTTGTGGGAATAATACTTCAGTTTCAGTACGATCTTGTCATGTTGTGGGAATATTACTTTAGTTTCATTAAGATCTTGTCATGTTGTGGGAATATTACTTCAGTTTCAGTACGATCTTGTCATGTTGTGGGAATATTACTTTAGTTTCAGTACGATATTGTCGTGTTGTGGGAATATTACTTCAGTTTCAGTACGATCTTGTCATGTTGTTGGAATATTACTTCAGTTTCAGTGCGATCTTGTCGTGTTGTGGGAATATTACTTCAGTTTAATTAAGATCTTGTCGTGTTGTGGGAATATTACTTCAGTTTCAGTACGATATTGTCATGTTGTGGGAATATTACTTCAGTTTCGGTACGATATTGTCATGTTGTGGGAATATTACATCAGTTTCAGTACGATCTTGTCATGTTGTGGGAATTTTATTTTAGTTTCAGTACGATCTTGTCATGTTGTGCGAATATTTTTCAGTAAGATCTTGTCGTGTTGTGGGAATATTACTCCAGTTTCAGTACGATCTTGTCATGTTGTGGGAATATTACTTCAGTTTCAGTACGATCTTGTCATGTTGTGGGAATATTACTTCAGTTTCATTAAGATCTTGTCGTGTTGTGGGAATATTACTCTTCAGTTTCGGTACGATATTGTCATGTTGTGGGAATATTACTTCAGTTTCGGTACGATCTTGTCATGTTGTGGGAATATTACTTCAGTTTCATTAAGATCTTATCGTGTTGTGGGAATATTACTTCAGTTTCATTAAGATCTTGTCGTGTTGTGGGAATATTACTTCAGTTTCAGTACGATATTGTCATGTTGTGGGAATATTACTTCAGTTTCGGTACGATCTTGTCATGTTGTGGGAATATTACTTCAGTTTCAGTACGATCTTGTCATGTTGTGGGAATTTTATTTTAGTTTCAGCACGATCTTGTCATGTTGTGCGAATATTTTTCAGTAAGATCTTGTTGTGTTGTGGGAATATTACTTCAGTTTCAGTACGATCTTCTTATGTTCTGGGAATATTACTTCAGTTTCAGTTCGATCTTGTCATGTTGTTGGAATATTATTTTAGTTCCAGTACGATCTTGTCATGCCGTGGGAATATTACTTCAGTTTCAGTACAATCTTGTCATGTTGTGGGAATTTTATTTTAGTTTCAGCACGATCTTGTCATGTTGTGCGAATATTTTTCAGTAAGATCTTGTTGTGTTGTGGGAATATTACTTCAGTTTCAGTACGATCTTCTTATGTTCTGGGAATATTACTTCAGTTTCAGTTCGATCTTGTCATGTTGTTGGAATATTATTTTAGTTCCAGTACGATCTTGTCATGCCGTGGGAATATTACTTCAGTTTCAGTACGATCTTGTCATGTTGTGGGAATATTACTTCAGTTTCATTAAGATCTTGTGTTGTGGGAATATTACTTAAGTTTCATTAAGATCTTGAAGATCTTGGCATGTTGTGGGAATATTGCTTCAGTTTCAGTACGATCTTGGCATGTTGTGGGGATATTTTTCAGTAAGATCTTGTCGTGTTGTGGGAACATTTCTTCAGTTTCAGTACGATCTTGTCGTGTTGTGGGAATATTACTTCAGTTTCAGTACGATCTTGTCATGTTCTTTGAATATTACTTCAGTTTCAGTACGATCTTGTCGTGATGTGGGAATATTACTTCAGTTTCAGTACGATCTTGTCATGTTGTGGGAATATAACTTCAGTTTCATTACGATTTTGTGTTGTTGGAATATTACTTCAGTTTCAGAACGATCTTGTCATGTTCTGGGAATATTACTTCAGTTTCATTAAGATCTTCTCGTGTTGTGGGAATATTACTTCAGTTTCATTAAGATCTTGTCGTGTTGTGGGAATATTACTTCAGTTTTATTAAGATCTTGTCGTGTTGTGGGAATATTACTTTAGTTTCATTAAGATCTTGTCGTGTTCTGGGAATATTACTTCAGTTTCAGTAGGATCTTGTCATGTTGTGGGAATATTATTTTAGTTTCAGAACGATCTTGTCATGTTGTGGAAATATTTTTCATTAAGATCTTGTCATGTTGTGGGAATATTATTTTAGTTTCAGTACGATCTTGTCATGTTGTGGGAATACTTTTCAGTAAGATCTTGTCATGTTGTTGGAATATTATTTTAGTTTCAGTACGATCTTGTCATGTTGTTGGAATATTTTTCAGTACGATCTTGCTATGTTGTGGGAATATTTTTCAGTAAGATCTTGTCATGTTGTTGGAATATTACTTCAGTTTCAGCACGATCTTGTCATGTTGTGGGAATATTACTTCAGTTTCAGTACGATCTTGTCATGTTGTGGGCATATTACTTCAGTTTCATTAAGATCTTGTCATGTTGTAGGAATATTACTTCAGTTTCAGTACGATCTTGTCATGTTGTGGGAATATTACTTCAGTTTCATTAAGATCTTGTCATGTTGTGGGAATATTACTTCAGTTGCAGTACGATCTTGTCGTGTTGTGGGAATATTACTTCAGTTTCATTAAGATCTTGTCATGTTGTAGGAATATTACTTCAGTTTCAGTAGGATCTTGTCATGTTGTGGGAATATTACTTCAGTTTCATTAAGATCTTGTCGTGTTGTGGGAATATTACTTCAGTTTCAGTACGATCTTTCATGTTGTTGGAAGCTATCTTAGAATAAATATATTTCCCCTTGTATGTGTTAATTTCGTAAAATATAAATTGCTCTCCCATTACAGGGCATCATGAACCTATATCGTCACTACTGGTTCAGATTTTGTTATTGAAATGATTTTTGTAAGCAAGACATTCTGTATTGCCTTTTCATCGTTATGACTGTCCACATTGAATAGAAAGCATGTTGATTCATGCAGCTCGGCATAATGCTACAGATATATGTTAGTGTGCGTCTTAATACTAAATCTCCAAGGAAGTTTCTTCCACCTTTTCGCAATTCTGCCATTCAGTTGTAGAAAAGAGGATTTAAAAATAAAACAAAACAAAAAACAAAACAACAACGTTCCCCTTCCACAGACTTCTCCCACCTCTACGAAAAAAACAAACAAACAGAAAAACAGAAACATAAACAAACGCATTACACAAAGAAAGAAAGAAAATAACTGAAAGAACCTTCCTTTGTTGGTTATTTTGCATTTAGAGTGAAAATACAGTTATATTGATATGGATTATATCTTAAGAAGATCAGCTGAAAATAATATTTCCATACACGTCTTTGGGCAGTCTTTATTAAGAAAAGAATAATTCTTCCGTAGGCGGTGTATGCATTTTGAGTCTACATTATCAAATATCTGTGAAACATGAACATTAAAAAATTCAATTTGAAACAAAACAAAGATTCAATATGTTTTGAATTATTATCTAATAAGGACAGATTTTGTGTAAAATAATACTAACCACATAATCACATTGTCAAAGGGTAGTTCGCATGGACTAGTTCTTGTTTAAATACCACATCTCTGGAAGTATTTTACAGAGAAAAGAAAGGCAAGTGGCCAGAGCTTTTCTTAAAACAGTACATACTAATTAATACTTTTAAAATAATTTTCTTAAAACAGTACATACTAATTAATACTTTTAAAATACTTTTCTTAAAACAGTACATACTAACTAATAATTCTAAAATACCGAGAGTACTGTGTAAACGTTGGAACTATTTCAAACACAATTGCTACAGTTAAGATTATTTTACTTCATAATCTAAAGCAGGCATGCAGATGTAGACATTCATGTCCGGGTATTGATTTGTTCTCAAGAGAAAGGTTATATAGCCATTAAAAGGTTTATGAGCTCTGTGGGTTCTCCTCCTGACTATTTACTGCGACAAGAATAAAATATTTGAGACATTTCACTTAATTAGGCTATATGGACTTCAGAATAGTACCGAGTAAGAAAACAATATTTGTATAGTTTTTCTTTATGCCCCCTGTTGAGTTTTCAGCGTTGGGGAGTTTTGGAAATGTTTTATACTGGAAAGTAAAATTGTATTTAACATTCATTCAAACATTATTGATTTACTTTCAACCTTATTCAAACATGTAAAAAGAAAGAAATGAAAAAAATATGAGGTTATTTGAAAGCCAAGGCTGATTGCTAAATTATATATTTTACCGATGTAATGTTTCAAGCAGCAATTATTACGATCAGTTCATTTTTTCCTAATTAATAATATATAGAGAGTAATAGTGAATTTGACCGTACCATAGTACTAAATTTCTGTCTTAACTTCTTCAGGCCTAACAGTAATGATGGAATAATGGTGAATTTGACGGTACCGTAGTGCTGGATTTCTGTCTTTACTTCTTCTGACCTGACAGTAAATATGGAGTAATGGAGAATTTGACGGTGCTACAGTACTCGTTTTCTCTCTTTACTTCTTCAGGCTTGACAGTAAACACGGAGTAATGAAGAATCTGACTCTACCACAGTACTCATTTTATGTATTTTCCAGAAACTGAATTATATTTATAAAATGTAAACATCAGCTAACAGTCGTAGTTGAGATATTTAACTATTGTTACATGCTATACACCCTCAAGCCCAGGGATTCCTAGAGACATGATTATTAAACAATGAATAAACGATTGTAAAGAATTTGTAATACTGCAACAATATTTTCCTTTTATGTTATTTTTTTCTTTTTGTTTTTAAAGTCAGAAATTATAACTACTTTCCCAAGAGGAGATTCACTTCTTTTCAGTCGCTCTATCTGATCCAGTGTTGTCAGTGGCGGCGCGAGGGGTGGGTGGGGGCAATTTTCGCCGGGCGCCAGGCAAAGGGGGGCACCGTCGGGAGCATTTTTTTTTAGCTGAAATTTTCATAGTATTTCACCTCACCTTAGTGTAACGGGGGCAATTCTTGACAAAACTTATATTGGGGTGAGGGCGGTAGGATGGCAACTGACATAAAAACTGTTCTCTGTGGCAAAGTAGGGGCGACACTACAGAACATTGCCCCCGGGCGCCTCGAACCCTCGAGCCGCCACTGAGTGCTTGTCGTGTTTTAGGTACCTTTCTCAGAACAGATTTTACTACTGTAAGCGACTCTTACTTCAAACATATAGATGCACATTTTCTTGTTGCACGGGTTTGTAATAAAGGTTCCACGGGTTTGTAATAAAGGTTAAGAATGAAATTCCCGCCGTGCGCTATTTACATTGTTCGCAGTTATAATAAAAGGGAACAACACAATCACTCTGTGTCTCTTCCTAAATGTTGCAGTCAATCAAATATCTTTTGATTACCCCTGCCGCGCATAAAATTGACTAAATACATTCACCTTACTAATTCGTGTGAATAAATGCTTGATAAAGTTGATGTCTTGGTATTCCTCATTGCTACCATTAACTGAAACTCACAATGCAAGCTTAACCTCGTCAATCAAAGACTTTCGCCTCGCTTTGAAATAATGACTGCTGGCGACTCTAGTTTCCATAAAGCGTAAATATCATGTTCTTCTTTATCCTGTGACGAAGATTAAGTAACCGCTAGCCTCTTAAATCAATGAGTCTAGATTTGCTACAACGCTGTTTGATTTGCTACTCATACACACAGGTTAAAGGAATCAACTGCCATATACATACGTCATATGCCATTTCCCGAAAGTGAGATCTCAGTGACTTTGACTAACTGCAATTATCTTAAAAAGAATCCCAGAAAATGTAAATATTTACACATCATCAAGAGGAAGTCAAGTAAAAATGATTCCTTCACAGATATTTTCAACCAACCCATGAAGAAAAAAGAACAAAAATAATAAATAAAATCGACCTTAAAGTTTGTGTTCCATTATCACTGATTTACAATCAATTTAGTAATAATATTATTAGTAGTAGTATTGATTTGTTTTTGTTTTTGTTGATTTTATTGTAATCTTTGTTATAGTTGTCTTTATTTTTTTTCGTGTAATTAGTATAATTATAAACGAACGCCCGCTTAAAAACTTAGTCTGCAACCACACGGAGCCGGGTTAAAAGATATTTTAAACACAATGCAATAATTGTATTGCACAATACTGTGAAGTTTAAAAAATAAATTACATATGACGACTCAGTACTGGCCTTAAGTGTACGTTAAATAACTCTGTTAAATCATCTAGCTGAGTACAGTTTATAAAAATACTTTTCCTTTGTTGTTACTTTGATTGATTTCGACAGTTATTATGTAACAATTTTCTTTGCTCTCAGAAGACTCGTAAAGTGAACTCTACCTAGGATGTCGCTTTAAAAGCCTTTTGTATGGGAAATTACTCAGATGAATGAAGAGTACTATTTGTCAATCGATCTCCTTTCCATTCTTTCTAAACTAAAAAAGTTCTGCACGCATGCCCTTAATTCTAATGAAAATAAAGAACTAAATGAACTGACAAAGAGATGTTAAATAATATATGTAGATTTTGCATGAACATTAACTGGTATATAAAAGCTGTGCCATACATTTGCTCCGCCATTTTGTGTATTTCTGTTGGATAAAAGAAAACCATTATATACTTACTTATAACTTTTTGATTTTTTTTTATCGAGAGTATTTTAGTCTTTTTCTTAAATCCAAATTAACTCATTTGATGACATGTTTACCTAAATGTCGGAGTTATTGATTTGAAAACGGTCATTTAAATCAAATGCATATAAAATATTTTGACATAATTACCATAGAAAGACTACGATACAGAGGATGTAACTTTTGTTTGAAGTAAAACTGAAGAATGAGATTTATTTTTATTTTCCAGCATTTATGAACACAGGAGCGATATTATACAATTATTGGCTTTGCATGAGTTTAGTACATTCTTTTTCTGCCCTGTGAAATATGAGATTGACCGACTCAGAGTGAAGACTAGCACAGCTAAATAATGCAGTGTATTGAGCGAAGCAAAATCCCATACTTGTTTTACTATTTTGATACCATCTAACTACCATTACATAACGATTCACAGAAATCCACTTGGGTATTGTCACCTGCTTCACTGCAAGCCATTTTGATGTAAACAAACTCTGCCTTTATCGAGCAATCTGACTGTTTCATCTGATAGGAAAGTGCCCAAACGTCACAAGTTCTGGTGTTTTTTTTCAAAACCGATCACATCCATTTAGGCATTAGGGGATTGTGGACTACATGCAAGAACTACTTACCACCGAAATTGACGAGCTAGACAAAGTGCAAAAACTACTCACCTACGAAACGGAAGAGTTTGACAACGGAAGTGCTCCAATAAGCATGGGTAATTTGACGTTTTACAAAAACACTCGTTGACACATTTTTTTACGAAGAATGTTACTTAGTTCAAATTGCAGTCAAGACATATATTAGATTGACTTTAGCAAGTCATCACAACAAACACAGTAAATGTGTCAAGTGTGTGGAACTCTTAACATACATATGTGTGCGCAGAGCCGGATGGCGTAGGGATAATATACAAAATTGTATAGTGAATAGTCAGATAGTAGAGACGCTTACTTAGCGGCGATGATGCAGAGTTGGATAGCGCCGTGATCTAAAAACATCCCCACACGAGCGTAATACGTTGTTTTGTGGGAGCTGAAAATCACTTTGAAGAAACCAATATGAGGGCTGTTTGAAAAGTTCTGAATATTTTGTTATAACTTCTTAATTTCTTTGAAACTGTCAATAAATGTAATGCCGATTGATAGACAAAATAACGTTCTATAAAATGATATGCAGCTCCACGTGCAGTATACCAGACACCTGCAGATATATGCTTCTGACGTAACATAGGTAAATGACAGTGACCTAAAAATGTCGTCGAAGGAGAAACAATTCTGCTACTGAGCAAAGAGCATACTGTAAAAATCCGAGTGTTCTTAGGGTACTCTCTGAATGATATCAAGGCAGATTTGGATGACGTTTGGATATAAGTCTCTGTAATATTCTACAATTTTGAAGTAGTTTCATCGTTTTAAAGATGGTCCTGAATCCATGGAAGATGACCCTTGTTCTGGAAGACCTGTGTCTGCGATCGGTGAGTTGGATATGGCTGCTGTAAAGGGGGCAATTGAAGAAGATGCTTGATACACAGTGGAATATATTTTTGTTATCACCGGCATTAATTCATCAGCTGGTTTTAATATATTGAAAAGTCATTTGAAGCTCAGAAAGTCAAGATGGGTCTTGCAAACATTTTTGACGGCTGATCAAACACAGACTCGGGTTGAAATCGCCACAGCTACTCACCAAATATGAAAAGAGTGACCAGAGACGTTTTTGAATGAGATTGTCTCATATGATGAAACATAGATTTCCTGTCTTGAACCCGACTCAAGAGAAAATAATAAAGTTTGGATCGGAGAAAACTAGCAGAGACCACAAATCGCTCGACATATTCGGACTGTCAAGAGAGTTTCATGCACATTATTTATCGATGCAAAAGGCCTGGTCATCCAGGTATCTGTACCTGACTCTGCTAGTGTTACTGGACATTTGTATGCCTCCAAAGTGTTTGCCAAAAGTTGTGGAACACTACCGAACCACCCGTCCGCGCACCGGTACCCAAGGTATCCACCTACTCCATGACAACGCACTGGCGCATAAATCCACCGTCGTCACAGACTTCCTGAAGGAGCCCAGCATCCAAACTTTGCTCCCATACAGCCCGACTTAGGTCCAAGTGATTTTTGGCTGAATTCAGTTATCAAAGATTCGCTGCTTTTCAGACGATTTGAAAGCTGCCATGCGAAGTGCAGTTTTCCAGAGTTTGAACAACATACCAAAAAGTGAATACAGATGGCATTTTATGATTGGATAATCAGACCGAGAAGGTGTCTATAGTTGAATGGGGGAGTACGAACATTAAGAACTTTTGTATATGACCCTCGTACGTTGTATTTTGTATTCTGTTAAGCGCGTGTGAACTGTTGAGCCAATCAAAACTCAGACTAATGTTTACGAAAGAAATACAAAAATGTTTTGGACAGCAGTGCCATCAGAAGACTTCAGAGAACTACGTCTCGGTTCCTTCTTTTACAGATATAGACGGCGTACCTTATTTTCGAAGTACTATTGAAGAATGGGGTTTATACATTATACTTTTTCTTAAGATTTAGTTTTTTTCTTCCAGCATTTATGAAGACAGAAGCAACGTTGAAATTTATGGGAAGTTTAACGGTGTGTCTTGCTTGTTTTCGTTCCTCATTTATATTTCTGAGAATATATAGGTGGTGTTCAGGCTAATGATAGAAATTATATTGACAGAAAGACACTTTTCTTCGAGCAATTTAAACGTCGTTCTATGTATATTTCTACATACATTTGTTAAAACATAGTTCTGTTACTTGTTATTTTTCCAAAAACCTTGATTTTATTGCAAGATCACATCACAGGTACATGAATCAGATGACCTTTGATGTATTAACAATCAGTTATTTTGAATTTGTTTAGCCTGATATTTATTAATCAGCAATCTTTTTAAGGAATGCAAACATGTATCGTGTATTAATTGTGCCAATGAAATCTATTACAATGTTATATTTGACAAATTGGTCAGGATATATTTGCTACATCTTTTTGGTAACCTGTCACATTGTCACTTGGAAACCATATTGAATTTTTGAGAAAAAGAAATATAATTCATCTTAAATATTTTATTTCAGAAAATATACATTTGGGGATAAATGTAACCTTTAAACAAAACTAGGGGAATAATCTCCTTCACTTCAATAGTTCTATGTTTGACTTATTCATACAATGATATATTCCAACTGTTGCGGCTTTCTAGACCTGTGAAATAGGTGCAAACAACAAGAGACATCTAGACATGACATATCCCACAGTTCCTCGCGTATGTAAAGGTTCCTGTTGAAAGTACGCAATGGTACAGCACTCTTGATTTTTATACCAATTAGGATAGAATCCGATGGTGCTGCACTCTCAGTTGATATACTACTTATTCTACACTTTGTTTCCATGGCAGCAGAAGATAATATTGAATGCGGAAAATTCTAAATATCGAAAGAGTCATCTACGCAGCTTGTCATTTGTACCAAGTTTGGTTGAAACATCTTGAACGGTTGGAGATTTATGCTCCAGAAACGGAAATGTTTATGGACAGATAGACAGAAAAACTGGGTGGATAAAAAAAGAAGAAGAAAAGATAAGACGGAATTATCTACATTCCCCGCCCCACCAAAATATCTCCTTGAAAACAATTATTTTGTTCAATATTTCTCATGCATGAAGCTCGTATATTCAAAATATACAGGGAAGTACATGCATTGCGAGTTTTGTTCTAGAAATGAAAGTTTGAATGGTTGATGGATGATGAACAGACAAAAGTACAATAACGTTAGAATATTGAAACTGGAGAATTGTTAATAGCAAAAGGCAGGTCTAAATCACTAGAATAATATGTGTACCAATTCACCAATTCTTCACACGATGAGAGCCATATGAAATGAATATTAAACTGTTCAATTAAAAAAAAGACATTTGCAGTTTTATATTTACAATCAACCTTCTTTAAAAGCTTCGTCAACATTGTGCAGCGGCACCTGTAATGTATGAAAAATTTGATTATGCCGACAATCTGTCTAAGATACATATTAAAATGTTTGATTTCTTTATCCGAACTAACTGAATTAAAAAACATTTAATTTCTGGATCGGAACTAATTGTATTAAAAGCATTCCATATCTGGATCCGAATTAAGTGTATTCAAAAACATTTAATTTCTGGATCGGAACTAATTGAATTCAAAAACATTTAATTTCTGGATCGGAACTAATTGTATTCAAAAACATTTAGTTTCTGGATCGGAACTAATTGTATTCAAAAACATTTAATTTCTGGATTGGAACTAATTGTATTCAAAAATATTTAATTTCTGGATCGGAACTAATTGTATTCAAAAATATTTAATTTCTGGATTGGAACTAATTGTATTCAAAAATATGTAATTTCTGGATCGGAACTAATTGTATTCAAAAATATGTAATTTCTGGATTGGAACTAATTGTATTCAAAACATTCCATATCTGGATCCGAATTAAGTGTATTCAAAAACATTTAATATCTGGATTGGAACTAATTGAATTAAAAAACATTTAATTTCTGGATCAGAACAAATTTGTGTTCAAAAACATATAATTTTTCAATCCGAACTAATTGTATTAAAAACATTTAAGTTCTGGATTGGAACTAATTGAGTTTTGTTTCCTTCGATTTAAAGCCCTTTCAACAAGAAGCTTTCCTACTTTTCAAGGGATGGAAAACCACATAATTTTGGGGCATACATTTTAATTATTGCTCTACCTTAGGTCAAAGGCAACGAGTAGGTTGGATTGTTCTATTTTAATTTCAGAATTGAAATTTAAAAATCTTTAAAATAAATTCTATTTTTTCCTCTTCAATCGATATTTATGTAATATCTGTACATGTTGAAAATTACATCGACTCAATGGTTACACTCTCTAGTGAAAGCCTGGTATCCCTTGTACATACAGAAAATTACATCGACTCAATGGTTACACTCTCTAGTGAAAGCCTGGTATCCCTTGTACATATAGAAAATTACATCGACTCAATGGCTACACTCTCTAGTGAAAGCCTGGTATCCCTTGTACATATAGAAAATTACATCGACTCAATGGTTACACTCTCTAGTGAAAGCCTGGTATCCCTTGTACATATAGAAAATAACATCGACTCAATGGCTACGCTCAGTAGGAAAACCTGGTATCCCTTATATATATGACCGCTTAAACATTACGATGAAGAAGTTTTGCTTTGAGTTAGAGTTTTATTGTCATTATGTGTTTACCCATCTATGATATATATATATATATATATATATATATATATATATATATATATATATATATATATATATGCTATTGTTCTGTATATAGAAACAAATTCAATAGACTATGAATTTAATATCATATTGTTCCAAATAAGAAACAGTAGTATAGATGGCTCACTACAGTAGAACTTGATATTTGTAAGCAAATACCGTAATTCTTTTTATTTTGACTTATTTTGACTTCAGTGTCTGGAATAAGTGAAAACGTGAAGCTTTATTTACTTCATTCCTTTTAAGCTTCGAGGAGGCATTTGCTACTCTTTGTCGTTGGACAGTAAAAAGCAGAAAAGACTGCTTTCCACTTATAAATTGGTAGGACACATCTAATAAGATAATGACGCAATTGAATGGCATGATGAAACATTATTTTACACATGTATCAGTGATATGGGACATAACCGTAGGTGTAGCATTACTCGTTTAAATATCCATGGGATCACAGTTTATTTCATATCCTATTTTTTATTACCTACACGATAACCTCTGCGTTAGCGAGTTCTTTAGTCTAGTAATGAGTCACTTCAGCATACATATCAGGGGAAGGTAATACCTGCGCCAACGTTTGTGAAAGTCATACTTTTAAATGCAATTATTCGTAAACACTGCAATAGGAATTTTTAATAAAAACGAATATGGGTTTTCAGGTATGGAAGATTCAAAAATAATTTTAAATAGAAACCTCAATAATTGACCAATAAGCATTGGTCATAGATAAATGTTGGATAGTTTGCCTATTAAAAAAATAATATAAAAATTTGCCCAGATTTTAATTTTGTAAAAAGTTTGAAAAACAAAACAAAAACAAAAACAACCGTATAATTTAAAATTGTTGTAGATGCAACATTAGTAGTTTTGATGACTGTATATATGGCCTAGTCGATGCTGACATCTATGATGTTTCTTTATTGATTTATGTAGCAATTGAATACATACACTAGATAATTTGCAACCCTGAAATGAAATGCATTGTGGGTAAAATCAAGGGAAGTGAATCCCCAAGGGAGGTAACAACACTCATTGAACATAACATTCCTCTCCCAAACCCCTATCGTCATTGGCCACTCAATCCACACACGGTCAACTAATAATTTGAATTTAATAATGCAACGTTAACTGGTGTTGACGCTCATAGCGAAATAGTCTTTATTGTTGCTTATTTGTTATGTTTTGAAAAAATACTCTACAGATTGTGATATCTTGCCAACGAGGAAAGTTTTCAAAAACTGTTAAGATTTTTGTGAACTGCAAAACAG